>LPNX010341884.1:125059-148621 GCA_001517045.1 Pseudotsuga menziesii
TTTTTAAATTTGTACAACCTGGTAATATCATCAACAGTTCCAGTAGCAAGGACATTTTGGGGATTTTTAAAATCCTTGATTACAACTTGGTGAGGTGTAAACATCACAGTTTTACCTTCACATGAATGAGTACTTTGATAGACTGATAACAAATTGCAGGAAATTTTTGGAACACATAGTACATCACTGAAATGACCATTTTCTACTAGAACTATTCCAGATCCTACAACACTTAGAGATCTATCATCACCAACAAATATTTGTTTGGTGTTACATTCATGCATAATAGAAAAGATGGCTTGATCCTTAGCCATATGATAAGATGCTTCAGAATCAATGAGCCATTCATTTGAAGTAGAAGAAGAAGATGCAGTATAAGAGTAACCAGAAGCACAAAGTGCATGTCCATGAGAGTTAGATTCTGAAGACGAATCTAGGATGATGTGGTGTTTCTTCATTGCTGCTTCCAAGGCTGCCATCTTCTTAAAACATTTAGATTCATTATTATTATCTTTCCCACAAAAATTGCAATGACGCTTAGTCTTATTTCCTTTTTACTTGGATCCTTTGTCATTTTTTGACGAAGGAGCTGACTGAGAGAGTTTGGGACCCTTGTTGTTTTGCTTATTATTGCAAAAATTTGGTTTCTTAGGAGGCTTGGACTTTTCTTTCTGTTGGGACAATAAGGCTTTCCCAGATGTATCTGCATTGTTAATTATTCCAAGATGAATGAGCTTATTTTTCTCTCTAATTAAGGAATCACAAAAGGATTCAAGGCTAGGCTCTTGATAGCTAGCTGTAGTCAAGGATTCTTTCATGGAGTAGAATGTAGATACAAAAATAGAATATGCAGGTCTAAGTTTGGAAAGAATATGATAAATACATTGTTTGTCTTCTTTCTTAATCTTGCATTCTGCACATAAGAGTCTAAGAGTTTTATACTTAGATAAATAGTCTTGAATGCATGAAAAATCATTTGGATTCAAGGAAAGCAACTCATTCTCAAGTTGATGACCCCGAATTTCATTGTGTTTATCAAACACAAACAGAGATTCCAACTTTTCCCAAGCTTTATCAGGTTCATCAATGCCAGATATGTGGAATCGTAAATCAGTAGAGATTGACATCTCAGTCAATCCACGAGATTGATCACATCTATTTGCCCATTTAATTTTATTATCATCATCAGTGGGTTCTGTTTCTTTCCCTGAGGTTATCCTAAAAAGTTCCCTACTTCATAAAACATCTTCCATACGAGATTTCCATAAGAAATAGTTAGAACTTGTAAGTATAATATCACAAGGGGCGGCCATACTGTAAAATAATGGCTGAAAGAATAGAAACTAACTATTTGGATGCAAAGAGCTCAAAGACATATGCGGTTTTAAAAAAAATGGCACTTAAAACGGATTTTGGATGATGAAGTTATGCTTGATCAAAGAAAATGTTGAAGATGTCCCCAATAGTGACGTGGCAGATATTAACTTGACCAACTAAAAAAAAAGAAGCCCCCTCTTCCCAAGATCAACCTTTGACAATCACTTTTTGCACCGAGAGGCGCTCTACAGCCCAGTATGGGGAGATCTTGTAACGTTACGTAACGTTATGTAACGTTACATAACGTTATTTTTATTAATAATTTTTTTTTTAATTATAGGCCAAAATAAATGTCGGTCAAAAAAACAACCTAATATGGGGGAGATGTTGTAATCTTCCTACCTAATAAAACAATAAAAAAGTAAAAATTTAATTATCAGTAAAAAAAATGTGGATCATGAAAAAAACATAATATGGGGGATATGTTGTAATGTTCCTACCTAATGAAATAATAAAAAATAAAAATTTAAATTATCCTCAAAAAAATGTTGGCCTTGCATATGGTTTTAAAACCATGTGCATGGTTTTAAACCTATGTGCACATGGTTTTAAAACCATGCACACATGGTATGTGCATGGTTTTAAAACCATGTGCACATGGTATGTGCGTGGTTTTATTGTACATGGTTTAGGAGGGCCTTCCACATGGTTTTAAAACCATGTGCAAGGCCTCCTAAACAACTCATGGTTTTATTCTACATGGTTTAGGAGGGCCTTGCAAATGCTTTTAAGACCATGTGCAAGGCATCCTAAACAACCCATGGTTGTAGGACGGCCTTGCATGTAGTTTTAAAACCATGTATGGGGAAATGTTGTAATGTTCATTCCTAATAAAATAAAAAATAATTATAAATATTATATGTCGACTGTAAATAATATTAAATATTAAAAATAAAAATATTATATGTGGACCTTAAATAAAAAGATGTGTCTTTTGGTTTGAATCAAATCAATGGATACCTAAGAAGAGATATAAAATCAATGGATACCTAAGAAGAGATTTAATCCCTCTCGGCGCTTGGTAGAGCCTAGGATTTGGATCTACGCTGGTTACAATAAAGTTTCTTGAAGTGAATCACTTTTGTAGAATAAGTGATGTTCACTTTTACAATAATGTGACTTTTTAAATAGTGCGGCAATAAATTAAAAGACTTAAGTGACTCAATTTTATTTTATTTTTTTAATGTGATATGCACTTTTACAATAAAGTAACCTGAAAATAGAAATTGCATGCACTAAAAAGTAGCTTGATAAGACTTGAACTCAAAACTTATCAAGGTGTAAAGAAACTTTGGACCAAGTGAGCTAAGTTTAAAAGGTACGTAAAACTATGGAAAGAGGAAGAGTTTTTTTTTTTTTTAACTCTTCTCTCTCGTTTTCTGTACTTGCTTTCTTTTCCTGCAAATTACAAAAAAATGAAACACAAAAAAAACCTTTTTCCACACAATGGGGTTAGATTTTGGTTAGCTTACCCGAAAATTCTACATTTTCAAGTTTTCTCACTATTTCTGATTTGCCATGATCACACAAGGTGCACGGCAAAGAGCATACATAGCCGAGAAGACAAGAAAAAAAACTTTCCCTTACTGTTTCTAATTCACGGTGATCGCGCAAGGTGCACGACAAAGAGCATACACAGTCAGGGAAAACAATAGTCCGAGACTAAAACATAAAAGATCTAATAATAAACTGATAAAATATGAGAGATTTAAAAAAACAAATCCGTCACTGTAACATTATACCTTTAGATTTGCTGAAATGGGTATTTTCTGGAGCAAACGGAAATGGTTTTTGGTGAAATGGAAACGGTGCTCTGAATGCAATGGAATAGTTCCCACGGGCCACAAATGCACAAAAAATAAAAAAACTAGAAACCCTTTCAAAGTTTCAGCAACACCGGTTTTAGATCTTGATCAAAACCGAAAGTGGCTCTTCATAAAAGCTCTGATACCATGTTAGGGTACACAGGGTACTCCCAAAGGAACAAACACCAAGCGCAACCTCTTTACACAAACGAATCACAAATCAATACACCAATGTTTGTCACGTGGTTAAAACCCTCGAGAGGGAAACAGTCCATGGCCCTAGCCAAATAGCTACTTGGATCAATTTATTATGCAAAAGAAAGAAAGTTACATGAGCTTCTCATAATCGATCAACTAGCCAAGGGCCATCTATGCTCTTTAAATAGAGATCATAGACCAATCGGGTGTTAAGCCATGGATCAATGGTAGGTATGATCTAAGAGAAGTTGAATCGTCGGATCATTCTATGTCTAGAACATATCGTGACCGTCGGATTAGAATATTTACAAATGCATACTAATGCATACTAAAGAAAGACATTTTTACCTAACAGATATATTACACAAGTTGATCTTAACTAACTCCTAAGTGTCTAAATATCCTAACATATGGTGGAAATATATTCCTAGTTGTTGAGTCTTAGTCCTCCTCTCATGGTGGTGGTGTTGGTGGTGGTTTTGCTAGTCCTTTCTGCTTTCTATTTCATGTGTGATTCCCCCATGAGATTATAGACAGACCTGGTCGGTCTGGACATGATTTTCCTGAAGGCAAAACTAGAATTTTCTTATTTTATTGAGGAACCTCATCCTGTTGTGGGATATATCTAGTAGTATCTTCCATGATCAATGTAGGTGATGCAGTTGCAAGCTTGTATTCATTTGTTGTACTCATGCTGGAAATCGAAATGGCCATGCTCTAGAAAACTCACTTAAGCTCTTACAGTTGTAGACAACAATATTTCTTCTCTAATGCAAACAAAATTAAATGAACTTGGGCAGGAAGGTTGATAATATGTAATCGTTTGCTACGGCCATCAATTGGATGTGTGGGTAATCAATAGGAAGGTATCTATCCTTTCAGCCACATGGGTTGATCATCCAAATAATTAAGGAAAATTCTATGCATTCCACCATTTACTTTTCACATCAAGTGTTAGTTAATTCCATAAATATGGACATGACCAAAAAACACGCCGCCAAAATCTCTCAGGATTTTCAAATTAATCTTGTACGTCTGTCACTTCTGTGGTTCTTAGGGTTACTTGTGACAGCGTCGCACTTCTTATGACTTGTAGACTTCCTTCGAAATATTTCCCTTGGTGTGAAAGACTAAGTATCTTTTCCTTCTCTTTTTTAGTTGCGACAAAAACAAAGTTTCTGACACTTTTCTTCTTGCCGCGATAGACTAGCAGTCCGCGACAATTTTTCCCGCATTTTTAAACAAAATTTTATCTTTCTTTTTATTTCTCTCTCTCTCTTTTATGTGACCAAGTCGGGGCTATCTTGATATGAATTCAACCGAATTCCCTTCACCAATCCTATGACAGGTGTTTCATCTAGCTTTTGCAATTTCACTGCTCCTCCATTAGTGATCTCCTTGATGATATACATTCCTAATGAGTGTGTTTTCAACTTACCTGGAATGCTTGAAAAAAATTATGTCATACATAAGACCAAGTCCTCCGACATGGAATTTATTTTTCTTAATGTGTCGACCATGCCATACCTTATGTCTTTGTTTTCAACATTTTGGTGATACCATATGACAAAACGTTCTTCTTCTAGCTGCACAAGTTGGGACAAACTCTCCTCAATAGCATCAGCATCTGTCATTTCTGTGATCTCATCAATTCTTAGACTCGGTACAATATACTCCATTGGAATCACAACTTCATATCCATACACCAAGCAAAATGGAGTGTGGCCTATCAATTTTTTACAAGTTGTGCGATATGCCCATAATACTGCAGAAATGTTCTAGTCCTAGTCATCTCTTTGGGCATTACAAATCCTTGTTAATGCATTTTCTAGGATTTTATTAAAATATTTGAAAACACCATTCGCCTGAGGGTGATATGGCATTGTCCTTCTATTCTCAATCTAGAATTACTTCTTCAATTCTTCATTCAACTGGTTAACAAAGTGCGTACCTTGATCACTTATCAAAAATTTTTGGCAACTGAATATTGTCATGATATTTTCAAGCAAGAACTTCGCAGCAGTGCAATATTTTATTGGTGCTACTTCATCCCATCTTGTCAGGTAGTTGATCATAGAGATAATATAGTGTGAACCTATGCGCTTCCCTATTAGGATTATAGTTCCCATAAAATCAACGACCCATTTATCAAATGCATGTAAAGTTACTTGACATATTAGTGGCATTTCATCTCATTGTGACATTTTTCTAGTCATTTGGCAGATATTACAACTACAAAAATAATACCTAGCATCCTCATGCATTTTGGGCCACCATAACCCTACTTGCAAAATATTGTGCACCATAGATTTTCCAGTGTAATGGCCTCTTGCGACACCAAAATGTGATTCATTCAATATCAATGGTGGCTCATTGTCTAATATGCAGTGACAAAGAATCTTAGCAGGACTCGTCTTTTACAATTGTCTAGTGATAAAGATAAAGTTTGCAGCTTGCATAACCAACTATTTCTTCTCCGCTGTGATCAATTCATCTTGCGCATAACCCGTACTCAAAATTGTATGATATATCTATACTAGTCATCAAACATGTTATCACAAACTACTGCAAATCAGAGAGAGTATCATCCTGGTTACTAGGCTCTTAGCCACTTTCTATTCTCAACAGATGGTCTGGTTCCAAATTCAATCGATTGGCTTGAACAATTACTTCAAAATAAAATTCCTCAAAGAGGATAATCCACCTGCAGATCTTCCCCCTAAACACTGGCTTATTGACCAGGTATTTCAGTGTAGAATATTCAGTGTACATTTAAAATGTCAACCCAACAAATAATGTCTAAACTTCTACAGAGGATATACAAATTCTAACCCTTCTCTTTCTATCGTAGTATAATTCTTCTCTATTTTGGATAATTTTCTACTGGTAAAGACTATAGGATCGTCGATCGACCCTTCACCAGGTTGTGTTAGTACCACATCTAGTGCGATAGATGATGCATCGACATGAACATGGAACTCCTTTTACCTATCTAGAAATACAAGTATCTGCACTGTATCCATCTTGTTCTTCAATGTGTCTAGACTCACTTTGAAACTTTCTATTCAATATAACTTAGCATCTTTTTTCAAGTAGTCACCTCCACATATCCTTTGATGAAATTTTTGTAGTATCATGTGTATCCCAATGTTTCATGCAATTGTTTAACTATGGTCGGTGATGGTAGGAAAAGAATGATCGCAATTTTGATTTGGTCGACCAAAATTATATCGCGATAGACCACATGACCCAATAGAACTCCAAATGGGGTGCAAGAAATACATTTATTCAAGTTTAAATAAATTTGATACTGGAGACAACATTCTAGCATAATTCTAAGGCTCTCAACATGATATTTTATGAGCCCAAACATTGTCCAATCATCGAAGTAGACTTCAAGAAATTTATGTATAAAACCTTTGAAGGAAGAAACTACTATTGTGGAAAAAATAGTAGGAGCATTCTTAAGTCCAAAGGTAATTATGGTATACAAACCCCCATTCTATCGCAAAGGTGGTATTGTGTCAATCCTCTTTTTTTATTCTGATAGGATGGTAACCAGAAAAACCATCAGTGAACGAGTACATTGCTTGACCTCCAGCACTCTCCAGTACCTCGTCTATAAATGAAGTTAGAAATGGGTCATGTAAGAAAGCATCATTCATTTTTATCAGGTTGACACAAATTCTTAATTTACCTGAGGTCTTCTTGTCTTGTACCACTATTGGACTAATCCATTTTTATTCTTCGATAGGTTCTATAATAACTGCATGTAACATTTGATCCAACTCATCCTTGACATTTTCTTTATATTGTGGATTCATTCTATATGGTCATTTCTTGACCAGTTTAGCATCAAGCCTTAGAGGTATCTTCATTTCTCCTAGATCTCCAATGATTCCATTCATCTCCAAAAAAATTGTAGGGAATATATGCTAGAACTCGTGCAATATGTCATGGATATTCCTGCCACATCGTGCGACAATACTCAATATGTTTAACAGGATCTATTAGAGAAAGTAATCAACCTTAGTACCATGGTATATACCTAGGAGCCATTTTCATTTGTCTAGTACTCATCTTATATGATCCTACTTAGGTTATATTAATCAATATTGGTTTATTAGTTGATTTTTGGATCATTAACTCACATTTGAGGAGCTCCACTTTGATCATCCTGACAATTTAGGTGCTCTATTTTGATCATCATGATATTCCAGGTACCTTCATTGAGTACAAACCACTTCTACTTTGACCAGGGGCGCCAGTGTCTGAATGTGGTTGTTTTGTGGTCTTCTTGGGAATTTATTTTCTCCTAGAGACTCTCCCACTCACAAATGTGTACACCCATTCCTTTCATGCCTGCATTTATTCCTTCTTATATGTTCACACGTGTATTTCTGACTGTTTGGTTAGGTTTGGGATCCTATTGGTCAACCTAGGGGGGTTTAGGGGTCATATCCTAGCATGAAACTTGTATGCATTCACATGGCCTCCAAGGGATCACATATTTTCCCCAATGTATTATAAATATGTACCATACACATCTACAATATGTACACTAATATAAAGATAGTTATTAGCACCATTCATATGTGTTATTTCATTCTCTTTTGTTGTTCTCTTACATATTTTTTCAAAATTTGATTGTGAATATTGATATAGATCCTAGATCTCACTGTGAAGTAGTTATCACATGGTATCAGATATTTGTGGAGATTCAAACAAATCTAGAGAGGTTTGAGTTGTTGTTTATGGCATATTTCCATAAAATTTGAGTGTTAGCATTGCAGGTACAACAACGTTTTTGTCACAGGTTGCACGAGCATAATGGATCAAAATCAATTATTTATAACCCCATTCAACTATTTTGAATGGAAGGAATAAATGGTGATCCAGCTGAGGTCAAAAGGACTGTATAGAGTCACCATGGGGACTGAAACCAATCCCAACTTTGTTGTGGAGAAATCTAAGTACTTCAATAAACTTGATGAGGCATTTGGTATTCTTTATCTCAGTACTTCAAGAGATATCCTCTTTCATGTAGATAGTATTGGCACACCCAATGAATTTTGGCTCAATCTCAAGTCACTATTTCGGAAGACTGATGAGATGAGAGGCCATCAGCTCGAAAATGAGCTAATCTCACTCAATCCAACTCACTATGAGACTATCCAAGACTTCTTCAACAAGTTTAAAGATCTAGTGCTTCATATAAAAAATTGTGGCATAGAGAAGAAATATGATCATCTTATCTTATTTATCCTTTCTAATCTAGGGCCTAAGTATTCTTTTTTTTGTTTCAACATTCCACTCAAGCAAGCTCACAGTTAGAAATTGGAGGATGCTTGTGCTAGCAGACTTCATGGAGTCATTGACTCAAGAGAAATACAAGATAGTACAAATGGGTACCATAAAATCCACCATGTATCAATCCCTTTCTGCTGGTGTATTAAATCAATCCAAATGAAATAATAAATATTTGAAGCAAAGAGAGAAAGAGAAGAAGCATTCAGATACGAAAAGCTCCAATTCTACTGATGGGAGTTCGAGATCTAGGAGGAGGAAGAACAAGAGAGAGAGACCCACATGTGGTTATTTAAGGGGTTCACATATTGAAATATATTAATTCATAAATAATATGAACATCATGACCAAGCTCCTTGAGGAGAACAATATTGATCTTGCATAATTTGCAGGAAGATGGGAGCACAAGCAAGAAAATGGTAAGCCTGAGCATGCATTGAGTGAATAGGTGAAACCCATTTTTGATATATATTCTTCTGATGCTATATTTATGATTTAACTTCTGATATATGAGAATCTAAAGCCTCCATCCCTTCCTTGGAAGAAACTCACCAAAGATTCCTCCAGAAACTAGTAATTTTTCACTAGTTTTTGATGAGTCTTTTGAAAGCTCTTTCCCAATAAAATCAGATATTTCCCATTCTAATTATGAAGGTGATATATAGGATGATATACAACCTATGACATTCATAGACTCATTTACCCAACCATTTCATGACCAAAATACCCGAAAACCATCAAGTTCACTAGTTGGAAAATCCCAAAATTGCCTAGTTTCCAATGTTATGCCACTTGTGTATGTTTCTTTTATGTATTGTATGTATTTCATTGATCTGACAGACATGTCATTGGTATTCATGGGACTTATGTTCCATATGTCTAGACCTGATTTTACCACCCATGTTTCAAATCTCAAGTATCCATACCCTCCAGGTTCGCTCATCTTTAAATTTGATCTAGTTGCTCATTCTTCTCCCACTACAGACCCATTCGGTCATGGAGACACCATACATCAGATATTTTCTATTGTATATGACATATATTCTGATATTTGATAGCCTCATGATTTTTTTTACATATTTATGAAGGTTCTTCATCAAATTGGGAAGAAGATTCATGGTTTTATTCACGATATGGAAGCTGCGCATGAGGCATATTTTGTTGAATCTTTTGATGTTATTTGGGAAAGATTTTGCAGAGATATATTTTCCATGATTGATTATTATTCTAGATCAGAGTATTCTTTCATCAAAATAAATTTTTATGATGTTTCTCCATCATCAAATGATGACCATTGAAGGGCCTCTCCACATGATCTTTGTCTATAACACTTTGATGCATGATATTGGCATCCACAACATCTTCACCAAGTCCATCACCAAGAAGTTGTTCTTTAAACTCATTCAAGTGGAGAATAGGACCTATTGAAGACATTTTTTATCATCTTTGTCATGTCCATTTTTTATGGGAGTTTTTGTCCCATGAGGTTTTTCTCCTTACCTTGGTTACATGGACTATTAAATTTTTGTTGTAAAAGGTGACTTGTTCCTTAGTTTCCAAGGTCTTCATAAATCATTTGGTATAAGATATACTAAGTTAGTCTTAATGGGGGTGTTAGAGAAATTAGTCTACCTTAATACCATGGTCTATACCTAGGATGCATTTTCATTTCTCTAGTAATTATGTTATATGATCATATTTAGGTTATATTGATCAATATTGGTCTATTAACTAATTTTGGGCTCATTAACTCACAGTTGAGGTGCTCCACTTTCATCATCCTGACAGTTGAGTGTAATACCTTGGTTTTGACCCCAATTGCATTCAATTTTAAATGATGCAAATAGAGTATTAAATCATGGTGTGAAGCTAAAGGCCAAGGCCCCGCCATTGATTTAGCGTTTTATGGTTCATAATGTAAAATCGATGCGTTCTAATTAGGAACATTATATTTTGGACATCATGTAAATATGAAATTAATAAAAATAACCACAACTATCTATGTCAATGCAACATTAAAGAGATGGGGGCATGATTTCACAAGGAACAGGGAGGGAAAATATTCAAACCCTTGAACCAATAGTGTTGAGCCAAATGTCAAAGGGAAAACCCATAAAGTCGTCAACTACATTTTTTGTCTTATTCACCCAATCATTTATTTCTTCCAGAAATTGGTTGAGGTAGTTAATGCATGGGGATGGGAAGAGTATGGCAGTCAAATTTGAGTTGGAGAAGCCATCAGTTTTTGAAAAATGTGTTTTTGACTTATGGGGAAAGTAAGTTCCCAAAAATTATTCCCATCCCATGGTTCACTCATGTCCTTCATTTTCCTCATGCATTTGAAGCTTGTGGGACTCTCTCCCTCACGTTTTCTCCTTCCTCATGCAGTTGAAGCTACCTGTGTGTCTCTCCTTCACGTTTTCAGCTATTCTCCTCATTTTCCATGCCCAGAAAATCTATTTTTTTGTTGGTGATGGAATGGCCAATAAAGATTCATGATTTTGGGGTTTATAGCAGTCATTTTTTATCATGCAATTCCTAGAATCGTTGTTGAATTCGATTTTCTCACCCATGGGTTGATTTTCCCCATTTACCAATCTGTTTTTTGTTCCCATCGCATTTTTTTCCATACCCAGCACTTGTGTTTTGTGGTTCTATAAATCCTTGTTTGGTTTGAATTGTTAGGAGTGGAAGAGGCCCAGAATTGGCTTAATAAATATTCTGAAAAAAGGAACCTCATAGAGAGATCAAGAGGGGTTGGTTACTCTTCTCTGCACACCCTGAAGAGCATTGGAAGGGAAGGTATGGATTGAGGGAACTATGTAGCAGTGAAGGGAATACTTCCTTGTGTTTGGTGGTGTAGGAATTGTAGAGGCCAAGCCAGATATTGTGTAGGTTTCCATAGCTCTGTGGTTGAGCTCACTAACTTAGCAATTATCCTTCCCACTGCCTTAGTAGCATGATAAATCCAACTGTGTTTGGCTTGGCTGACTTTGATGTGTATTTGGCTATATGTGAGCCTGTTGTTCCCTAGTTCCTTATGGAGATCACACCCATCTCGGGGGTGGAAATGGTGCTGAGAGATTGATGAGCACACTGGCCTATGGTTGGGTGGAACGTTGCAGCAACATAGCTGGTTGTGGGACAACTCCTTTTCAAGATAAGTATTTTTTGTATTTAACTGTGCAATGTATTTGTTTTATGATTTATTATGAACATGATAAATGTGTTGAATGATATTTTTTTCTGCTGTGTATTTGCATGAATTATACATCTCCATATGTCTTTTATTTCAATGCATCTATATATAATTGTATGTTCATAGGGATAGATTGCCCGTTTGATAGAAACAACAATGCAATTCATGTCTTCTCCTTGGCAAGGTAGAGGGGAGGGGACATGCCATTGAGGCACACTAGTTTTATCATCTTGACATTCCCAGATCCTACATTGATTACAAACCACTTCTCCTTTGACTAGGGGTGCTAATGTGTGAATGTAGTTGTTTCGTAGTCCTCTTCGGAATTTATTTGCTCCTATAGACACTCCCACTCACACATGTGTCCACCCATGCCTTTCATGCCTAAATTTATGCCCACTTACATGTTCACACATGTATTCATGACTGTTTGGTTAGGTTTGGGATCCTATTGGTCAACCTAGGGGGGTTTAGGGGTCAAATCCTAGACTGACACTTGTATGCATTCATAGAGCCTCCAAGGGCTCACAAATTTTCCCTAATGTATTATAAATATGTACCATAAACATCTACAAGATGTACGCTAATATAAATATCAGTTATTAGCATCATTCATATGTGCTATTTCATTCTCTTTTGTTGTTCTCTTGCATATTTTGTCAAATACTTTGATTGTGAATATTTCTTAAATTCCTAGATCTCGCTCTGAAGCAATTCTCACAGGATCTTTCAATCAGGTATACTTGCAACGAATATTCAATGATCTCTTCTCCAAATCTGATCTCCAACAGTCTTCTAGCTTGTGGCCATTCGGAGATAGATTGTTTATGTGTACCCCACCATCTGACAGGTTTATATTTTAACACAAATTCCAAGGCATACAATCATTGTGATTATGTATTCTTTGCTTCAAACTCTATTAGAAAAGACATAAGGTTAGGTAAACCTTCATATCTAGGTAACTTGCTTGCCTCAGCTCCTACCCATCAAACGAATTGTGTAATTCTTGCACATACACTAGTACAAAATGAGGAATTGGCTTCTAGGTGACTACAAATTCTAGTCACTACATGTTTTTCAAGTGATTTACTACTAAATATGAGCAATTTTGATTGACCCAACTATAAACGACTAAAATTAATGACTTAGTTAGTCACCAGTTAACAAATATGACTAGATAATATGTGACAAAGTTAAAAATGACTAACATAAACAAACAATTTAGTCACGGAATAAAAAATGACTAGCTAGAAGAATATGAATTAGTCATTTTTAATTGTATCATGGAAAATTGCAATTTTGACAATGAAGTGTAAATTTTGTAAATTGTCTACCTTCTATTAGTAGTATTGGTGCCATGTGCCTCGATCTTCAGAGATCCAACAAAACAATTGCACAAATTTTCTATTTACCATCTTTATCCCTGTTGTACCATTGAAGCAAACCATTAAGCACGTGCCAAATTAGGTTCCTACATCAATTTCAAATTGGGTACTAGAACCGGTACCATATTGATATAACCTAGAAGAATCGTAGCTAGTTGTTTATCCTTCAATGTAAGAGTCCCAAGTCCCATACTTAGCACCTAAGCAGACTTTTACATGTTGGTGACACCGTTGAGAAAATTTACGTGTTTTTTTAATAATTAAAAAAACTAAAGAAAAATATTGAAAAACAAAAGTGACGGTCCACCATCAGTGATAAAATTTGAAGGGTGAGTCTTAATCTTAATTGGAAGGGTATTTATTCTCTCAATGCTTCAGAGATGAAGGGTAATATAAATAATTGTACTTCAATTGGCAAGTATAAATTAACTAAACCTTTTCATAAAAAATGCAAAAAACGTCAAATATTGTTCTTTCAAATTTTTACAATTTTAAACAATTGAGCACTTTAATATCTACATGAAAAAATGATATATTTTCATTGAAACTTATTTTGAACACATTAAGTTGTCATATGTGTATCATTAATTTTACAGTTCAGTAACATAATAACTATTCTATTGTATTTTTTAGAGTTGGCGCACACTTCATTTTACAAAAAAACTACTTAGACTATGCCATAATCATATTGGGGCATCCACGTGTAGTCCAAGATTGAGAGATGTAAGAATGATAAGGATTGGGAACCTAAGACAAAATAATACACAACTCATAAAAACATTAAAAAAAATTCCTACGTACCAAGCAAGTTAGCAAATCTAGCATAACCGAGGTTGGGGCATCAAATATTTTTGTTCAACACTTGTCGTGAAAGAATACATGTATGTGATGGAGGGGCCTAAGTCAATTGAATCCTTGCAACTCACTACATGTTTGAGGCTGAACACTATGCCTTTTAAATTGAACCAAAATACCAAAATAAGTTTATTAATGGCTAGATTTGAGAAAGTTCTAGGTGTGAGTAATCAAGGGCTCGAGCTCTAAAACTTGTTGTGTTTTGTACCATGATTCAGTGAATCGACAATCACGGGTAGGAATTTAAGTTATTCAATGAAAACAATTAATGTGTATAGCCTCTATGTCAAAATTGTTTTCCATGTTGATGCAAGCAACTACCCTCTTTATTGTCTTACCAAAAGGCACGATAATGAGGAAGAAGACCTAAAATTATGGACTTCACCTTCAAAGAATGTCTTGAAATCACATTGATAAGGAGTGATAAGAAGATTACAACAATCCATTGTGTCAAATATCAGTTGATTGTGTTAATTAAAGACTTATATGGTAAATTTAATATAAGACTTACTTATAGTTGTCTCTTACTCTTTGCGACACATTTAATATTTTATGGTTGTCTTTGCGCCTTGACCCAATTTGTATTAGAAGGTGAGGATGTGCATGCATAATTATCCTTAGTTTTGACTATGAGATGAGGATTTAAAGAGAAGAGGATGTAAAGACAAGTAATTTTTATATGTATTTTGGTAGCACTTAGGACAAATGTTGTGAGAAACCGCAAATGTTTGGAAGAACGAAGGGAGATTACATCACAATCATGCCGCCCATCAAATTGAAGACTATTCTTGAGCCAACAATTTTTTTTTAATTTTATTAATAACCATTGTTTCTCCAATGACACCTCTTTATAGAAATGCATAAATCAACTTCTGCATAGTTTGCGATCCTAGCTACATGCCATTATTTGTATTTTCTTGACATCGAGTGTTCTTTATAGTTGGACTTATCAAAGTGACCTTTTGAATTCATTTTGATGAAAAAAGAGTGGACATTGGTAGCAAGGTTCACATAGGCAGTAGGGACACATTTTTGAGCTCGTTTCAGACCTAGTAGTATACTAGTAGTTGTTCTTTTTTGTTATAGTAGTAGCTGTTGACACATTGTCACACTTTAGATTGCAGCCCCAACTGACCCGCGAGTCAGAGTCACATCTCGATGTCTAGTGCCTCGTAGTCATCAATGATTACTTTTCATCTTGCACAACTAAGCAATGAGTGCATGAAATGAGTGAGAAAGTGATTATAATTCATCATATTTCCAATATTTTGAATGATGAGTTGAAATTTATAGCATAGGAATTTCAACATCTTGAAAATTCTATATTGACGGGTAATTTCAAATGTTGCCCTTCTTTTAAAATGTTGGTATAAATTATGCCCTTCCTTATTTTTAAATATTGATATAAATTAAGCCCTTTTTAAATTGAAGGGTAAAATTCAGATCTTAATTTTTATAATGCTTTTAAGAGAAATTTTAAGTTTACACTTCTGGGAAGCGCTAGAACCCGTTCTTAATTGAAGGGTAAAATTAAGATCTTAATTTTTTTGTTGAGCAATTTTAACTTTACACTTCTCGGAAGCCCTGGAGCCCTTTGGAAGGGTTGGGAAGGGTTCAATTTTGAATGCTAATAGGAGAATGATTGTTGTTAGAGTGATATATTAGAACTCAGATCGAGTGGCTCAAAGATTTAGAGTCCTTGGTTTGTATTGTGGGCATCTAATACCTAAACAACAAGGAATTCAGCAGTTACAACCGGCATTAATCAGAGCCAACTAAATTTTTGCAATCTGCCTTATGGAGAAACATATTTTGGCAAAGCAACAAGGCAATTCTCTATGGATGATTGATAGTTGATTATATCAGTCTGTACTTTGAACCTTTTTAAAAATAGAAAGGGCTTCTTAACTATATAATTTTTTATATCCATGATTCATCTTTGAAAAACAGTAGGGCATATTAATTTTTCTGGTTATATACATTCACGACTGTGCAATTTCATTTTCATTTGGTAAAATTTGATTTGGAAGCACAAGCGAGTCAAGTATGTCATTCTTATATCCGTAGCTGAATATAAAAAACAACTCAAAATTCACCGACGGTGTTAACTTCGCAGTAGCTGGAGCCATGTCCTAGAAACCTGCTTTCTTCAAAGCAAGAAATTTAGGGTCACATTTGACTACTCAATTTTCACTGGACACTCAGATTTCCAGTAATGGGTTTCGATTGTTTTGGCTACCAAATAATTTGAAGGAATTCCTAGATCCAGCGCCCAATTTGGGGTACTATTGGCGTACCATTTTGAGGGGCTTGGGAAGCTTCACCGACAATGATCTTAGCGCGTAGATTGTGGAGCTAGGTTTTATAGAGTTACTGACCGATATCTTGATCCATAATTTTGTTTTTTTAGATAATTTTCAGCAGAGATGCATCCGTGAGAGGGAATAGAGAGCTTGGTGGACACAATTTAACATTTGAATAGATTAGATAGATGGAACACCATGCATCTAACTTGTGTAGCCCCTAAACTCTAAAATTGACAATGGTGTTGTTGGGCATGTCACTAGCAATCCACATCTTGGGTCCTCCCCTGTATTGGCAGTTGGAAGATGGTTTGGCATCTATAAGACATGCAGATGCTTGCCCTTTTTTCATCTATGATTTCTTAGCTGAATCTCTGTCCACTATTCCCCTAGGTATTCTTCCCACTTAAAATTTTTAAATATTTCAGGATGGAGGCTATTTTGCTGTTAGCATTTACTGTGCTTCTCCAATTGCTTTCTATGGTTCCTTTCACATATCTATATCTTTTTACAATTGCTTCAGACAATATTAGAATAGAGAAGAGTAATAATTAATGTGAATAAAATCCCACCATAGGGATATGCCACTATAGCAATAGCTTGGCATACATCACATACATAACAACCTTAAGCCAAAGAGGGCCCACAAGGCATGGCCTTGATACCACCAGCCATGAGAGCACCATCATTTATTGCACTAGGTTGTAATGCTACTTCCAGGGTTCTTCAATAAAATCATTGACCTTCTAAATAGTGCTCCAGGATTTGTCATTAGTAGGAGCACTCTTTTTCTTTAACCATGCATGTAAATAAATTACACCTACATGCAGGCTCATCCTATTATCTACTTTCGCTTCCATTATGGGTGATCTCTTGTTGCGTGAATAGAAATTTGACTTTTCTCTTATATTCGTACAACTTAGTATAATATTTCCTGTAATACCAAGTGAACTTACATTTTTTCTTGATTGATTGTTTGATGAAAATTTCTTTTGCAAGCAGCTTTTCAGAATACAGAGCTATAAATAGTGTTATTCATCAGTTGAACCACAACCAACTCTTTTTATTTAGTCAAGTTTAATTATAGATACTAATTTGTTTTTCTATCAGAGTGCCTTAATTTTCCTTAAGAATGCACCCAAAATCCCCCCTAAAAATGTTCATGCATTGACAAGGCTGGATGAAAATAGAGCTAAATGTCAGGTACTTCAACTTGTTCTTTCCAAATAAACATGCATGACTCTCTTATTAGAAATTCTTTCATATATTGTTGTATTGAGCAATTTTTTTTATTTTTCTTTTTCCATTAGTTGTTTTCTTTTTCAGTTTGATTTGTCAATTGAAGAATTCTATTTGTAAAGTTTGGCTACTCATTTTTCTCTAAATTTTTTTGAACAGCAGCTTGAGTGAAAAGCTGAAGTGTTCTATGATAAGGTGTCAAACATGAAAATATGGGGAAATCATTCAACAACTTAGGTTAGAAATTTTTGGCTGTTCATTTGAGATCTTATCCATTATAAGATACAAAATTTGATAGCAGGAATCTATCAAAATAAACTTGTAGATAATCATTTTTAGATGAGGCTTTGAATCATCTCCCTCTTCACTTGAGAGCTGGCTATCTGATAAATATACTTTGCCTGATGAGAGAGGTGGAAGATATTTTGTTCATTTTACATGACCATCAATTTCCTGTTCTCTAACTAATTCATATTATCCAAAATCTCAAGTTCCAAATTTTCTCAATGCGAAAATTCATGCAAGACCTGTAAAAGAGATTATCACAGATATTAAACGGTTGGAAGATGAATTCACTGAAAAGGTTCAAATGGTATGGAGCTCAAATCTAGTCTTCATACTTGAGTCTTGTAGTTGAAAATATGCTTTAGACTTTTAGGAAAAATTAAGTTGTCGAAGTATGCTTCTACTGTCGATACTTGATGTAGTTGCAATCTTACTCACATGAGAGTATAAATTTATGGAATTAACAAGTAATTATTATTGATGGCATAAACATTGTTCATTTCAACATCTTTAACTCTATTATTTATTGTGTTTACTTCTACATTGTGGAGGTGTCTTGATAAAGAAATGGAGAATATCTCCAACTGGATCTACTGTTGTCTCAATTGTGGATGCTATAAAATCACTCACCATCCCCACTTCTGAAGGGGACTAGTTTTCTTCAGGGGTGAGTTATATGTTCAATGACATATCTCTATCACTTCAACATAGTTTTATAGAATGTAACTACTTGTAAGGCTCACCATCATTACAACAAAAAGTACCAATAGAACTAAAAGCTTCTGAATGTAATATAATAATTCTTTAGAAATTGTGTTGCTTATTTATCTATTGAAATTCATGTTGATATTGAGCCAAATGTAGTCCTATCATTGATTGTGAAGAAAATTTGTCTGCAAAAAAACATTTTGAGAGCTCAAAGAACTCTAGATACATGTTCATAAGTTGTGACTTTGAAATATAGCTTTAAATGACGTTAAGAATATAGAATTAGTTGATATGTCATTAAGTCTTAGATCAAAAGCACCAACTATTCTTGGGAATATCTAGAACAACTTTGATTGCTTCATAAGTCATGAGCTCTTTTGCATGTGATCCAACTTTCTGAACTACTAATGTTTTCATTTTATGCAACATCAAAACATGTGAAGCGTGCTCTAAGTTTCAATTCCTCTGGTGATTACTATGTCAAGACTCAAGACTTGTAAAGAAATTTACAATGCCTATTACTGGAATTTTATTTATGTCAAGAATTCTATGTAACAATTTTCCTAGTGCTGGATTGGAAATATGACACTTTCCATTGCTCCATTCCACCAAGAAATTTGAATCCACTAGCACCTGAAGTTCCTTGATACCTCTTTTGATAGTGTAGTGTAATTTATGAGGATCCAAAGAGAAAAAATTTCATCTCTATTGTTTTTGTTGTGCCCTTCTCCATTTTTTAAGGTAATGAAATGATCTTTGTTAAAAAAAATAAGGGCTCCATCTCTACACTTGCCTGTCAAACTTTGGAACACCCCATCAGAAAATATCCATGCTTTGCTTTCGTTGATAGTTGACTCTTTGAGGATCCTGACAGTCTTTGATTTCTTCTCCTTTGCCCGTTCTCGTTAAGTGGCCCTGATCTTATTTGCCACAATGGGGGAATTCCATAATCTATCTTCAAAAATCATTTTATTTCTAGAGAGTCACCAATCCCATAAAACATAGCATGGTAAATATGCATGAGACTTTTATGAAGGTTTTGAAATCCATTACTCAAAGCATTTTATTAATGTATCTTTTACCTACTTCCCTGGACAATTGACCATCTGAAGAACATCCTACCTCACAAGTTTTGTGAAAGTACAAGTTATTAACAAATGGTTCATTGTTTCTTCCTCCTATTTGCATAGAATATATCTATTTGGGCCATTTCAAAACCTTTTTGGGTAAAGTTAACCAAGTGAAAATTATTATATTGAGAGGGAAAACTAGTTTCCAAATCCATTTCCACCACCAATACCTTTTCTCAGGCAAGTCATTTGCAGTCAGAGATTCATAGCCTATCTTAGTAGTGAGAGTTCACGTAGCTTTGTTCCATAGTCATTTTATTTCATCCCCTTTATCTTGTAAATAGATTGCACTGTGATTTAAAAGGGCAATATATTTTTCTCATTCGCTTATTTGTTCTATTTGTTTGGCTCAGGACTATTGAGACATTTTGAAGGAGCACTGCTCTCTCTAACTTGAGGATAGTTTTCCTCCATGATTTTCAGACCATCTTATTTGTCTGTAACTGAATGGTGATTTTTACTATGATTGTTAATGTTCAAGAGAGTCAAACCCATTAACTCTCCAACTCTGAGGGAACATTGTGCATATCATGACTAGTTTAGTACATATAACCACTAGTTCATCAACATGACAACAAAATTGGAATGAATATGCATTCATCTAGTTGTTATACCCAAATCCTGTCACCACCATGTGATAAGACCTTTGACTTACATGTTTTCCCTAAATCCCAGCACTTGGAGTGGAAACCCATGTTGTTTGTCAATTCTACATGAAAAAACTCAGCACCACATTTTCCCTTTGACCCATGAGTGGTACCTTGCTCGAACCGCCTGTATCCTATTTTCCATAAGCGGTGCCATCACTTGTGACCTTTGGTCCATAATAATTTCTCATCTAAACCGCTCTATCATAAGAGAAGAAAAGTGGTACCCTCGGTAAAATGGGAAAAATAGAATTTTCTCGAGGCTTCTAGATCATGATCCTCGTGTCCTCCCTTATCCCTATCATTGTGGGTCAATTGAGCTCGAGATCCCCCATCATAGGATATTAGAGGCCACCTCATCCACAAATATCTCAACTATTCCTATCCATTGAGCCTTATAAATACAAGCTCATGTCCATAGTTGAGGGGGAGAACTATAGAGGTATTGTTATGCTGTTGGATTGACCACCTAGCCCAAGCCATTGGAGAGCATAGAGAGCAAAGTTGGAGCTTATGGGGATGAAGTGTTTGTATCATGGAGATGCTATTCGACACTAAAGCATTGGTTCTAATCTTCTCCATACATCTTTAATGCAAAGCTGATTTCCACCCCACATTACTGTTGTTTTGATTTCGCATGTACATGTTATTAGATTCCTTAGTCACTAACATGGATAAGTAGATGATTTTTTGGTAGTTTTTTTTTGTTTACGTGTTTGATCTATTTACAGATACACAGGTTCACTATCAAAGCAACATTCTAGGTGTCTACGACATCCAGGGAAGGTCTTAATCCTTTGACGTTCACTCATTTGTTCTGGATCTGAACCATTAATACCAGAGGAACAGCTTCAGTCCGCAGAAGGTAAAATATTCTTTGTTACAAATCTAGCGATTCCACTAGGGAATGATACATATATTAGTTGATCTGATCTTCCTCAGTTCTTGAACTCTTGTCCAAATCCAGGCTCCATCTCCAACTCTCTTTAGTCAGGTCTGCTATCCGACTCAATGAATTTTGGTTTGAAACTTTTCAATCTCTTCAGATCTGAAGTATTTCAACTTTTTATGCTCTTTTTTACTATAAATCCATTAATTTTTACCTTCATCTTATCTTTTTATAACTTGATCTGTCTTTCTCCTTTGTGTTTTGGATCTATACAGGGAACTGGTCTTATGTTGTTGGCCAGAAGCAGTGCCAACTCCTCAAACCTATTAGTAACACGCGGTGCCAATGCCTAAGTTCTATTATCCAGAAGTGGTGCTCGTCTAGAACTGCTCTGTCAAGACCCCTCCAACACGGTGCTAGCTAGGCCTTATTCCAAGACTACTTTTTTCTCATTTTTTGCAAAAAAATTGAGTTGATTTGCTTTCAGCCCTGCACTGTCAGGATTGTGTGTTAGAATCTAATGCTTATGGTTTGAAATTTTGCGGTAAAAGATTGGATTGATTGAAGAATTCAAAAGCTAGATTAGGCTTGTTGATTGTCCATTTTCTCCCGTGCTTGCTGGTTGTCCTTGTGAAAGGATTTATTTTTCAAAAGCTTAGGTGTTAGCAAGCTCTCTTTTCATTTATGTTATATATACTGAAAGAAAAACGTTTAATTAGCATCTTGATTTCAATTTTTGTTCCCATAGAAGACTTCTTTTTGCTTGTTTAAAAAGAAAATTTTTGACTGAGATTAGGTCATTATCATCAGTGAGCATAAGACATTGGATCTCTGATTGGCCTCACAAGCTTTCAGGTTCTCTATGTTCTTTTGTATCTTTTTGCATTTATACTATCTCATCAAAATAAAAAAATAAAAAAATATTATAGTTTTAAGTTAGATCTATCTATGCTTTAAGAAAAATTGAAAAATAGAGTGCATAAGCATATAGTGTGCTTCTTGTTTTTCTTTTAAGAAAAGAGACACCTCCCCTTTTGACTGCTTTCAGAAAAGAGAAATGACTTTGGAAAGTGCTTCTTGTCTTTGATTTTGTGTTCAATATTGTTGTTTGGAAATTTTTGGTTTTGAAGCAAAATAAAATACTCTCTTTCCCTCCCGTAGGTAGGCATACCATGAATGGTAAAGTGAAATATTTGCATATGCATATTGCATGGTTTTACTTTTTCTGTCAAAACTCCATGCATTCACCTAACCGTACACTTTAAAATTAACGGTAGTTATAGGTTAAAATTTACATAGCGATTTGAGCGATAGGTTAGAGACGTGTTCGAGTGTCGTAAAGCGTAGGAGCTGTCATTACTCATTTGCATTACATATCGGGACTCGCGCAGTTCTTCCAAGTACCGTCGATATATCGAATGACCTTTCACGTACCCTTGAGGTATATAAAAAGGTACTTCATGTACTCGATTGTATATTGGAAGGCCCCTTGTGTATGGTTATGCATTAGACAACAATACTACCAATTTGAGCTCCCACGTACCTTGCGTATATCGGGAGACCCCACTAAGATACCTTATCCATCAGAGGAAATCCCTTTGACCATGTTGCTTGGAGCCATACACCGAAAAGAGAATTCAAGGAGATTACTATGCACATACCCTTGAGGTATATCACGAGTGGTACCTTCTTGACAATCCTAGTGAGAGACCTAACTATCTGAAGCCTTCCTATCATTTTAAGTTTGATTGTTTGACCTATAGCTTGAGTAGGGAAATTTTTGGTGTGTTTTCTATTTTTTGAGACCCTACGTTAGATAGGAGCTATACAAACTAGCTTAGCTAAGACAGTCTAGAAAAGTACGAGGCTTGCCACTCGATTTTATTCCTATTTCAGGAGAAAATCCAATGGAAGCTATTGACCAAGGAGCTGCTACCACCTCCCAAGTGGGAGATAATGTGGTTGCAGAAAGCGCAGGACCATATCCTTCACACTTGCCTCCCTTGGTCCAACAACCTTCTTGGAGTAATACTTCATTCCATTCTCCCATAGAAGGTCACGTTGATGATACTACCCGTCCAAATTATGGTCCCAATACTCGATTTTGGGATACCTCTATAGGTGTGCAAATTAAGACCAAAAATAGATTAATTTTACTCACAACAATTATCAATTGATCATGCAAAATTGCTCACAAAAGAGACTGAATATGGAGCTGTAACACTAAATTGTATT
>LPNX010341884.1:152048-188590 GCA_001517045.1 Pseudotsuga menziesii
AACCTTACCTAGTCTAGCTTTTCCTTTTTCCTTAAAACACTGAAAAAGCACGCAATAAAGCAGAAAAAGTAGAAGGGCACCTAGGAGGCCAGGAATAAAGAAAAATTGATTCCTTTAGCTCTCCCATGCACTACATGAGTCAAATAAGGCAATTTTGACCTCTATGGATAGGCAAATAGCAACTTGCACAAGGTGGGACACATGAACTAGGCAAATAAGACAAAACTAATGGAATTAATGTCTAAGTGGGTAAACTATGGGTTGATTATTATAACAATAGGAGATTCCATTTCCTCATTTGGCACCCATTTAAACGTTTTTGAAGAAGTTTCTCCAGATGAAGAAGAACGTAGACAATATCATGCATCCATTCTATGTGCACAAGAGATTGAAAATAGAATAGATGACATATTGGGCACACAACCATCACGTTCCAAATCTATTCCTGTGGGATATCATTCACTTGTCGATTCTATGAGATCCATTGAACTGATTATAGATCACATAGTAACTCCACACAACCCAGGTCAAACTACCAACCCCACCACCCCCCATATTATGTTTGTTCCCAATATTCCCAGGTCTTTCACACCTGGGGCTGAACCTTTAATTACTGTTTCATCATTACCTTCTAGTGTCGGGGGGCAACCCCCGGCATGACCTATGTTATCTGGCACCATAATTGTATCTAGTCAAGGATAAACCTCTGATATAGAGCAACCTATAGTTTATGTCCCTCCCACCCACACTAACGTGGTTAATCCCCTATCTAGTTTGGGTCAGCCCTTGGGGGCACAACCTGTAACCAATCAAACCTCTTGGGGTTATGGTTATACAGCAAATCAAATACCTATAAGAAACATTAATTATCCACCCAATCCTACAAGAATTCCTTATGCTGGAACTCCATATCATAGTAATACTTTCACGCCATGGGGGAAACCTAACTGGTCCTACATGCCAGCTATGGGGGGGATACCTATACATACTCCGGGAGGTGTCGCGGGACCACCTTATGGAGGTCCTCCCCTTGGGGGACCTAATGGTCCTAGAGGGCCTAGTGTCTTTCCTCCTTATGTTCCTAATGGTCTCGGTGGTATTGGGGGTCCTAGTGGCCTTCCTCCTATTGGCCCTGGAGGGTCTGGTGGACCTCCTCCTAGTGGTTCTGGAAGTTCTGAAGGTTTACCTCCTAGTGGTCCAGGAGGGTCTGGTGGTCCCCCTCCTGGTGGTCTCGGTGGTGTTGGTGGTCCCAATGGTCCTGGTGGTTCCAGAGGCCCTAATGGCCCTCCTCCTAGTGGTCCTAACGATCCTAATCCTGGAAATCAACCCCCTGTGGGAAGATTTTATGGTATTTCTTTATCATAACAACCTGTCTATCAGTATACTTATGGTCCTACTAGTAACTATATGCCATATCAATATTACCAGTATGTGCAACCTAACCATCAATTACCTTTCCTAGAAACTTTGGACTTGCCTGATTTGTCCAAGTTTATTAATGACCCCATTCAACATAACCCCTCGTGGCCTCCCATTCCAGTAAAGCTACCATTGGAAATTCCAAAGTTTGATGGGAAGCAGGGAGATGATCGAAAAAACCATGTCATGACATTCCATCTATGGTGTTCTTCAAACTCCCTTATGGATGATTCAGTTTGTTTAAGACTCTTTCAGCAAACTTTGACTGGTCTAACCATGAAATGGTATATTGAACTTACGCAACACTCGTTTGTGAATTTTGGCTCGTTGGCAACTATATTTCTTACACACTTTCAGCTTCCTATTCATTATCAAATGGGTACTAATCTCTTAACTTCTCTATGATAGAACACATCCACCCACATATACGATCATATCGATGAATGGAGAAGGTGGAGAAGAGTTATTAAGGATCCTATTCTGGATTAGTTATTAGTTGATTAGTTTAGCAAATATTTGTTGCCTCTGATTGCTCGAGATGTGGCTATGGGTGGTTCTTTTACTGACGAGCAAGCCATTAGTTGAGCCCAGTTTCTGGACTTGGTCTATTCCCAGTCCGAAACTTTGTATGACTTGATTCCTCAAGCCCTCACCCAAGAACCGATCCTACAAAGACACCAGCAAAAGTCCTTGTTGATGGGATTGTTGGTTCAATCCAGTCCCCATCAGCAACAAAACCTACCAAGCAACCCCAGAATACCACCCCTACTCCTTCGACTGCCAAGGTTTCTATCGAGGTTAATTCTATTCAGAGTATTCAAACCTCTAGCAATAATAAAAATAAAGGTAAAAGTAAAAATAAAAAACCTAGAAACCAACAGGAGAACCAAAAACCGACCAATAATGATAATGATAAAGGGAAAAGAAAAGCAAAATATCCATGTCTGCTATGTGGAGGTTACCATTTCACAAAAGAGTGTCCCCATCGAGACGAAATCACCCAATTTTTTAAAACAAATCTCGCACCCGCATTTTTCACGTATCCTTTTCCCTCTCAACAACAACTGATAGACCACATGTATAATCAGGGAAAATCTAGTTTGTCAAAGGAAGTTTGTATGATGTCCTCGGATACCATTAGTCTACAAACTCAAAGTCAGAATTATGACAAACCCATAGACAAGAAAGAAGACCATTCTTCTTCAGGGAAAGCTCCCTCTACTGGTTCTCCGGAATCCTCGTCTACTGTCCCCCTGACCATCAAGAAGCCTACTCTTGATATGATTTTGTGTCCACCCAAGAGTACTCTTAGGAAGGTTGTTTTTAACCCTAATTCTTGAGCTGCTCAATTTTATAATGTAGTTGAAGATCTCGCTCAGGAACCATGTGCAATGTCTACCTTGGAAATGCTCCAAAGTTGTCTTACACAACGCAAAAACCTGTTAACTGTGTTAGGAGCTTTAGACCCAGAAAATTCTAATTTGATTCATTTCAATGTCGAGAAATATAAGTCTAGACTACCTCACAAATGTGATTTCCAAATCATCATGAAAGTAGTCGAAAACAAAGTCTTTAGGACTGTCTTAGATGAAGGAGCTTCAACTTCGGTTTTGTCCCTGTCTTGTTGGAAAGCTATCAGCTCTCCCAAGCTTGTAACATTACCTATGACTCTGAAGGCCTTTGATGGATGAGGTTTCCAGCCCCATGGTCTCATATCATCCCTTGTAGTCAAGCTTGGGGGAAAAACTATTTCTATTCAAGTAGAAGTAGTGGACACCCCGTTAGATTACAACCTCCTTCTAGGAAGAAATTGGTTTTATGCCATGACTGCTATCACTTCGACAGTATTCCAAACAGTCCAATTTCCACATCTTGTTGGGGCGCGCACCTTAACGGTCCCTAATTTTGGTAACTCCACGGTTTTTGTGGGAGTTTGTAAGCAGAGTTACGACTCAAAATAGTCTTAGGGGTGTCAGGGTTGAGTCAAAGTCCTCTTTTTGTAATAAACCCATGGTTTAAGTCTAGGGTTTAGGGTTCGGGGTGCCCATGGTTTAAGCCCATGGTTTTATAATAAGTGCACTATAAATAAGCACTCTTGAAAAGAAGTCAGTTTAGGATTTTGATGTAAGATGAATTGATGCGAAGCTAAGGCTTGTTCGTAAGAAGGTCAATTCCCAGCTGTGTGCGTGGACGACCTCTGTAGCTGTGTGCACAGAGGGTTTTGGGTGATTAACGAAATCTGCAGCTGTGTGCGCAGAGGCCTGCAGCTGTGTGCACGGCTTTAAGGACTTGAAGGGATCTACAGCTGAGTGCATAGATCAGAACTGTGGTTTTTTGTAAAGGGTTGAATAAAACACAGTTCTATGGACGTAACCCCTAAACTAGGGGTGAACCACGTTATATCATGTGTTGTGGTTTTTGTTGTGTTGCTGTTATGTTCTTTAATGCATTGATAAAGATATAACTAATAAGTAAGATCACTGCTAAATACTAACTTCGCTGGAATTCCCAGTAAAGGGTTAAGCAATGCACTGTTTGTTTATCTAACCGCGAAGCTAAATAAGTAACTATTGAGGCTCTGCATTTAATAATTATTATTTTTAAGAAGCTAAAGGTATAGTAATATCCCTCTTCTGCTTGTAGAAACCTAATTCTGTGGCACCCCATAGCTGTTTCGGGTGAGACTGCAACCTGTTCGTAGGTTGTTTCCAAAAGGGCCAACACTGTGGGTATTTTGTTGGTGCGAAGTTTATGGTATAAAGCTCGGGTCTTCCCTATATCCCAACAAATTGGTTCTGTTTCCGGTTGAACTCAGTATCTGCTCAAAAGGGGTTTACGTCATACCTCGAGGGCTATGTTCTGGACACCCTCTATGAAGGAAATCGGTGATTGGCTTGATGAGACTTATCTGAAATTCACTGAGCAAGAGAACAAAGATCTGCGTCATAGTGCAAACCACTTTTTACAAAGGTATGTTTTTTGTGATGTTTATGAAATTTTCTTTGGTAGTATCCACATAGAGTTGCGCCAGTGGTTATCCAGGTTAACAGAGAGAAGGACGAACTTCCAAGAACATCAATTTCTTGATTGGACCCCCGCAAGAATTAATATACTGAAAAGGGTGAACAACGAGATATCCCGCGCTGTTGATTTCTGAACAACGCGAACCCTTGAAGCATTTGTGATGGAGTTTTCCAACGACTCGAGTACTTCCTTTAGTGAAGTCGAGCGGCAGTTTTTCAAAGGACCAAGGGTAAGTTTTTGAATTCATTTAGTTTGAGAATTAAAATGCTATTAGCTGAAAAATGTATCTTGCTCATTGAATCAGATTGTTAGATTTAGTATTACTAACCTATGTTTGCAAGTGAAAATACCTTCGATGAGCAAAGTGGTTTTCTACGAAATGGCAAAAGGTACAAGAGATATTTTGGATCCTATTCCCAGGGTCAGCATACTGAGTATTCCCCTATAAATCCTGTAGATTCAGAACCCGAAGAAACCCCTTCTGTTGGAAACCCTCCAGTAACCCCGCAACGCAGACCTGTTATCCCTGAGAACTCATCGCAGTCTGAAAGTAACCCTAGCTCGAGTATTCCTGTCGCAGGTCAGTCTACCCTAGTAAGTTCCCCCCCTCCTACTTCCAGTCCCCCTCCAACCCCCCCTACATCCACTATGGCCCACATGCATGATGATATTAAGCTCCCTTTTTTCAAATGAACTGGATCAGAGGATCCAGAACAGTTCTGGTTTTTATGTGAAGTAGTGTGGACTGCTAAGAACATTATGGATCAAGATACAAAAAGAGCGCAGCTGGTTACTTCTTTCCGAGACCGCGCTTTGACCTGGTTCATGAAGTTTTCCAGCACTCAGAACCATGTCTTGGCTAATATAAAAGCAGCAATGATAAAAGAATTTAAGAAGCCGAAGTCAGATTCGCAGTGTATCACTGAATTGAAAGAGATTCAGCAGAGGCATGGCGAATCAGTGTGGGACTTTGATCAGAGGTTCAAAGTTCTGCTAGACCAAGTCAGTTTCACCATTGGACCTGCGCAGCACAAGGAATGGTTCGTTGCAACGTTACTACCGCATATCAAAACTCCACTCATGCAACAGAAGGTTGCTGACCAGCAGGAGGCTCTGGAAATCGCGATGAATCTTGAAACCGCTCCTGTCGAAGATAATTCTGGTATTGCTCAAATCCAAGCGCAGTTGACAGCGATGGCTCTGTAGTTTCGCGATATGAAGAAAGGAAAAACCGGTCGCGAAGAGGTTTGGTGTACACAATGTCAGACAGAAGGTCATGCCAAGGAATAGTGTCCTGTGGTAAGAAATTACCTGAATACTGGTGCTCCAAACCCGTTTAACCCATAAGTCCTATATTTTGAGCTCTGCAGAACAGCAGGTCAGCATCGACCTGAAGACTGCTATCTGCTACAGAGGTATGGGAAAGTACCTAAGAACCCCTATTGTAAATTATGTAAGTCCGTAGGACATAATGAAGATGAGTGTCGCAGTTATGACCTCATGAGAGAATGCACCTACGACACCTATCGGGTACAAAATGAGGGATAGAGCAATGATGTCTATGGTTACCGCGGTGGTGCATCAGGCAGAGGTGCTTTTGGAGGTCGTGGTTGTGGTGGTATGGCCAGAAGAGGAAGAGGCCAGGTTTTGTGTTACAACTATAACCAGGCCAGGCATCTAGCGAGAGACTGTCGAAACCCAACTACGATGTGTCGGTATTGCCGAGCAGTAGATCATGTGATCGAGCAGTGCCCGCAGTTGATAGCTAAGATTCAAGAAAGAAACAATGCCACTACTCAGAATATTCAGATGATTTCTGTCGAGCCAAGACCTACCCCAGCCATTAATGTTGTTACCCGAAGTGGTGCCACGACGGAAGTACAGAATAAGGAGAAACATCCCGATGAGGCTTGGGTTCGTAAGGCCCCAGCGAAAGTCCCAGTATTTGATATCGAAAGAGAAAAAGAGACATTCATGGAATCCAAGAGAGATTTTGCTGCTCCTAGACAATCAGTAGCACCTGCACAACAACATCAGCAGTAGCCGTAGACACAAGAAGCTTCGACAGACAAAGTAAGTACACTGTCCTCCTTTTTACAGAGTTGTCTGAAGCTCTTAAGAAATCAGAATGCTTTAAGTGAGTTGCAAAAAGTTATTTCTTCCTGTGAACCTCAGCAAAGTTCTAGTCAGGTAAAAGCTATTAATAGAGTCAGGAGAACTGGAAGGGAAATGATATTGAAAGCTCAGATAGGAGAGTATGATATGATTGATGTTATCTTGGACCTAGGATCAGAGGTAAATGTCTTAACTAAGCAAACCTGGGAAAAAATGGGAAAACATACCCTTGATTGGTCCTCTATACAGTTGAGATTAGCCAATCAGTAGAAGATTGTGCCCCTAGGACGATTCCCTAAGGTCCCAGTAGATATTGATGGCATCTGTACTGTAGCAGACTTCAAAGTTATTGAGATCATTGATGACAACAACCCCTATCCAGCATTGCTAGGTATTGAGTGGGCATTAGACAATGATGTAGTCATTAACCTAAAGAAGAGACAGATGAATTTCGAAGGGAAAGGACTGAGAGTCATAGCCACATTGGATCCTTCTCAAGGAGAGAGATACACAGAGCCAGTAAGAGATGAAGACCAGGATTTTTTGGATCACATCTACAATATCACTGTGAAGGAAGAAGATTATGTTGATCCTACTGCCGACGGTATCATGGATTGGCAGTGTGACAGCTCCTGCATGACGGATTCAGATGATGGGTTAGAAAACTGGCAGAATAGACTTTATGAGCTGCATGGACATAGATGTGTTAGAATTACCAAGTCTCTCAGATGGCTTGGCTCACAGATAATAACCTTACCTGTTTTTTATGGTTCAACAGAACCAGAACAGTTTATCGTGCAATTCTTAGAGCAGGTACCAGAATCACAGAAAATGAAGACTCTAGATTCAGTATTCAGAACCACAGCAGCCAGATGGTGGAATGGCCATAAGAAGAACATTCCTAGTTGGAAATCTTGTTAGAAGTTCCTTTACCTGAGATTTATGGATCAGCCCCAGCAGGTGCAAAGCAGGTTGGATGGAAAGACCAGCCCTCAGAAACATTTGGCGCAATGCTACAAGGCATGGAAGCATGTACATCGGTTTGTGCATACTTTGGAACCGATAGCAAAGAACTGGTACGCGGAGGCTGAGCTTCACCAGGATACTGTAAGTTGGGATTGTCTTGTTAATAGTTTTGTGCTTACCTTTTCTACTAATGAAGTTTTTCCATCTTTAGATGCAGCTATCAGGTTGGTCCACACTAAGGTATTTGATGATCAAGAAGTAGTAAAATACTGGCCTGATTGGAAAGCACAAGAAGCTCATGCAATCGAATATTATAACCTCACAATTGACGAGGATGATGATCCGCGCAATATTGATATTCCTGAGTCAGAAGGACACTGTGACGTACACAGATCAGCAGTCGAAGCCCCTAAAGTGACTCAGCCCCTAAAGACACGAACAGTCAACAGTGGATCAGAATACCAGCCTAAGTATGATACCAATGGAGATTATTGGGATGAAGAAATGGTAAGCGAAGCGACCCAACTTCTCCATGAGTATCGGGAATTATGTCTGATAAAGTTCCTTGAAATAAAAGGAATCATTAAAGCTGTGGATGACATTTTGTCATGGGTGGAAGCTCGACCCCATGTCGCAGATGGTGTTCAAAGGTGTCGAATGTCTTTATTAGGGTGCAGCTAGAGTCACTACTTGTGCCAAAGAAGGAAAGATGTGTCGAAGATCAAAATACGACCGTTGGCGGAAATCAAAATTGGCGGCGCCGGTATGCTACCCGTAATTACTACCTGTATTAATGAGATCTTGGACAATCTACCGCCATTTGGATAAGATCTCTGTTATATTTGGTGCCATCAATGCACAGTTATGACAAATTTCATGGATATATTCTATAAGAAGACACCCACACTCGCGATGTTCGCATTTTTCAGTTTCTTGAGTTTTACAATTGCACCCATGTCAGCTGATAGCGAGATTCAGAAGTTAGTGAGAGAATTTGAACAGGAAGGTCTGCCACACCTCTTTAGCCACCCACCCACATCTGTAACCCATGAGGAGACTCCCCTAGCACTGACCCAGCCAATGTAGACACGCTTTACCAGAAAAAAAAAAAAAAAAATTAAACCTGAAGTTCGTTCGAAGCGAAATGAAGACAGACACCAGCAATCAGGGAAGACACCAGAGGATCCCCAGATGAATCCATCAGGCGCAGTAGAGGTCCTGTTTGAAGAAGATGAGAACATTGCACCACAGCATCCACCGTATCTTCCTCTAGTTCGACCAGGAGTCTAGCTCCCTCGGCGGACAAAGAAGTTCACATTACGTACCCCTTCACTGCCACCGGGTGTGCAGCTGGTCGGGACAATGACAGGGAAAATAGATCGGCTCAAGTACGCTGACCATGATACAAATGATCATGGGAAATTTCCACAGTTCACACCTGGGACATAATTACACTCTGTCTGCTATCAAGAGACTAGCGTGATATTATTAGAAGTAAAACAGTGGGCTGCTGGCTTGGACAAAGCTGGTTTGTTGAAGATGCTCGGTGTGCCCCACTTCGGGCGCAGCACACAGGTAACCGTGGTGGTCAAAAAATTACTGGCATTGGTACACAATGGGTACCTATGGATAGGAAACCAGAAAATCACTATCAATGGCGAACTCATTCACCAGATTGTGGGCCTGCCGAAGGAAGGACCTGACCCTAGCATTGAGTTTGTGGGAAAGCATGAAGATATGAAGCTAGCTCATACCATGAAGGAATGCTTTGGGCTGATGAAAGGGAATCGAGGGTATCAAACCTTGGCCATTCAGCATCATAACATCCGCTTCACTGCTGAACTCTTAGCCTGCAAATTGATGAGGAAGTGCAGACCATATGAAGTGCCTACCCCGATTGTAAGTATTGCTGTGAACTGTGCGGAAGGCTACATTTACAACTGGGTAGCATACATCGCTAAGGAGTTTCTTGAAGATGCCCGTGATGCACAGGAAAAAGGTAGACCCTTTCACTATTCATGGCTGATCATACTTATTGCCTTGATCGGGTGGAAAGAGCCCACTGAGGTGGAGTTTATTGATGTACCTCCAAGCATGTCAGGTGCAGCGAGGTACGCATCACTCTGGGTGTCGCAGGACAAATCATCCTAGAAGATGACAAACATTGTGTTCACCTTTTACGCCATGAGTATCTCATATGAGATTGTCAAGACCCCGCAGCTCAGTAATGAGCTATTCCCTCAATATGAGGGAGTGGCTAATTTCAGGGCCGACATGCACAATGTCTTTATCTAGGCCCGTGCAGATCAGAAGAAGGCATGCTGGAAGTTGCCATATGTGGTGACCAAAGATGACATCCTCATGTTAATTCAGCAGTGGCCGGCTGAATGGATGAAGGACACAGGAACAAATCCCAACATCCCAATCCCTCTGGTCACCAATGTGGGCACTGGTCCTAGTCAGATGCAATAGAAAAATCCCCCAAAAGACAGTGAAGAGCAAACTGAGTCACAGCAGAGTGAAACCGACCAGGGTGGAGATGGCGGAGACGAAGGAGACGAAGAGGAGGAGTCGGTCAAAACTATCTCAAACCCTAATCGGCCAGATAAGCGCAAGTCACTAGAGGCCGAAGAAGTGACCAAACTTCAGTCCCGAAAGAAAATGAAAGCATCGAAAGACAAGAACATCGACGAAGAGCCTACCCTGATAGGTGAAGAGCTTAATCAGGCTCTGTCGAAATCCACAGAATTTCTCACCAAGAAATGGTCAGAATTTGCAGCTACACATCTACATGCCATCACCGGTGTAGCGAAGCACATTTCGGAGTTGAAGGACTTAGCAGAAAAATCACTGACTGGCGCTTCAGCAAGCAGTACCCCAGTAAGCGCACAGCCATACCTAAGGCAATGGCCGACCAGAGATAACAAAGGCCAAGTGTCGAGTGCAGCCCTCATATTAACAGATGCAACGTCTCATTCGGAGATGAGTATGAAGGTTGGAATCGATTACACTAAGATGTCCATGACGGAACTACACCTCTGTCAGTTAGCGATTATGAAGGAAATCTAGGCACGAGACCACTATTCACAAATGCAGTTGGAAAATCCCATAAGTCAGCAGCAGGGCTTCGCAACGCAGCTGGAGGCAGCGGAGCAGAGAAAGAGGGATGCAAAATGAAAGTGGATTACACTGGTACGAGTCTTGGATGAGGCATGTCGAAGTCTTCCTGACTTTGACGTACAGCTGGTGGAAGAACAAGAACAAATATTAGTAAGGATGAAAGACTATGCACAGCAGTCTCCCAGTGAAATAGAGAAGCTCAAAGCAGAACATGAGGCTTAGATTTTGGAGCATCAACTCCGCATCACCCCGGAGAGCCCATCAGAGGTCAGGGAGCAACGCCGAGCAAACATTCAGGCCTCCGCAGCAAAAATATCGGATACTATGAGCAACGCAGCAAAGCTGCTAGAAGACAGTGTTGAAGCCTGGACCACCCTGCAGGAACATCCAGAAGTCGAACTGCTGCAAGAAACCATCAGGCAGCGACAGACAGAGTTGGATATAGTAAAAGCTAAAATTAAGACTCTGCCGTCGATGGAGAAAATGCTCAAGGTAAAGCGAAGCAATGAAATCCAGTAGGAAATTGAGTCATCCAGAGCAAAAGCAATAGAAGTGGAAAATTCTATGCAGCCACTTATCAGCGAAGCTTTCGAGTTGAGTAGTGCTGTGGACACCGAACTCAAATTTTTGAAGGAATATGATGCATTTCCGCAGAAAAAGACCAGCGAAGCATCAGCCGCAGTATTGCAGGAGTTGGTCGAAAAGGAGCAAGCAGCCAACAAAATCATGTGTGGTCTCAACAAGCAGTTCTCTATCTTCACTGACAAAGTTCCTCTACTAGAAGAGCAGCAGAGTGTCTCGGGACGGGCCACTCGTGAGTCTTAGGGGCCTGTTGGGGCGCGCACCTTAACGGTCCCTAATTTTGGTAACTCCACGGTTTTTGTGGGAGTTTGTAAGCAGAGTTACAACTCAAAATAGTCTTAGGGGTGTCAAGGTTGATTCAAAGTCCTCTTTTTGTAATAAACCCATGGTTTAAGTCCAAGGTTTAGGGTTCGGGGTGCGCATGGTTTAAGTCCATGGTTTTGTAATAAGTGCACTATAAATAAGCACTCTTGAAAAGAAGTCAGTTTAGGCTTTTGATGTAAGATGAATTGATGTGAAGCTAGGGCTTGTTCGTAAGAAGGTTAAGTCCCAGCTATGTGCGTGGACGACCTCTGCAGCTGTGTGCGCAGAGGGTTTTGGGTGATTAAGGAAATCTGCAGCTATGTGCGCAGAGGCCTGCAGCTGTGTGTGCGGCTTTAAGGACTTGAAGGGATCTGCAGCTGAGTGCGTAGATCAGAACTATGGTTTTTGTAAAGGGTTGAATAAAACACAGTTCTGTGGACGTAACCCCTAAACTGGGGGTGAACCACGTTATATCGTGTGTTGTGGTTTTTGTTGTGCTGCTGTTATGTTCTTTCATGCATTGATAAAGATATAACTGATAAGTAAGATCATTGCTAAATACTAACTTCCATGGAATTCACAGTAAAGGGTTAAGCAAGGCACTGTTTGTTTATCTAATCGTGAAGCTAAATAAGTAACTATTGAGGCTCTGCATTTAATAATTATTATTGTTAAGAAGCTAAAGGTATAGTAATATCCCTCTTCTGCTTGCAGAAACCTAATTCTGCGGCACCCCATAGCTGTTTCGGGTGAGACTGCAACCTGTTCGCAGGTTGTTGCCAAAAGGGCCAACACTGTGGGTATTTTGTTGGTGCAAAGTTTATGGTATAAAGCCCAGGTCTGCCCTATAGCCCAACAAATCTAGGGAGAATTGTTACCATTGATCAGATTGATTTCTATATGTCGGATGTTATGATCTCTATATCTAATAACATCCCTATGTTAGGCCAGTCCCCTCGTCCTTACTAGTCGATTGGGGTAGGCATATTTGAAGGATTCATCCCTTATGGGGATTTTTTTGTCCGCTCCTCCTAACACAGATACAGTGATAATGAATATGATTGCATCATTTTATTGTGATCCCAAGGGCAAACAAATTGTTGAGTCCACATGAAGAAATGTACAACACCATTCAAACCCTTTTCTATGATCACACCGATGACCTTCATCTAGTGGCTTCAGATCCTTACCACCTGCCTTACTGGTTAGAACCATCTCTTACTATTCTGGATTGCCTCTCTGATACTTTTCCTTTCGACGAGTCCATTATGGATATTATGAATACTAATGAGTCCATTTGGGAGGATGACCATCATAGATCCCTGTTCCTCCCCAACGCCAATTCGGTTAACCATGACTTTGCATCCTTGTTTCCCACTGATATTGTCAAAGCACCTCAAAGTCCTATATTGTTGCAAGACACATATTCTGAAGGAAACCTTTGCAACATTACTTAGACAAATCCAATTGACATATTATCCAAGCCTGGTACCATCGAGCATGTTCACGTTGGGAAAAACTGCTCGGCAGACGAATCTGAAGCATACAAGTCACTTTTCAAAGAATTTCACGATATTTTTGCCTTGTCTTATGAAGAAATGCCATGGATAGACCCATCCATTTTGGTCCATGAAATTAAAACCTATCCCACGGTTAAACCTGTCAGGAAAAAACTAAGGCAAGTCCATCCACGGAAGGCCGCAGCTATTAAAGTTGAGATAGAGAAACTTCTCAAAGATGGGTTTATTCATCCCGTATCCCTAACGGAATGGGTATCGAACGTTGTCCCTGTCAATGAAAAACAGGGCACCATTAGATTCTGTATCGATTTTAGAGACTTGAATAAAGCTTGTCCTAAGGACAACTTTCCTACTGCACATATCGATCATATTATCGACAACTGTTCTGGAAGTGTCATCCTCTCATTTATGGATGGATTTTCTGGGTATAATCAGATTGAGATATTACCCACCGATCAGCACAAGGAGGCATTCATTTTCCCATGGGGAACCTTTGCGTATAGAAAGATACCTTTCGGCCTGAAAAATGCTGGAGCCACTTTCCAACGTGCAATGTCTTATGCGTTTCACGATATTAAACATATTGTTGAACCGTACCTTGATGACCTCCCTACTCATTCACAGCAACGTGAGGACTACCCTGGTCATCTTAGAGATATTTTCCTGAGATGTCATCATTATAATATACGGCTCAACCCACATAAATGTGTTTTTTGCGTTGAGATAGGACGTCTGTTAGGTTTTGTGGTCTCTAAGGATGGAATCTGGATAGAACCTTTGAAAATTGCCACCATTTTAGATCTACCAACCCCAACCAATATTCTCGAAATCCAAAGTTTGCAAGGGAAGGAAAAATTTCTCTGCCGTTTCATGTGTAATTTTGCAGAGAAAATGCATGGTTATATGCGTCTCCTCAAGAAGGACACTCCATTCTTCTAGGACGACCAAGCCCAATGCACCTTTGATAATCTCAAAGATGCTCTAACTCATTCACCTGTGATACACACCCCAGATTATTCAAAGGAATTTTTCTTTTATATTGCTGCCTTTGCTACTACCATCGCTATGGTTTTGGTGCAGGAAAATCCCAATGGTCAGGAGCACGTGATTTACTATGCGAGTAAGAATATTATGGATTCGGAAGCTTGATATTCACATGCGGAGAAGTTAGCATTGGTCAGGGTCATTGTTGTACAAAAATTTCATCACTACATTTTGCTCCGCACAACCACTGTATTGGCAGACCAGAACCCTATGTATTACATCCTGACTCGTCAGGTGCTCGGGGGCAAGTACTCCCGATGGATAGTCATACTACAACAATTTGATCTGGAATTTTCCAAAGCCACATCAAAGAAATCCTTGGTCTTTGCTGAGCTCATGTGTGATCTTCCCTATGCTTCAATGGAATATGAGCCCAGTGATTCATTTTCCAATGAATTCCTCTTCCTGATAAGCACCACTGACCCATGGTATGGAGATATGCTTATTTATCTCCAAACAAAAATATTTCAGCCAAATATATCCCATGGTGATCTCTGTCGTATCTGTCACCACGTGAAATAATACCTCATCCTGAATGATACCTTGTATAGACATGGGATTGATTCTATTCTCTAGTGATGCCTCACCCATGAGGAAGCTGAACATGTGTTGAATGATTTCCACTCTGGAGCATGTCGTGGTCATTTATTTGGGATGGCTACAGCCCAGAAAATCCTTCACGTTGTCTATTTCTGGTCTTCAATCTTTAAATACTGTCATGAGGCTGTTAAGAAATGCCCACCTTGTCAACATTTTTATCCCAAAAAGAGCTCACATCCTGCTCCACTACACCCCATCATTGTTGTTGGCCCATTTGCCAAATCGGGGATGGATTATATGCATTGTAATCCTACCTCAGCTGAGGGGCATGGTTACATCATCGTAGTCATTGACTATTTTACAAAATGGGCTGAGGCCATGCCTACATATGTGAAAGATGGTAAGACTGCCGCTCTCTTCCTATTCAACCATATCATATCTAGATTTGGAGTCCCGCATTCCATCGTTACTGATCACGGATCACATTTCCGTAATCAAATGATGGAGGAACTAAGTGCCAAGCTAGGTTTTCACCATTAAAACTCTACGCCATATTACCCACAAGCTAATAGTCAAGTAGAGGCCATTAACAAAGTTTTGAAAACTATGCTTCGTCGGATGGTTAGAGATCATAAATCCAACTAGCACCACATCCTTTTCTTCGCTCTTTGGGATTACAAGACATCGGTGAAAATAGCTACTAGTTTAACACCTTTCCAGCTTTTCTATGGACTCGAAGCCGTCTTACCGATTCAATGTTAGATTCCACCCTTAAAACTTGCCGTCGAACTTCTCCCAGACACTTTCGCAGAGGAAGAGAGATTTTTGTACTTGAACAACCTTCACGAAACTCGGAGAGATGTTGCCTTGGCTAATGAGGCATGTAAGAAATGTGTTAAGGCACAGTATGATAAATCCATCCAACCTCGTACCTTTAATGAGGGTGGCCTAGTTTTGATTTACGACCAGAGATATGACAAACTAGGGAAAGCAAAGTTCGAGTCCATGTGATACGGTCCTTTTGTCATTTCTAAAGTTTTAGAGAAAGGGGCCTATGAGTTCATTGACTACGATGGAATCCCTTTAGGGAAACCTCATAATGGGTTGTACCTGAAGAGGTACTATGCCTAGGTATTTCTTGGATAGTATCTTGTATATATGTATATTGCTTGACTTTCAGTGTGCTTTTAGTATTTTCAATATGGTTTTGAGTTTAGTGTCCGCATCTGTTTATACCATGTTTTGGTCATGTAGAGAAAATAGATTTCTATGGCTTCGTTGATGGTGCTTGCCGCCACACCTTGAATATTTCCTCAACTGCTTGGGTTTTCTATTCCCCAGCTAAAGATTTGGTCAGTTCAAGAGTAGTTTGTATTGGTCCCGCTACCAACAACATCGCTGAGTATTGAGTATTCATAGGTATTCTGACTGAAGCTGCCTCCCAAGATGTTCACAATTTGGTAGTCTTGATGGACTCAGAACTCATGGTTTGTCATCTAAACCATGTTTGTACCATTATAAATCATGTGCTTCTCCACCTCTTCCATCGGGTACACTTGTTAGAAAGGTCATTCGAAACCATCACCTATAGGCATACCCCTAGGGAACATAATGTAGTTGCTGACTCATTAGATAATTACATCCTAGAATGGCATATTTCCCATTCATGACATTAAAATAAAGCATGGTTCATTGTAAATAAACAATTAAAGACACATAAAACTCATGTAAAATACATCCACCATTTGAGACATATAAACACTATGTAAAATTTTGTATATATATATGAACATGTTTACAAAAAATAGGTCACGAGACCTCATCTAAAGCACATAGGATTTCAGGTAAAAAATTACCATACAAAATATTGAAGATATCATCTTTCAGTAGATACATCATGCATACATCGTCTAGAGATGCTCATGGTAGCACATCACTGCTCGGGCTACTCTACGTAGCAGTCTGCTAAACTAACCCGGTACTCCTGTTGTAGGTCTCTGATACTTTGGAGGGAGTTCATCAATGGAAGCATCAGGGATGTCTAGGGTCAACCTCTCCAGGTTTTCCTCTAACTCCTCGGTCACATCATCACCTTGTGGTACGAAGAAAACTCCAGCTCGTCTATCCAATGGGGAAGCTCCCCTAGGTCGTGCTGCTCTAACATATGCATGAAAATATTCAGGCCTCGTTACTTAAATAAAAAATATAAAACATTAAAAAACATAAAAACACTATTTCCATTTAGGGTTTCTTGCTTCTTACCAATGTCACCCCACTATCCACTAGGTGGGAGCGGTAGGTCAGGGTCTCTGCTAAAGTCCATACCTGCATAAGCATAATCCTTGACCATGAGGATCTGATCTCTCATCCATCAGAAGAACGGGTCGTTGAACTTCACCTTCCCCCTTCCCACTCCAGTACGGGCCATAATCCGGACCCACCTCTGCATGCGAGGGTCTCGCGCTCTTAGCTCTGTAAATACCACCTGGGGTCTCATCTATGGTACCCGCTTGAAGAAGAAGCAGGCTAGAATTGAACCAAAAATGAACTGCTTTAGTTCCCCCTGCCGACACTTCGTCAGCTGATCCTTGAATATCGGAATCAGGGCTTCCGCCCAGTTGAAGACTATAGCCACCATGACCTTTATGGCATATAGCATATGTGCCATAGAATATTTTTGCACTCCTTGGCTTCTCACCACTCTCTGCATCATAAACAATACAGTCCATAGAGGTCCATCCATCACTGCCTTTATGGGGATTTTCTTCCCCGATGTCCTTGTCCCTGGAATACAGTGACGGTCTATCAACTCTTGTGTGGTAATATCCCCTCCTTGGGAACCTGTCTATGAGATGGGGGCACTCTGTCTAGAAAGTCCATTCAAGAAGTAGATATCATCTACCTCAACTGTCATAATATGAGCCCTAACCTCAAAGTGTTGTTGCTCCGGATTCCACATTCGGAGTATATTCTCAAGCAATCGTTCGTGTGACACCATACTGGGAGTCCAGAAGAACTTTAGGAGTCCACAATCTCGTAATGCATCTATGAAACCCGCATTCCTTTCATAAAAAGCATCATCATTATCATGTTGTCTGTCCTTCCATATCACCATTTTTTCTCAGCAAGAGCCTGCCAAAAACAATCACAACAACCATTAGAATCATTCTTAATCATTCAAATCAAAAGAAATGATCTAGTTTTGATTATGTCAATAGTTTTACATCTTCACGGCCGGCACCGCCTGTGCATTGTTGAAGACAGGCGGTGGCACTGCCTATGTGCTTTGTTTTCGGCATGGTTCTAGCAAGGTACCGCGTATCCCGCGAGGGATAAGCGCGGTTCCTACTCCCATGATTTTAGGGCTTGCCATACAAGCCCAAAACACCATTCAAAATCAAAATTGAGACTATGAAAAGGAAGAGCAGGGTTTGAACTATTACCTGGAGCTGACAGTGCTCGAATCTAATGGTGGAAACTCCCGATATCAGCAACTGAAGATCTGACTAGGAAAGTGCTCCAAATGCTCTCCACTATGGGTAAATAGTAAAATGATTTGATTTTTCACTATTTACATGACTTTTATATACATTTTTGGGTTTGAAATGCTATAGTTTTGATTTAAAATCGCTTATTACTCAAAATTTATTAGTCATAATCCCTTAATGTTAGTTATTGGTGCATTTAACACTTGTTTTGAGTCGTTGTAGGATAGAATAACGGTAGCAGTAAAGTCTTGGGAGTTCATTTTTGACTTTTTCGTACTACCATAAAACAGAAAAAGTCATTGAGTGTTTATTACGACACTTTGGTAATGCTCTCGAAACCCAGTATTAAAGGTCCAAGTTCGTTTCTGATTCTTTTTAGGCTCGTAAAATCTCTCATAGTGAAAAGAGACCTAATGGAGTCTTATTTAAACTCTTTTTGAGCTCCTTAAATACGAAAAGATGGTTGAGTGATCTTGTCTTCTTCATGCTCGTTAAAAAATTTGAAGAGTCGTCTCTTCGATGGTAGGTTATCTCTTTTTCGGTTCTGATAGACTATTTATGAAAAAGGAACACTCCAGCCAACCATGACTAGAAGAGTTGTCTAAGATAGGATTTTATACTTTTTCGGGCCTTCCAGACTAAATCATACGAAAAAGGATCCTTTGGAGTCTTCTTCCATGGTCATTCAGACTCTCTAAACATGAACGATACCGAGTTTTCTTTCATTGGACTCGTTAAATTAAACATTGAGAGACCTATTTTTGGGAACGAACCCCTCCTCTCTCAAGTTTGTAAAACATAAGAGTCTGGACTTGTCTTCAGACGAGCTATACCAAGTGTTTGTTACCCTCTTTGAACTCGTAAAATCAAAAAGAGGAACTCATCAACCATGATGGGGGAAAATGGGAAGGGAATCATTTTGTAAATAAATGGTAGTATTTTGTCATTACCTTTAAACATGGCACTTGTCTGCATATCATTTCAGTCAATTGGGTATTTAGCTTATCTCCATGACAATCCACTTTCATGAGTCATGCCACTCCTTTGAGTATTTCAAAAGAATGCATTGTCCACTGTCTCATTGTGTGTTTGTCCCATGTAGTCATGCTGCCAAGTCATTTGTCATGAAGCCTGATGTTCAAAGGGAAGTTGAAGAAGTTTACCTCTCCAGTCAAAATAGTCTCTGTGTCAGTACTTTTGAGTCAGTCTTATGGTTACTACATTCACATCATTCCAGAACTATGTTCCAAGTTTCGTGTTGTCGATGTGGGACTCATTATGGCCCTCCTTCAACGAGACTATCCCCGTCGACATCAACTCATCATCCTAGAAATAATCTTAGAAAAGAAAACTTAGTACCTTGAGATCTGTATGCCTTAATGACAAATTCTCTCGCTCTTGACATAGATTCACATCATTGACCTTTGATCGATAGAATCAACTGGGTGTTCAACGTTAAGAAATCTATTCACACTCAGTAGATTGTACTAGGGTACCTTGGGAATCATTGACATCAATGGTGATCTCCCTCACACTTGTTAATAGTTCACATCATTGACCGGTAATCAAGTGGTTTCTACCATGTTTGACTTCAAATCATTGTAATCACATGAATAGAATCGTACTTTACGAAAGACAAGATGAAGACCCTGGGTATTTCTTTAAGTGTTCATTGCTTTCCCCAGGTTGCGATGGATTTTTGTATATCTAGCATGGATACACATTTGTATGGTCATGGCTATGCTCAAATTTGCGTATGTATGACATAGATCTATGTTGTATGTCTGGTAGCTATGTCCAAGTTTGAGTCCTCTATCACATGGATCTACGATGTATTCTAGTAGCCATGCTTGTTTATTCCTCTCATGGATCTGCCTTGTATTGGTCAGTAGCCATGATTTGGTTACATGTGTCTATGAGTCAAAAATATTGATGTAGTACAGATGTCTACTTGATGAAATGCTCCGATCGAGCTGACATTTTCACCTCGAAGTGACAACTTGTTCTCTCAAAGCTCTCATTTATTGTATCCCTCTAAGACTCACACTTTGGGGGGCATTCTGTTATACCCAAATCCTAGCACCACCATGTGATAAGACCTTTGAATTACATGTTTTCCCTTAATCCCAGCACTTGGAGTGGAAACCCATGTTGTTTGTCAATTCTATATGAAAAAACTCAGCACCGCATTTTCCCTATGACCCATGAGCGGTACCTTGCTTGCACCACCTGTATCTTGTTTTTCATAAGCGGTGCCATCACCTATGTCCTTTGGTCCATAATCATTTATCATCTAAGCTGCTCTGTCATAAGAGAAGAAAAGCGGTACCCTCAGTAAAATGGGAAAAAGAGAAGTTTCTCAAGGCTTCTAGATCATGTTCCTCATGTCCTCCCTTATCCCTATCATTGTGGGTCAGTTGAGCTCGAGATCCCCCATCATAGGATCTTAGAGGCCACATCATCCACAAATCTCTCAACTATTCCAATCCATTGAGCCTTATAAATACAATATCATGTCCATAGTTGAGGGGGAGAACTATAGAGGTATTGTTATGTTGTTTGATTGACCACTTAGCCCAAGCCATTGGAGAGCATAGAGAGAAAAGTTGGAGCTTATGGGGATAAAGTGTTTCTCTCATGGAGATGCTTGTTGACACTAATTCATTGGTTGTAATATTCTCCATACATATTTAATGCAAAGCTGATTTCCATCCCACATTACTGTTGTTTTGATTTCGCATGTACATGTTGTTATATTCCTTAGTCACTAACATGGTTAAGTAGATGATTTTCTGGTATATTTGATGTGTTTGCATGTTTGATCTATTTGCAAGTACACAAGTTCACTATCGAAGCAACATTCCAGGTGTCTACGACGTCTAGGGAAGGTCTTCATGCTTTGTCGTTCACTCATTTGTTCTGGATCTGGACCATTCAGACTAGAGGAACAGCTTTTGTCCGTAGAAGGTGAAATGTTCCTAGTTACACTAGTCCACCAAGCATAATAGCTTCACTAGACAAGAGGCACAATATTTAGTGTTTCTTCACTCAAATTTTAACTATAAATCTCAGAAACAACCATTGTACCAAGTTGGACCTACTAGAATGTGGTATTATGGCAGCTTGCAAAATAATGGTTACAATGTCCTTCTTTTGAAGGTTTCTGTAACAAACACAATAATAATAAAATAATAAATAATTATAATAATAAACATACTAATTCTAATAAATCATACTTATATCAATCTTGTAATAAACAGAATCTGTTTATTCCAGTTTTCATAGGACAATGAAAATTGAATGTAAGATTGAACTCCTCCAAGGTGATCAGGGTCAACCTAGTGGCTCTGTTCCAACACTCTATCAGAACAAACTAATGTTGCAAGAGATTATATGGATCAGAATGAATTAGATTACTAGTCTACTCTGACCAATCCACAATATTATCTGATTTTATGTTATCAACTTATCACTGTGTAGTTTTGATTATCGTTGACTATGGTGTTCTCCAAACTTTAAATGCAATGCATAAATAGTGTGTGTACCATGATAAATTAAATGCTCTAGTCTATTATATTGTGAAAGTAAATTGTTTTACATTGACTAAAAATTTTGAGTAGAAATATTATGTGGTTCAATGTTCCTTTATGATGTAGTAATTTGTCTTAAAACATTGATGAATTGCATGTGGGTGTTAGGTCTTGAATTTTGAGTTTTGAAATGGACTCACAAATTATCTCACATGAGCATAACATTCATAATGTCAAGGGAAATGATTCTTACACTAAAAACCATTAGCACCAACTTCTCATTTTGATGATGCTTCATAGTTAAACAATATACTATATTAGTGATATTACACTAATGCCATAACATATTAAATTAATGCCCTGAAAAATTACAATTTATAGTCACCAGTCAATAAATTATAAATGTGCATTCAATGGTTAAATTTACTCAACCTCAGTACATCCTCTAGTGTAAGATCCAAATCAACCTCTGGTCCAAGTTCAATTCACTTAAGAACCAACCAATGCAAACTGGCCAAAATATCTAACAACCAAGCCCAATGTATTTCAAATTTTATGTGACTCAAAATAAATCTAACCTTTTCTTATGGAAGTAAATTTATCAATTTTTGTTACCTGCCTTCGCATATTTGTTATAATAAGAAAGAATTTGATAAAAAGGCAGTTAACACTCATGATCCCAAACGGATATTTAAATTACTAATAGGAAATACAAATTCCCAAAAACAATTATCCAAAATAACGTTTTTTCTCAATAGCCATACATAGGTTACAAAAGGATCAAACTAGATTGGTGTGATTGACCAATTAGGAACAAAGGAAAATAAATACTGGAAACACCTTCTGTTAGTGGCTAGTGTAGATCAAAGGGACTTGGAGCTACTGAGCGACTGAAAGGACAAACCTCATTGGTCCAAGAGATGACATCAACTTTAATTTCAATCTACTTTGATAGAAAAGAATGAAAAAAAAAGTGACTAATATGTTCCATCCTTAAACCAATGAAAATTAGCCAATGCATGAAGCCAGTCACATATAAATATGACAAGAATTCACCCAGCATAAGGTATTATCAATTCTTCACTAACCAACTAGCAATAGTGTGAGCGCTTCAAAATAAGGAGTAGATTAGCAGGTCTGCTAAACAAGTAAATCAGAGGGTTTGGGCCCTATGACTTCCATCTTAGGTCAACAACTTGTGTTAAAACATAAAACCCTCAAGAAGGAAATTAATCCCTTATCTATACTTTGGTGTCGGGTTTGAAGGGTGAAATGACCTTGGATCCTTTATGAGGACACTCTTGAGAAGAGGGAGGGAAATTCATGCGAGTGAGTAAGTGACAATGAATTCTTCATGCAGAACGGTAACTAAATACCTTTGAGACAATATAAGAAACATCTCTATGCTTGCAACATTACCAAGGGAATCCCCTTCTTCCGAAACTGCTCATAACTATCAAGTAACAATTTGGCCAAATTCCAACCATGAAGGAGCCTGAATACCCATAGTTGTTATATTTGATAACACAAGCCTCCATAAGGCATCACTCACTAGATCATATATCTTACTAAGTTTTTGATTTATTGACTTTGTATCTGGACAGGTCTTAGCAATTTCAAATATTCATCCAACTGATGAAGATATATTTTAGCTTTGTAAATTATGATTCTATTAAATTTCTCCAAGACATATTTTATCTTGCATTTTACTAAACTTTTTTTATTTATCCATGTTCCTTTTTAGCATTCATATGTTGAAATTTATCTATCCAGGAGATATCTTCAAAAATCCATTTAAAGTTTGCACATAATATATCTATAATCACGTTGAGCCCTTTCAGTCCTTAAGACTTTACTACAAAAATGTCCTTTCTCTAATGTTCTTATATAATCAACAAGGAAAGGCATTAGAAAATAATAAATTTCTACGAATCTCCACTTCTAAAGAACGTATCTTGGAATATTCACATTCTAGAATCAGAGGTCACAAAGAGACTAGAGAAAAAACCACAAACATGCATCTAATCTGTTCATACTGACTTGAATTACAAAAACGTTTCACAACTTTAGATTTCTGGCCAATTACAAACCTGTACTTCTTCAATCCTTTGTCTAAGCTTGTACTGTATGTTCAAACCATCAAATAATTTATTATGCTCTTCTTGTGAATGGTAATATATGAACACCCTACAACGCTCGTAAAGTTCTTTTTCCTCCTTTGAAAGCATTTTGTCCAGGGGTCTAGAATAAAGTAGATCCCTTTCCAATATAAAATCCTTCCGCCGTTTTTGTTCATTAAGCCTGTCAATCACAAAATATTAATTCTTAGAATAATGCTTTGATATACAAGAAGTGAAATAGCCATATAATAATATCAGCACATACAGAATTATGAAATGTCAAATGCCCTACTAGATAGCAAGCTGTAAATTCTAAATTTTTTGGTTCTAAAGTCAAGATTGTAGAAACATATAGTGCTTTGTTTGTACATATAGCGAGTAATAATCTGGGTGCCACATTGAAAATAATGCCTTTGAAACTGCATTCAAGTACAAGCATCTCATGTGTGATGGGGAAAAACTCGAGGGAACACAACCTTCTTTTGGCAACCACCTCAGAAGATATTTTTGGGAGAAAATATAATCCATGCCAATATTGAGTAAAATTTTAATCCTATATTACTTGCATATAATCATGCTAATAAAGTTGTTGGAAACATCGATACAAATCTCCTAGTAGTGTCCATTTGTCTGAAAAAAAAATATAAGCACATTAATCCGAGTCTTCTAACAGAAACATTCGTTAGAAAGCTGTATAAGATGAGAGACATGGCCATATGGGCAAGTTGTTGCTACTTTTATATATAATATGGGGAGTACCATCCATTCCTCATAACGAAAAATGTGGTTTCATTTTCAATTTAGTTGAAAAGGTAAAGAAATTTCCTTCATTCATTAATTCAAAAAAAATAGAAACTTGCCTGAACAGCAAATAACCTGTCCTTTATTTAGGGAAATCAGCAACCCTGATCAGGTCTAGAGAAAGTTGATGACATATTTCTAGTTGGAAAACATAAATAGGTACCTAGATCTATTATTGTGATTTTCAGTGATACACTCACTAAAAATCTAGACCAGTGGTAATCTTTCTTCCTTGCCACTTTGTAAGCCTTCCACTGTCTACATGGAACTAGCAAAGCATCTACTATAGAAAGTAGAAATACAAGAATTGTTTCACAGTTCTTAAAAAAGAGGAGAAAATAATAAATCAATTCCAAACCTAAACACATTAAAGAGTACAGAAAGATGTGACCTTAAAGATGTAGAAATTCAGGCCTGCAGTAGATTAATTTCACTCACAGCAATTAACAATTGATCATGCAAATTATCAACAATGGAGACTGAATATGGAGCTGTAACACAAAATTATATTAACTGAGTGTACAATAGCCAACCCTGTAATAAAATAGGCTGCTGAATATATAGAATACATGAGAAAATTGAATGCATAAGGAAGCATCCAAATCTAGCATAAAGCAGGCTTACCCAAAATAGGCAAATCCCCCATAGGTGTAAAAAGCTAATCCCAAATCTATCAAGGACCCCACGAATTAGAAAGGGCGCATGGGCAAGCTAAAGAGTGGTAAAATGGCAGCTCATACATGCTTTTGCATGGAGGAAAGAGTGGAGGATGAAAGGGGAATAAAACAGGTTCACCTCACCTAGTCTAGCTTTCCTTATGTGCTTTAAAAACTGGAAAAGCAGTCAACAAAGCATAAAAAGCAAAAGGGCACCTAGGAGGCCAAGAATAAAGTAGATTTGATTCCCAGGACTTTCCAAAGCACTCCATGATTCAATAATGGCAAGTTTGACCTCTATGGATAGGCAATTGACAACTTGCACATGGTGGGACTCATGGACTAGGCAAATAAGACAAAATAAATGAAATAATTTCTAAGTGGGTAAATACTATGGGTTGATTATTCCAACAAAAGATCATACTGTTGGTTGACTTTGGTTCTTTTATTGACTTCGAATTATAACAGGTATAGTTACTATTCTTGTCAATTTAACTAATACTGCTAAAGCCCTTTTCCAGTAGTTATGCGTCCTTACGGAATTGTAATTTATCATTTACATATTAGTATTAACTTCGTTCTAAGTGTAGTTCATTAAATCTATTAATACTATCTTGGTTTTTTATATATGCAGGTTATCATCTCATACTAGATTCAGTTCTTGATTATCTTACGAGGATAAATTGCAAAACATGGCATATTACATATGTCATGTTTACTAAGCATAAGATTAGTGCTTAGTTGTATTGTTTTAAGTTAATGTTTTTAACGTAAGGTTAAATGTTAAATTCTTTTAACCCTATGGTGGATTACATTATATTAATATATAAGTCTTATAGTTCACTTAAGGCCAACACAGGCCATACATGGACTATATGCTTAAGCCTTATTAATGTAATACATTAATCCTTGATTGTAACCTAAGCATTGTATCATTTATATGGTGATAGGAACTAGGGTGGCGAAACTATAACATATGGTAGAAACCATATGATAACAGGGTTTAAGCCTTCATGTGGGAAGTGGAATTACATAGCAATGCAACGAAACCTAAACTATGAAGAGTGGGTTTTGTATGGTGTTAATGGTTTCCAGCTGGTGCATTCAATGCTCTTGGAGAATCGTGATAGCCTTCCCTTAGGCTTGGATCACAATGGTTGTGCATTGTGTTTGTCATTTGGGGTTTTAGCACTTTGGATCTACGCAGGGAGAATACCATGGAGGCAACCCCCAGACCATGAGGTATGCTTCGTTGGGTTTATACGCGTGCACATTGTTTGGTTTAATGTTTGTTAATGTGGCCATGCTTCTCATCCCCAGTTTCGCTTGTGTTTCCAGGTGTCGAAATGTAATGAGGCGTAGCGTGGCTTCAACTTTGTTGGCTCCAAGCATTTACAATCGTGGCCACAGTAAGCCTATGATCAAATCTCTATTTTCTACCTCTTAGCCCTCTTGGGTACATTGTGCATAAATTTGTTGGTTTTATGTTGTGGGTTTCGATGGGGGGTTTAAAATTTGCCTTCGGGCATATTCTTAAGGACTTGGATTTTCAACAATGTTTCAATGGCTTCAACCGTGGAGTGGAATCGCACTCCCTCCGGTTCTGTGTATAAATTTTGGGTTTGTAAATTTAAATAATGGTTTGGGCCTTTGAGCCATGGGCTACACCATTGCTTGCAATGGAGCCATAGCCCATTGGCATGCCTGTAGACTTCGTTTTTGGCTTTGGAAGTGACTGTGTGGAGACACTGGTTTACCATACTATGTATAATGTTTATACTCTGCATTTTTAATAAAGGACTCATGTCATTTTGCTTACTGTGTTGTAATATATGTGCTATGTTATGGTTTATTAGTTTGGTTTGGACACATGCATTCGCCTTCGTTTGAGGTCTATGTGTTATGCATATTTTAATGGTTGTAATATGTGAACAGCATGGGTGGTTGAGAGGCAAAGCCGTGAATGGCTTGAGCCTTCCCATCGTGGCTATGATAGTGTTACTATTAATTCATTTCTTTCTTTTCCTATATTAGATAGTTTAATGGTTGATTTGTTAACATGGTAGTTTTGTAAATAAACCATGTTGTGTAGTTCTATTTTGGCATGACCGTGACTTATGTGAGTGTTGTGCGTAGCATCTGTGGGTTATTTTAATTACTATGAATTCGATGGTTTCATAGAGGCTAGGTTTTAAAGGCCCTCAATGGCATTCGTTGTTGCATTTAGCCTATAAATGGACTTTGTGTATTTATATGTTGGTCGAGGCCATGCTGTAGCGAAATCGTAGTTTGCCTAACAATGTGGTAGTGGTTTAAAAGATTGTTTCCCGCATACATATTATGTATAGCATGGCTTGAACGTGTATGCAAACAAACCCAATAGGGTTTGACTCTTGTTTGGATTATGTAATGTAATGAATGGTATTTTAATAAATAAAAACAAACTGGGCTTACATGCCCACAGGATTTGATTCTTGTTCCTATTTGAAATACATGGATTTATAATATGATTTTTATGCTATTTAATAGGTTATGACTTTTGTATCGGATGTATTGTTTTAATTCATTTATCGTAATGTTTTGATGAGTTATGCAATTTTGTTTATTGTTATGTATAGATGAAAAAATTAGAACTGTGGATTCTTTTGTATTAATTATGATCAAAGAATTGTAAAGGACCACATGGATGGTCACGATGCCTCCTCTGATTATTTATAATGTTGTTTCATTTATGTAGAGTATTTTTAATATAAATTTGTAATACGGATACAGACCTTGAAAGGTCCTTAATGATTTGATTGGCCTTGTTTTAGATATAATCTGTTCTTAATGGATTTAATTTATAATCTAGTTCTGTTACTACATAGTCTAATTTAGCATTCTGGTTTATTTTACTGTTGAACTAGTTTTAATTAAAACTTGAAACAAGCCTCTACTGACAAATGTAATATGTTAGCAGAGTACTAAAACCCAAGGATTAAATAATTACAGTACTGATAGCAAAACCTAGTTATAGTAAACATAAACTATATACTTGGCATAATACAGAAACAATCTTAAGGATACAAACCCTGTAATATATAGCATATATTAAAACTTACATCCTAGGGTTAGCACTTAAGAATATAGACCCTAGTAAATTGTTAACCAGAGAATCAAATCAACAAGGCTAGTATATGAATTGAAATCATTCCACCTAGTATAAACAACAGTTATTCTAGGAAAAATAGAATAGGTAGTCAAGGGTTTCATACCTGAACTTGAAGCTCTGATAATGGATGAACCTACACACTCAAATAACCAGCATTAACAATTTAATGCAGATCTGACCTCTGCTTGATTACCAAATCACTTGGGAACTACCACGTTCCACCCAACCATGACCCGGAACTATTCCTGGTTTTAATCCAGATCCCCTCGAGCTAGATTCCAACATGCAAGTTGCTTAGAGCTCCTAAGGTAGGGTTTCCTAACTAGTATTTAGTTCTGAATCAATCCTCTTTTCCTTGCAGGAGAAAGTTCTCTAGGAAAACACTCGAGAGAAAAAACAAGCAGAATAATAATTCTCCAAAGATAAAATCAGAACCTCAAAGCCTTTGCTTGGCTTGAGTCTTTATAGATAGACTTTTCAATCAAAGGGACAGTTAAATCAAGAAATCCTTGATTTCTTGATTTAAGGCCTTTTTAATTACTGGGGTAATTTTCAATACTTAACTTAGGAACTTTTAACTAGTTCCTAGTTAAACTTTCATAGGTATTATACTATTTATTAATCCTTTAATAATAAATAAAAATTGATGGAGCTTCTCTTCTTTATTTTATTTAATTATATATTTAATCATAATTAATTATTTATACATACTATGTATAGAACACAGTATTATAACACTTGTTAACATTGTCTTTGGGCATCATATACCATGATCCCTAGACTTAATGACACTTCTTCATTAAGGTCAATTAGATAGGTGGCTTAGGTCTACTAGGAAACTCTCAACATCCTTGCATGTTGGATTTCCCTCATATAACGTGGTTGCTCTTCAGTACTTTGATGAGAATACAGAAATTCAAAATTTCATTTAATCACTTATAAATAAGTATGATGAGATCAATATATTTTTCTCGAGTCGTTTTTACTTGGAAGTTATTAAATTATTTTCAGTAACCCCTAGTGCTTACCAGAGCCCATACTCAACGTCTATAGCAGGGAGTTACAAACATAGTGAAATTCCAGAGCTTTTGCTTAACACTAAATGCTAGGATGTATTTGTACGATACACCTAGGGATACAATGGCCAAGGATAGAATGCTCTAAAGCTTATGCTCAGGATCAACATGGAAGGCTCCAGGGCTTATTCCCAACACATCCTATTATCTTTTCATGTGTTCTAGAGCTTCTCGCTCAACAGAAAGGTAAGTACTCATGTGCTCCAGAGCTTCTCGCTCAACACAATTCATCAATCACTCAAGTGTTCCAGAGCTCCTCGCTCAACACAAAACATCTCGTCAATCATGTGCTTCAGGGTCCACGCCCAACACAAACAAGCATATACATATATCATCCATAATTGGCTTACGCCAATATATAAAACAAATCATCATGTTCATATGCAGTGGGGTCTTCGACCCAATATAAAATACAACATCAAGATAATCATCATAATTAATAGGCACATGCCCATAAGTGTTAGGTCCAAAATTCAGGATATTACATGGTGTTTCTCTCCTTTCCACTGAGGCTTAGTCCCTCTATTGCTTGAAACAAATCTCAAGATATCATCTCGAATGAGGAAGGATCACTTGGTAGCACCTGCGATGGTGATGCAGTCTCACCTGAGATATATCTTTATGGGTAACTTCTAGAACTAGGTTTCCACAGTTGGGTGTGGGATTTCTCTTTCCTTGTTATTTTACCAAGTCGCTTGATCGAAGCTAGTGGGTGTGTTACTTATACTTATTATGCATAGTTAATATGTGACTATATTCTATTGGGTATATGTTATATTCTCTGCATGTGTGTATGGAGGGGAGGTGCGCATGTCAGCACTGCAGCTCGGCGATCCCAAAGGCACCTTTGACGAAAACAGGCCGTAGGTCCTATTTCTGATGCGAGCATAGCGAGCAAATTTTTTGGCTATTTATAGCTTGTTGTGGCTATTTTTAGAATTTGTCTAAAAATGTGTAACTTAATCCCGGTGAAGGGATTGGAGGCTTTTTCTAATCTGGGTTAACAGATTAGGGTATTTTGATGTTGCGGAATACCTATATTTTGTATTGTGAGGATTTCATAATGTAATGAAGAGAAAATAGGAGGTGTGGCTCTAAGGTTTTCTGGTTTTCCCGGTTAAGGGTTTCTAGGGTAAATATTTGTGTTTATGTGTGAATGATGTTTTGTGATCTCTATTTTGCTTAAAATAATCTGTATGCTTTGCTTCTCTACATAGGTTTAAAACTTACATGTGGTATCAGAGCTTGATTTTGGCATCAGGGGGACGCCTTTGCTACTAAGGGTTCGACACGGTTGATAGATCTCGGGTCTATGATAAACCTGGGTTTAGTGGGAGCTTTGCAGTTTTGATTTGTGCATTGAAAGAGAATGGCGAGCACTTTAAGAATCGAGATCAAGAAATTTAATGGTCAGAATTTTGAGCTATGGAAGCTAAAAATGGAGGATCTTCTGGTAGATCGGGAACAGTGGATTGTTGTGGATCCGGGTACGAAACCCACTGCAATGTCACAATATGATTGGGATAAATTAGAAAGAAGGGAGAGGAGTACAATACGATTGTGCTTATCAGACTCTGTGTTGTTGAATGTATCTGGTGAAGATAGTGCATTAAAGCTATGGGAAAAACTAGGGAGTTTGTATCAAACAAAATCCCTTGTGAATAAACTGTTTCTGCAAAAGAAGTTGTTTCACCTCAAAATGGATGAGAATGACACTGTAACAGAGCATTTGAATGTATACAATACTCTAGTAAGTCAGATAACCTCTGTTGGTATTAAAATGGATAAAGAAGATAAATGTATTGCGTTATTGTGTTCTTTGCCAGATTCCTGAGACAACCAAATTGTTGCAATAGGTAGTTCTAGCGAGGCGACCTTAAAATTTTATGAAATTGTATCATCCCTACTATCAGAAGAGATGAGGCGAAAAACCATGGATAATCATAGCATGGATGCCTTGTCTGTGAGAGGTCTCCCCCAGGAGAGAAACAAAAATAAAGGATCTGGGGGGAGATCTAAATTTAAGGGTAGATCTAAATCCCCAAGAAAAGGAATAAGGAAGTGTTGGAAATGCGGTAAAGCTGGGCACTATAAAAATGATTGCAGATCTAAGAATGTTGAGAAAGAAAAGGGATATGAGGATAGCCCTTCCACAGAGGTGAAGAACTCCTCAAAAGAAGGAGGGGATGTGTACCTAGCTTCCACGGGTAATCCTTCAGAACATGATACATGGCTGATTGACTCAGGTGCGTCATGTCATATGACCCTTCATAGGGAGTGGTTCTATGAATATGAAAAGTACAATGGAGGAGATGTGTACTTGGGAGATGATTCACCAACCAGTATCATTGGATGTGGTAGAGTCAAGCTAAAACTGAAGGATGGAAGGATTAGAACTCTTTCTGGACTGCTACACATTCCAAACCTAGCAAGAAACTTGATATCTGTTGGAAAGATGGATGTTGTAGGTGTAAAGACTGTGTGTGGAGATGGTTCCATGCAAAATGGTTCAAAGATCAGTGGTATTGATGAGGGGAGTTCGGTATGGAACTCTGTAAAAACTATTGGGAAAAACCATCATTGATGAATGTAACAATTATGTTGTGCTGGAGGAAGGAGGTAAGGATGACAAAACCCTGACTGCATCAGGAGGAAAGACAATGCTATGGCATAAAATATTGGGGCATATTGGAGAAAATGGACTTCAAGCATTACAAGGTAAATGTATGGTTGAAGGTATGACTAATTGCACTCCGGATTTTGATTTCTATGAACATTTCATATATGGAAAACAAAATCGAGTAAGATTTGCATCTAGTGCTACAAGAGCAAAGGGAATTCTAGAATTAATACATAGTGATGTGTTTGGACCTGTTCATGTTCCATCATTAGGAAAATATGTGTATTATGTTTCATTTATAGATGATTTCTCAAGGAACATATGGATTTATTTCCTTTGAAAGAAATCTGAAGTATTTGCCAAGTTTAATGAATTTAAGGCTTTTGTATAAAATCAGTCAAAAAAGAAAACAAAGGTGTTGAGGAAAGATAATGGTGGAGAGTTCTGTGGGAATGAATTCGAAGACTTTTGTAAGAAGTGCGGTATAGCAAGAAAAAATACTACTCCATACACAGCTCAACAGAATGGAGTTGCTGAGAGGATGAATAGGACCTTGATGGAAAAGGAAAGGAGCATGCTAAGCAGTGCTAGAATAGGACAAGAATTCTTGGCAGAAGTTGTGGAGACAGCATGTTACTTGGTAAACCGATCACCCACATTAGAATTGATTGATAAAACTCCACAAGAGGTATGGACTGGTAAGAAACCCTCTATTAAGCATCTGAAATTTTTTGGTTGTGATGCTTATGTACATGTTCCAAAGGAGAAAAGGAGCAAGTTGGATAACAAAGTTGAGAAGTGTATCTTTATTGTCTATAAAGATGGTATGAAAGGGTATAAGCTTTGGAATCCTATAACTAAGAAGACTGTTTACAGTCAAGATGTTGTGTTTCGAGAGGTCAAAGAAGTCCCCAGACAGGAAGTGAATCCAATGGAAAAGGAACCAGAGAAAATAGAGTTTAAGTTAGAAGGTGAAGAATCTGACTCAATAGAAGAAGCAGAATCAGAAGAAGAAGAACCTCATACTCCAGTTTTGAGGAGATCATCTCGAGAAATAAGGAAACTAGAAAGGTATTCCCCTCCTGATTTTCACTCTCATTTTGCTATGTCTATTACTGATGATGATCCTAGAAATGTGAAGGAAGATGTTAATTCAAAGGATGGTGATCTATGGAAAAAGGCCATGGACGAAGAAATGGATTCCTTGGAAAAAAATGAAGCTTGGAATCTAGTCTAGTTATTAGCTAGGAGAAAAGTCGTTGGGAGCAAATGGTTATTTAAAAAGAAGTTGAATGCAGAAGGTAAAGTGTATAAGTATAAAGCCCACTTGGTAGCAAAGGGATATTCTCAGGTAGAGGGGATTGATTTTGGTGAAATATTTTCTCTAGTTGCAAAATTAACTTCTATTAGATTTCTCCTTTCTATTGCTGTTACTTTTGATCTTGAAGTAAAGCACATGGATGTGAAGACAGTATTCTTACATGGGGATCTGGAAGAAGAAATATACATGAAACAACCAGAAGGGTTCATAGTAAAGGGAAAGAATGAGTTGGTATGTAAACTAAAGAAGTCCCTTTATGGTCTAAATCAATCTCCAAGGATGTGGTACCAAAATTTTGACACATACATACTTGGATTGGGGTTTGTGAGAAGAAAAGTTGATCACTGTGTATATTCCAAACAGGTTGGTGATCACTTCATTAACATAGTTATGTATGTTGATGGCATGTTGTTGATTGGAAACAACAAATATGTTATAAAGGAGGTAAAGTCTCAACTGTCCTCCAATTTTGATATGAAAGATCTTGGTGCTGCAAACTTCATTCTCGGAATGGAGATAAGAAGAGATTGTGAAAACAAAATGATCAGTTTAAACCAAAGAAAATATGTTGAGACAGTACTACATATATTTAACATGCAGGAAAGTAAGTCGGTCAAGGTTCCTATTCCTGTAGGTGTAAAGTTATCTGTAGAGCAGTGTCCCAAGACATGGGAAGAAGAAGAAGACATGTCACGAGTTCCACATGCCAGTGTAGTTGGTAGTTTGATGTATGCAATGGTCTGTACAAGACGAAACATTGCTCATGCAGTGGGAGTTTTGAGAAGATATATGTCAAAACCAGGAAAGGAGCATTGGACAGTTGTAAAGAGGGTCTTCAAAGATTTGCGTGGCACCACAGATTATGCAATCTGCTACGAAGGAAGACCTGGACCAGACAGAGTAATAAATGTACATGCATTTGTTGATGCAGACTGGGTTGGAGACCTTAATCATAGAAGATCTACAAGTGGGTATGTGTTTAACCTATATGGAGGAGCTATCAATTGGATGAGCAAGAGACAAGCTGTAGTTTCACTCTGAACTACATAAGTTGAATACGTGGTAGCCACTCATGCAAGAAAAGAAGTTGTGTGGCTGCAAATATTGTGTCTAGGTATTAGGTTTGTACAGAAATGTGTAAGGTTAGATTATGATAGCCAAAGTGCAATCTTCCTGGCAAAGAACCCTGCTTATCATGCTAAGAAAAAGAATATTGATGTGCAATATCACTTTGTGAGAGATATGGTTGAAGACAAGAAGGTGCTGCTAGAGAAGGTTGACACCGTGAAAAATGTTGTAGACTCATTGACAAAGTCTGTTAGTATAGAGAATTTCTCTTGGTGTAGAGAATCTATGGGCATTGATGCCCTGAACCTGTGACTTTATGACTACATGACTCATTGCTATGCAAAGGAAACAACAAGTGGGAGAATGTTGGGTATATTTTATATTCTTTGCATGTGTGTATGGAGGGGAGGTGTCCATGTCAGTGCTGCAGCTCGACGATCCCAAAGGAACCTTCGATGGAAATAGGCCGTAGGTCCTGTTTCCGATGCGAGCGCGGCGAGCAAATTTTTTAAGCTATTTATAGCTATTTGTGGCTATTTTTAGAATTTGTCTAAAAATATGTAACTTAATCCCGGTTAAGGGATTGGAGGATTTTTCTAATCCGAGTTAACGTATTAGGGTATTTGGATGTTGCGGGATACCTTTTTTTTATTGTGAGGATTTCATAATGTAATGAAGAGAAAATAGGAGGTGTGGCTCCAAGGTTTTCTGGTTTTCTCGGTTAAGGGTTTCCAGGGTAAATCTTTGTGTTTATGTGTGAATGATGTGTTGTGATCTCTAATTTGCTTAAAAGAATCTGTATGCTTTTCTTCTCTGCACAGTTTTAAAACTTACATATTCATCCATTAACATAGATTATAACCGTAAATAGAATGAAGCATAGGTGATTCCAATTATAACAATGTGATAGATGCATATAAACTCATTTAGAAGCAAATACACAAACACTTATTCACAGTAAAAAATCATACGACACAAACACATTTATCAACTCCACATTTGACACAATATCTAACATGGAAACCCATCCAGGAAAAACCACAAAGGCGCTCTTCATCTGGCATGAAAAATATATGGCACATGTTTGTCTGCTCACAAAGCTGCAAACTCTGTTCTGGATCTTCTTCTCTTATCTATACAGAATTCTCTTCTCCTCTCATGCTCTCTTGTCTTCTATCGTCGGTTCCTCTCTAATGACTCTACTGTCGATCCGCAGACAACCTGGATTGAATCAACCTCTTCTAGTGACTCTATGAATATTGACTCTTAAATTCTACTGTTGATTCGCACACAACCTAAATCAACTTGATCTTCTTTAAAGTTCTACGCACTCAGTTGTAGACTTCTTCGACTCTTTACAAACAACTAAATCACTCTCTATTGTAATGATGAGCTAAAACAACAACAATAACAGATAGGTAAGAAACTACAACCCACACACCAACAACTAACTTCCAACCTACATACAACCTGGGTTTTTCCTTCTTGTAGACTCTTACATCTCGTTATCATTTGACTTCATTCGGTTAGCCAATAGGATGTCACTCCTATTCTAATGACACTTGTCAGTATGAACTAACGGACTAAATTACAAAGATTCTTTCATTCCTTACCATACATGTGACTTCCCACTGACTCTAGCCGACCTTGTACCCATGACCTTCGTTGAGCTGTCACTTTCCAACAGTTGTGTCACTGCACGCAATCTGACATGGTTTCTTCTGCTGCACCCGATCTTGTCACACATTTTCCTTCTATTGCATCTTCTCTTTTAGTGAGGCTTCTCTTTTGTCATGGCTTCTCTTATATCTTGTTCTCCCTTCCACGACTACTTCTACCGCAACTCCTTTTCCTTCTTCATCTACCTCGGTTGCAACTTCTTCTTCCCTTAACCTGACTCTTTTCATACTTGGGCAGAATTCTAACTGAATTATACCTATCTTTCCCTAGGGCCAACAAGCCAATATGAGACCTCGATAGCTGTTACGGAGAGAAATTCCTATGGCTTGGGGTACCACAACAGACAGCTAGACTCCAGAAATCAATCTTCTCCAATATGCAATAGAAATAAACAATCT
>LPNX010341913.1:0-47627 GCA_001517045.1 Pseudotsuga menziesii
CTGGAAACTAAGGCCATAGGTCACCCTGTACAATAAATTAACTGCTTAATATAACCAAGGAAACGGGAAAAACCTCATGGGAAAAATACCCCCCCTCAAATTAAGTAGTAAATCAAGAATTTGGTTCTTCTATGCAGCAACATCCTGAGACTGTGCATGTGAACCTCTGAATCCAAACTAAATGAATATGTCTGGAGGAATATTCCACTTTGGAAGAAGAACAATGCACTTAACTGAATCAGAAATATAAACAGCTGCACGGTGAAAACTGGACCCATGTAGAGCAACTGAAATCATCTGAAGAGAGAGCAAAGGTTCTTGAGGATTCGAACCATGTGTGGAACACTCAAGAAACTGATATGTTGCAGCCTTGAACAGAAAACCATGAGTGGTAAAATCAGCCCCAAATCTTAGGAGCAAGTGTCCATGCGGGTGCAGAATGTCTACCTCTTTACCAGTTCTGTGAGGAGATGAGCTTGTGACCAAAGGTAGAGAATCCCTGGGACTCTGGAGAGCGAAATATTGAGCTCCATAATCTGATATAGCTTCAGAAATATCTAATGATTCACAAAATAAAATTTCAGCAACCTCATAAGAGGAAACTAACACCAAACCCCCATCAGTTAATTTGAAGAAGAATTGCGGTACTTGATTTTTCACACCGAAATTGGTGAGAGCAGCTACAAGCATGACTGAAAGCTTTTGGATTTTAAAATATGAACAAAATAATATCAGATCAGAATTTAAATCAGATCTAAATAAGTTCATAACAGATCCAAAACTATTAAATGAAATCAAATCCCCAGCAGCAGTTTCAAAGGAGACTTGCGTTACTTGTTTCTTCACACCGTTGATGAGAACAACTACAAGCAGTACTGAATTTTTATGAACCTGAAATTTTGAACCAGGAAATATCTGAAAAGATCCAAATAATATCATATTAGATCCAATAAGGTTCATATCAGATCCAAAATTATGGTCAACCGAGATGGTAGATGCACAGTTTTCTTCTTCTTCAAAATTCTGAATTTTGGTGCATACAATCCTGCAGGAATTTGCTGGAACATCCAGATCATGGGGAGTGAATGGATCACTATGGTAATCTGATATTTCTTCCAAAATATCCAAGGTATCACATATTTTCGCACCAGCAGCAACATTAGCGGAAGAAAAATCAAATTTCTCTTCACTTTCGGAAGCAATTACTGGTAAATTTTACACAGAATTCAAAGGAAAATAATCAGTGAATGTTTGCATGGAAGTGTAGCAGCATTTTTCTTCAATATCAGAGATTTGAATGTCTTCTTATATTTCAGCAATATGAGAAGATGAGATATCAGAGATCTCATGAACTTCCGGATCATCAGGAGAAGGAGTCACTTCATGGAGACTTTCTTCAATTTGAATTGACTGTGTAGAAGATTCTGCTTCATTTTCATCTTGAACAACTTCATCAGAGAGAGTAGTGGCCATGAATTTTGAGTGAAGAACTCTTGTGGTGCTGGCTGTGATCTCCAAAGCACTATAATGATCCTCATTTTTCTTTCCAAAGGCTCTATCCAATATTGGCCAGAAATTCTTTGGGTATTCAGTATAACAAGTAAGGTAGTACAAGCTATCATCAAGGGCCAGACATATTGCTCCAAAAGCTCTGTCACTGTCATTTAGCCAGTAATTCTCATTCTCATAAGACTCTCTTCCAATTCCAATAGACACCTGATAGAGACCTCGTCTCTTGAGAGATGCAATCATCTTCAACTTCCATTCTGAATAGCTTGTGAATGGGGTGAGAAGAGGGATTGATGAGTCCATTCGAAGTTGTACCTGATAAAACTTGCAAATCAAAACAAAAGGGGCACTGTAAGGTCAGACAGACTGCACATTTAGACTTTCATCACACCCAGCATAGTCAATCAAACAAGCTTGATCAACAAGTTCTTTACTTGGGTTATTAAGTGGTAAGCCTTGGCTTCTAGTACAGTGCTGGATTCTTGAGATATTGCTCAAATTTCATGGAGAAATCTATCAAAAATCTTGTTCTTGAGAGATTGATCTTCATCCCGCCACATGCTCTGATACCATATTAATTCTTGCACATGATCTAGGAACTAGGAATCAAAATCATCAAAGAATTATTAACAAATACTCATGAATTGGAAATAGCTGGAATACCAAATAGGTTTCCTCTCTGTATATTATATAAACAATAAAGGATTACAATTTCCATGCATAGCAATAGCTTAACTCCATGAAGAATTCGAATACCTAAGGGACAATTCGAATTCAGTGAGTGAGTCTAGCTTAACTGACTCTTTGCCATGCAATCTCACTCAGTTAACCACTTGACCAAAACCCTAATTGACTCACCAAACCCTAACTGAAGTTGGAGTGCAATAAATGACTGAATCTCAACTGAAGGAGATCAAACACATGTCATAGCAATCCAATCATCAAGTGCTAGTACTGCATGACTCCAATAAACCCTGATGAGGTTAACTGAAGCTGAACTGACCATTAGAAGTTGGTGAAGGTGCCTTGTTCACTCCAGTTCATTAAAATAATAATAAATAATCATTAAATAATATATTTAATGAATGGAGGTGCCTTAACTGACTGTAACTGATTGGTTGAACTGAAAGTAACCACCAGTTAGCAATTAGGTGCATGAATGTCACACAAATCACCCCTGTAGTGCTGCAGTTAGCCTCCTTGACTGTAGGAGAAGGCTAAGTTAGCCTCCTTGACTATAGGTAGGCATGGGAGTGACTAGGATGATGGTAATTAATGCTCCACTGATGTCAATTAAACTTAGGATAGTGGTTTAAATAGGCCAATTTGACCGAAGGAGTGAGTATGAAGGTAAATGTCTCCAACAAAATGATATGTATCTCTTTGATTCTAACATCCCTCTTAGACCATGAACGTCATAGTATCACATTAATTTTCCATCTTATTGATTGACATGTCATATATGGGTATTTGAATAATTGTATTCATGAGATACAAAGGTCTAGCACATTACAAATCCTCTAGAAACATATTGTATTATCACATAAATGGTTGATTCAATAATAGTCTGGGACAAAGGAAAAATAAGGAATATGCTAGAGTGAGAACAAAATATCAAGAGAGAATGATAGGTGGGGTAAATTCTCAGTGTGGGTTAGGCTTCACTCGTGCTTAAGGAGGAGGCCATCTTGATATTCTATGGGGAGTATGAAAAATAAGAGGAAAGGGGATGGAGTAACCGTTTTCAAAATTAGTCAATGAGCTTGAAATTTTATTTTGGATACTTTGGAGGATTCTCCTTCACCTGCAAATCTCATATTGAATTCAAGGGGCTTTCCTCTAACTCTTTCAGAGTAGAAATAAGGTGTGAACATAAGTAATTTAGAAGCTAAGGGCTCATGTCTTTTGATCTGATCCCTCTTTTCCTTCATATCTATTTATCAAAGAACAATTTCATAGGATTATTCTAGCTGCTTGGGAAATGTCAAGAATATGGTGAAATAGGTAGGAAGGACATATTTATTTTTCCTACAAGTCTAAGTGACCAAGCCAATGCCAAGGATATAACACACAGTAAGACCTTAGATACAGGTCCTGGTGATAGCAACATAGGTGTCAATGCTATTAAAGAATCTTCGACAAAAACAATAGCAATGATATCAAACGTCTCATAGATCAACATCTTCATTAGAATAAACTGATATTTAGAACTAAATATGTGAACAGGGTATGAGATAGTATCTAGAACCCTTGGCCACAAGAAAGTTTTTCAAAAATTGCATTGTTATTTCTGGAGTGTTTTGTGTGTGTAAATTTATCAAGAAGAATATGAACAATAATTTAGATCTCAATAAGAATATGAACAACTTTTTAGCAAAAAATGTGTGAGAATAAATTGACCATGTCTGTAGTTGTACCTGGGATGATTCAATACCCCCAAAGACAAAAGTTGTGTGATGAAGTTTATTTTTCTTCAATGCAACAAAATAATTTGAATATTCGTACAGGAAAATAAATGAATTCCCCCATGAATAAATTTGGGAAAGTGACTCTGCAATGTATAGATGGAACTAAGCATCAAGACATTGTGATATTCGACTGCTCATAGTAGAGTAAAAGAAAATAACCATGTAATGATCCTATGAAAATTGTTTTATTTACTAATTCATTGATAGTTTTGATAGTTTACCTGTTGTTGTACTCCATTGATATTTTATCCATTATTATTCAGCATGAAGAAGAACCATACTCACCTAAAATTAGTCGGCATTGAATGTGTCAAGAGAAATTATACCAATGCTATAACTGAAGAACAAACTAAGAATTAAGCGAATAGGTGGTGGGGAAGTGAGGTAGTGGGGCGGTAAGGAGATGGTAACATAAGAAGTGTTATGCAATGAAAATAAATAAACCTTGATACTACTAACATTTAATTCTTAACACTAATTTTATATCATGCATATCATTACTTGACATTAAAAATATTCAAATACTTTCAAATTGATCAGATCACTAATTAACCTAAGTAGAATTGTTAATATTGCAATTGGCCTCGCTATGAGGAAAAATAACATCTCAAAGCATCTCATTCATCAATAAAAAAAAAATTAAAAAACCTTAGGTTAAGCAAAAGATGAATCCATCGATTCCTGTGTCAATTAATTCAAATGGCTCACTCGGCTTACTAGAGTCCCTGCAGCCGAAGGAATGGACTAATAAGTGGTTATCTTAACATTTTATTCCTCTATATTGCTACTTTGATACTTTATGTAAATAATATCCACTTTCTTATTCACCAACGCACTCTTATTAGGTGATTTGTATGCTAATTATTGAACCTTCACATGATAAGCACATAAATCTTGTGACTTCTAATAGACTTGGTAACTTTTCCTATAAGTGAGAAACAACTATTCTGTATCTTGTATAAATTATGTAATCAAATGAAAATATTCATAAACTAGGTGTTTGTATTTGGTTCATTCATATGAGTGGAAGGTATTTACTTTTCATGCTTATTACTTTGATTTACTTACATATCCCAAAAAACACTAGGAATTTTCTAAAAAGTATCCATTTATTTCTTAGGTTTTGTCATTATTTGGACTTTAGGAGACTCTTTATTTTATGTTTTATATCATCATACTACCTAGTACCATGGTCACATACCACCTAGGACACACCTTCATTTGTTTTTCACTCATGTTGTATGTTCCAAACCTTGGTTATACTGGTCTCCTAAGGTATTTGGGTGTTTTGGGATAATTAATGCACCCATGCATCCACATTTGATAATTAAGGAGGTCAATCACCCTCTTTAATGATATTTTTTCCTTGGGGCACTCCTACTCCTTAAAACAGGGCACTGGTTTGACCAGAGGCAACCATGCATTGTATTTGAGAAATTTTTTCTCTTTTGGACCATTAAATGTTTCCTAGAGCTATTCCCACTCACCCATGAACTCCAGCATTCCTATCCTACCCTTATTTATGATACAACATGTTTCAACCATGTTCACATGGCCATTCATGACCGTTTGAGGTGGTTTTGGAGCTCATTGGTCAACCTAGGGGGGTTTGAGGTTCAATCTAATCCTTCCACATGTATGCCACCAATTTTCATCCAAAGGATAACGATTTTATCCTATTGTATTATATTAATGCTCTAGAAATATTTACATGTTGGAAAATAATAAGAAACTCATTTATTGGCACCATATCTATGTGTTAATTTTTCCCTTTTTCATTGTTTTATGCATATTTTGTGAAATTCTTAAGTTATGAGGATTCTATAGCACCTAGATGTTGTTTTGAATCATATTTTCACATGTTATCATATCCATTTGGATCTTCAAATATAATTCACAGAGTTTGAAATGCTAGATAGGGTCTCATCCAGAAAAATTTGAGAGTTTGCATTGCAGGTTGTTCCATTGTTCTTTGTCACTCAATGGGAAAACAGAAATGGAGAAAAATCATGTTGTGCTTACCCAATAAATTATTTTCAATGGAAGTCCAAAATGGTGATCCATATGAGGTCGAAAGGTATCTACAAAGTAACCATGGGAACTGAGAATGAGCCCAACTTTGCTATGGAAAAATTCAAGTATGTCAACAGGTTGGATGAAGCATTCGGGATGCTTTGTCTTAGTATTTCGGGGGATATTTTATTTCATGTAGATAGTATTACTACAAAAAATGAATTCTGTCTCAATATCAAGCCATTTTTTGGGAAGAATGATGAGATGAGATGACACCAACTCAAAAATGAGTTGATCACATTGATTCCAACTATCTTTGAGACAATACGGGATGTCTTCACCAAGTTCAAATCCTTGGTACTTCGTTTGAAATAGTATGACATCAAAAATAAGGAAGAGAATGTGATATTATCCATTCTTTCGAATATAGGGCCTAAATATTCAATGTTTGTCTCAACATTCCACTCAAGAAAGCTGGTAGTTCAAAATTGGAGATTGCCTACCCTAGCAAACTTCATGGAGTATTTGACTCAGGAACACGACAAGTTGGTTCGAATGGGTACCATAAAATACACCAAGTATCAATCCCTTTATATAGGTGTATTACATCAAGCTAAAGGAAATAAGAAATCCAAATATTTGAAGCAACAAGAGAAGAACAAGCAGGAGAATCCCAAATCTTTTGATGGGGTTCGAATCCTAGAAAGGACAAAGAGAGGAAGCAAGAGAAGACAAAATGCACTTATTTTCACAAATTTTGACATCCAAAGAGTGCTTGCATTAAAAAAACCATTGAAATGATGGCACAAATCCTTGAGAAGAACAACATTCCTCTTCCAAATGGCACAAAAAGAAGAAAGAGGGGGGTTCGAATTCTGAGAACAAGGATAGATGCCATGCACTGGTTTTTGGGTCTTCTATATATTCCTAATTCATCATAGATTCATGTGCCTTAAGTAAAATGGATTGAGTACAATAATACTTCTTGGACATACATCCATACAATGGTACATCCATCCTCATGGGTGATGACTCTAAGATCCCAACCAAAGGGATTGATAGGATCAACCTTGACAATGGGTACTTCAACACTGTGTTGTATGTTCTTGATATTCGATATAACATACTCTCAGTTTATCAAATGAAACATATAGGTTCTTCCAAGAGTTACATTCACTCAATATGATGTGGATATTTCATAAATTTCTACATGCCAATTTGTTGCAGTTGGCATTGCAGATCATGAGTTGAGGATGTACATGTTTTCACACTTTCTTCCTTACTCCTCACAGAATGTGCTCTTGTCACATGAAAATGAGACAAAAAATATATGGCATGAGAGGTTTGGACACCTCAAATATATATATATTCAAGCATTGAGCAAATAAAACATGGTTGAAGGGATTCCAAGCATCAAGTTTTCCAAAGGCACATGCAAGGGATGCATTGTTGGGAAGCATGCAGAGCGTAGGTATGAAAAGGGAAATGCAAGAAGGGTTGTCAAAGTGCTTGATTTAATCTATTCATATATGATAGGACCTATTCCCACACCATCCTATGGAAACTCAAGATATGTATTAGCATTCTAGATGATTTCTCAAGGTATTGTTGGATGTATTTTCTCAAGCAAAAATATGAAGTGTTTGAGATCTTCAAAGTTTTCAAGGATTTGGTTGAGAAATTGAGTGGGAATAATATCAAGGTATTAAGGAATACTAATGTAAATGAATATTTCAATAATAACCTACAACATCTATGTGAGTAAAATGGAATTCAAATGACATTTTAATGTAAATGAATATTCTGTGCCTTACACACCTCAACAAAAATGGTGTGGTAGAGCACAAAAATAGAGCATTGAAGGAGATGGCCACATGCATATTGGAGGATAAGTATTTTTATCCTAATTTATGGTACAAAGCCATAAAGTTTTCTCCATATGTTCAGAACAAATTTCCACACAAAGCATTGATAGAGAAAACTCCATTTGAGGCTAGGAGTGGTCACAAGCCCAATGTTTTTCATTTCATGGTTTTTGGCTCAAAGGCTTGGGATAGAATTACTCCCGAGAAGAGAAAGGAATTGAAACCTGAAATAAAGTATTCCATAATGGTTGCATATGATTAATATGAAAATGGATACAATCTATTTTATCGCATCTCATAAAATTTTCATTGAGAGAAGTATACAGCTGGAAGAAGAGCCCATGCAAGATATTGAACTAGTTAAGGGGGATTGCTCACGTCCTACACTCAATTATGATGTAAGTGATCATTATTTCTATAATTTTTCTGATTTTGATATGGAATATTAATATCATGACATTAATTCATATCATGACTCACCCATAAGGCAAAAATGGGAAGAGAAACCATACAATAAATTGGTGATCTTGTTAGAGATCCACTAGACTCTAGGAATACTAGATCTTAGTTTCACAATGCTTTCTCCACTTGTGATTAAAATATTCCTGAGATGTGATTTATGATGGTTGGATATGATCCTAATTCATATTATGAAGCATCACATGATCCAATATGTAAAACATCCATGCAATAAGATTTCAAGTCTTTGCAGGACAATGAAACTTGGGAGTTCGTTCCTCTACATTCCAAGAGGAAACTAGTGCAATGTAAGTTGGTTTATAGGAATAGTATGGATGATAATGGTTAATATATGAAGTATAATTCCATATTGGTGGACAAATTATTCTCTAAATTCCATGGATTTGACTATACAGATACATTTGCATCAGTTGCAAAGATGACATCTATCAGGCTAGTTTTGGCCATTACTGCATCTAAGCGATGGGAGGTGAACCACATGGATGTGATGAGTGATATTATTTATGGTGACCTTCATGATGAGATTTAATTGTAGAATCCTTAATTTTTCATTCTTGATCATTCACTTTTTTTCATGTTGAAGAAGTCTCTCTATGGCCTCAAGCATTCCCTAGGGCTTGGTATGCCAAGATGAACAACTTTCTTCTATCTCAAGGCTTTAAAATATGAAAATGTGATGCTAATGTATATATGAAGAATTTATATGACTCTATTTAGAGTATATTACTGTATTTTGATGATATTTTGATCACTGGAAGTTCCATTGTTGTTATAGGTTCAATCAAGTCTTCATTGCACAATGCATTTTCAATGACTGACCTTGGATTGTTGAAACAATTTATTGGCTTGGAGATTGAGCAATATAATGTAGGTATTAAGGTCAGCCACTAAAATTATGTTGAATACTGGTTATTAAAGTTTAAAATGGCTGAATTTAAGGCATCCAATTGTTCCTTCCTTTCATGAGTTAAACTAGGTGATTTTGATTCATCTCCTTTGGTGGAAAGCTCATTGTATATACATATGCTTGAGAGCTTGTTGTGTCTCACACACTCTTGACCTGATTTATATTATGCAATAGGTGATGTTGCAAGGTATATGCAGGAGCCTCATGAGATCCATTGGAACGTTGCTAAAAGGATCTTTCATTATGTGCAAGGAACCAAACACTTCGAGATACACTATGTTGCTAGTTCTCCACTAGAAATAGTTGGATTTACTAATTCCGATTAGGGTGGAGATTCCATTGATAGAAATTCCACTTCATATTATGTATTCATTCTTGCACATGGTCCCATATTTTTTTCAAGTAAGAAACAATAGCCTATATCCCTTTCATCAGCTGAGGCTGAGTACAGACGAGCAGTGAATGCAGCTACACAATGTGTGTGGTTGCAAGGCATTCTTGGAGAACTTGGTTTTGAATTTGATTCACCCACTATAATTTGGTGTGACAATCAAATTTCAATCAATATATTTATAGGTTTAGTACAGAGATAGAGGACCAAGAACATTGATATTCACATGCACTACATTTAGAGCTTGGTGCATGAGCAAGTTATATTATTACAGAGAAGAAAATTTAATTCATTAATATGAGGTCACTCCTGGAGTGGGTGGCACTTAGTGATGACTAATATTCACTTTCTGATTTTTCTCCATGTCCATTCTAAAGGGGAGGTTTTGTTCCCATGTGGTTTTCCTTATTACCTTGGTTATATAGACAAATACATTTTTGTAAGCGATGACTTGAGCCTTAGTTTCCAAGGCCTCAAATTTTGATGTGGTTACACTAAGTCATGATTAAGGGGGGGTGTTAGAGAATCATACCACCTAGTTCCATGCTCATATACTGCCTAGGACACACCTCATTTTTTTCACTCATATTGTATGGTCCAAACCTTGGTTATGTTGGTCTCCTAATGTGTTTGGGGGTTTTGGAATAATTATTGCACCAAGGCATGTGAATTTGATCATTTAGGAGCTCATACACCTCATTAATGATATTTTTGTCCTTGGGGAACTCCCACTCCTTAAAATAGGGAACTGGTTTGACCAGAGGCACCCATGCATTGTATTTGAGTATCTGTTTCTCTTTTGGACCATTAAATGCTACCTAGAGCCACTCCCACTCACCCATTCACTCCAACGCACATATCCTACCCTAATATATGACCATTCGTGACCGTTTGAGGTGGTTTGGGAGTTCATTGGTCATCCTAGGGGGGTTTGAGGTCCAATCTAAGCCTACCAAATGTATGCCACCAATTTTCCTCCAAAGGATAAAAATTTCTCCTATTGTATTATATTCATGTTATAGACATATTTGCATGTTGGACGGTAATAAGAAACTCAGTTATTGACACCATCTCTATGTCTTATTTTTTCTCTTTTTCACTATTTTCTACATATTTTGAGAAATTCTTGAGTTGTGAGGATTCTCTTAGCTCCTAGATCTTGTTGTGAATCATATTTTCACATTCTTATATTCAGAAATCCTTATATTTTTTGTTTAGTTTCTTTACATCATGTTTGTAACTAATCTCTCTCACAAACAACAATTTCTTTTTAATACTTTTAAACTCAATGTTTTTTTTAGTTTACACTTCAATTTGAAAGAGTATTAATGCATATTTAATTTGTGATTGATCATGTGTTTTCTACTCATAAATTCCTTGATTATTTATTTGTAAATTTTTTGTAGATATTCCATTGGAACAATTAAATTGTCATGGATATTTTACTAGAATAACTCATCACAACATATCATACGAGATTCTACAATTTATTGTTATGCAATTCTTTACTTAAAATTTAGATTTAATGTTATTAGCTTAATGTATGAAATACTGAAATAACTCAAACTAAATAAAATAATTTCTAACACAATTAATGAAATAGCTAAGCAAATAACATACCATCCACACAATGAACACAATATATAACCTAGGAAATCATAATATGGGAAAAAACCAACCATAGGGTCATGTCTGTGCTCTACTCTTTTCTTCCTAGTTATGAAATGAAAATATAAAGAAAGGGGCATGCACTATGGAGTTTCTATGGACTCTATGACCCATATGGATGCTACAAGATCTTTTACTTATTTCAATATCTCACTCGCAGATGCTATGCTCAATTATGGAACAATACACAATGAAATAAGAATGAAGCCCCTTCCTTTCCTAATGTCCCAATATTTAACCTAGACCGATATTCAACTAGGGTTAGGTTTAGGATTTTTGCATGACTCAACACTTGAATAGTGTCATGGTTTTGGATCCTCTAGATATTTCTTGAAAGTTGACACTTGACTAGGTTTACATGTGTGAGTAATGGAAACTAATATGGAATCCACTTGGTATCATGGTATTCAACGTGTAATTAGGTCATCTTGCAAGATGCATAACTTCCTCATACAAACTTTGATTGAGATGACTTTTGCAAATTTGCACCTTTGGAATTTTCTCAATGTATAAAATAGAACCAAAAGACTTTGAACTTCAATCACAAATTTTTGACCACAACATTTGTCATTTAGGGCCTCAAACAAGATCTGAAAATTTTATGGATCCCAAATCACCAAAACATGTCATACGCTTGAAATTGGCCCTACAAGCCAATAGCTGCAAAATTTCCTCCCAGAAAGTACCAAAATCAATTAAAATTTATATAATGACCCATTTCATATCATACCTCCCCATTCAAGGAGGATTTTGGTCCCCAAAAAATTTTATTACGAGTGTCAGGAAAATTTCCACTACCTTCTCCATGGAGTATTGTTTGGCAGTGTGTGAAAATACTTCTTTCAAACCAACCCATAATAGTTCATGTTTCTCTACTCTGGTAGTTGTATATTTATTCTACAAAACCAAATATTGTTTTTTAACTCTACTTAATGTTTTGGTGATAATTCCTTTATAGTAGGTAAGAATTTCTCATCAATTTCTTGGTCCAACATGGAAGGCCCATAGATTTTTAGATTTCCCACATTCACCACTGATTAAATGCACAAATTTGGGTGTAGAATGAGTTTATAGGAATTATCACCCACCTTATCAAACACTTTAAGTGGGCTATATCATAAATCTCTGCTCTTCTTACTAGGACCTTGTAACCTTTATTCATTTAGATGTAACAAAAATCTATCTCCTACCTTGAATGCTTTCTCAATTTTTTGTTAATTATATTAGGCCTAGTACTTTTCTTGTGACTTATTGAATTTCTATCGTACTTGCAAATTGATTTTCCTAATATTATAAATGAAATATTCATCATGCAATGCCTCTCCTATGGTGTCATCCCTCACTACTCGTTGTCCATATATAAAATCTAAGGGTGAAGGTGGAACTTACCCAAAGAAAGTTTCAAAATGGATCTTAGCAATAGAAGTGTGGACTACTATGTCCTTTGATGCTTCTAGCTATAATCCCTCAAAATTTGAACCAATACCCTTTTCACTAGTTTTTTCTTCCCATTTGTCCGTGGATGGGAAGTTCCATATTCTCCCAAAGTGTACACCAAAATACATTGATAAATTTATTATAACAATTTTAAAACAACATTTTGTTGCATCTTATCGTTTCATGGAAATTTTACAAGGAATGCGAATGAACATATTGATAAACATGTTAACTAAAACAAATATATAGCCATTTCCATTCCTATATCTTTGAAAATAATTGACAAAATCCATGGAGTTACTCTCCCATGGCCTAGTAGGTGCAACTAAGAAATGGTATACACCTTTCTTTTTATTATTGGGTTTTCTAGTAAAACAAATCAGGCATCCTCAAATAAAACTTTCTACATCTCCTTGCATCATGGGCTAACACACACAACTCTACAAGTTGGAAATTGTCTTCCCAACATAATATTCCAGGTAACTTTGGAGGTATGAGCCTCTCTAATAAGCTGCAATCTTTCACCTTTAGGAACATGAAATTTTGTAATTACTATGATTGCCCAACCAATATACTAAATTTATTTACAATAGTAAGAGTTTGAAACTTAAGTATGGACTCCATATTTTTAGGATGTATCTTGAGTTCCTCTCCACCACTCACATACCCAAATACACCAATAATTGTTAAGGAAATTCACAGCTATTAAGGTTTTCCATCATTTGTTGTTTTTTAGGGTCTAACACCTACATGATATGTGATATGTTCTATTTCCACATAAATCTATAAACTAGTATAAAATCTAAGTACATTATTACAAATTAATCTATAAAGGGATGCAATACATCATTCATCAAATGCATAAATGTAGTTGGTGCATCATGTAAACCAAAAGGAATTCCAAACCATTCATATATAAGTTTAATTTTATTAAAGGTGTTATTCCAAATATATATCTATTTAACTCGTACTTGGTGGTGTCATGGTTGAAGAACCAACTTAGTGAAGTACTTGGAATGCTGCAATTGATTTAGCAATTCGTCAATCCTCGGAATTGGGTATTGATTCTTAAGAGAGGTCATATTCAAATATTTTTAGTCGATGCCCCTTCTCCTAGCCCCATCCTTCTTGGGTATGATGATGATATTTTACCCATAAGGAGAGGTGATTGGTTGAATTAATCCCTTCTTTGATAGTTGTTACAACTATTTATTCACTTCATCTTCTCTCAGGATGGGCTATTTGTACAACCCAATGTTTGGTAATGGGGAGGCATGCAATAGTTGTAACTAGTTCTCTTATTCCATTTTAGGTTAAAACCCTTCAGGTATAATGGAACACTTCTTAATGCATATAGAAAATCTCCTCAAGCTAACATTTTTCCTCATTAGTACATCTTTATGAATATGCCTTTACCTTTATTTATTCATATCTTGGTTTATTCTCTCTTGTTAAGAGTAATACAATCTTCCTACTTGAACTAATCAATTTTTTGGCTTGATTAGCACTTACTAGAGAGATGTTGGATATCCCTTTATGTCTATTGATGATGAAGGAATTCCCATACTTTATCATGTAGTATTTATTTGATCTTTCATGAAGATTGCATCCCTCATGTACATTTAAGGGCTTCCGAATACTATACCACACACATCAAGTAGTACTACATCTATCTCCACTTCATCAATATGTTCGAGAAACCAGGGAATTATATAGTTACGAGAGATTATTATTCAAATAAGAGTTGGTGTCTATAGAAACCATTTCAACGCTTCACCACATCATATCACAATCGACAATACATCTGAATGAATTTTCCACCATATCACACACATTTATTTGATCCTTAAGACCATCCTTTTATAGATCCAAGATGGGAAAAACTCCCTTGAATTGAGGAAGCATGTGCCAATGTACTTGGATCATATTAATTAATGTCCTCCTTAAATTCTAGCCTATTTGTGACATAATTAATGAATTTTTTTTAACTTCATGACCAGTTAGTTGGCTATTTGATTCCTAGTCCATCGATCAGTCAATCCAATTAGTTGAAGGCCTAGTTCGCTCATCGATGAAGAAATCAACATAATATTGATTGTCTATTATTTCTGTCCAGAAGATCCATATGTGTGATGAATTAGTATATCCTACTATTCCAACACTCCCCCATCAACATAACACTCCAGAGTTTTAGGAGGTGAAATTACTTCTAAACACACCCTTATAATTGCATCTTGTTGAAGCCCAAACATAGCTCAAAGTTTAGAAAAAATAATTTTAAAATGTTGGAGTCATTTTCCAACTCCACATCATTATTTTGGCTTAAAAATCTAATTTACCACTTATCCTAAGTATTTGACTCAAACATGTGCTTGCATCATCAACATCTCACCAGTTTCAGTTATTAGTTCCTCCTACTTCATTTGGGGAGCTTATATGGGTTGATCTACATGATTAATGCACCCCACTCAGTCAACTGGGATAATTCACACCTAATTTTGGGTTTAGTGAAGTTATAAAGGTACCTCCACCTAACTTGTGGCACTCAAATCAGTTAACTAGAGTGATAAAGGAACCTCCACTTAACTTCTGGAACCAAATTTAGTTAACTAAAGAATTAAAAGCACCCTCACCTATTTTTTGTCATTCAGTTCATTTATTCTTAGCTAACTAATGTTAGAAAGGAGCCCCCACCTACTTGTTGGCATGCACTTGAGTTATGACTCAATTAGACTCAGTTTAAAGTTCCTTTGAGTGTATTAGAATCAATTATTTTGTAGTTAATTGGTTAACTGATGTGACAAGTGGTGTTAACTGACAAGTAAGCCACTCTCATGCATTAAATTCAAATGAAATCTCTAGGATTCTGTTGGGCCTAGGGAAAGATAGGAATAATTTAGTTAAAATTTTTATTGGAAGATAAATAGTCTAGTCACAGTAAGAAGAAGCAGTGACAGAAGAATATGAAGGCTGAGGAGAAGCTACGATGAAAGTACCTCTGGAATAAAGAAAAAGGTATAAGAAGAAACTACAGAGGAAGTTGCAATGGAGGAAGAGAGAAGCAGATAAGGAATAAAAATCTAAGATAGAAGATTCAGTCACAGGGGAAGCTACAATAGGAGAAGTATTCATGAAAGAAGAGAATCTACAACAGAAGAGAAGTAGCGATGGAAGGAAAGGATGCAACATGATCAACCTCGACGAAAGGAACCATGATAAAGAAGGCATGAAATGGCTAAAAAGGACGAATTGGGATATTATGGGTACGAAGTTGGCTAGAGTCAAACATGTTGTAAGGAATAAAATAATATTTTTATTTTGGTTCGATAGTTCCTACAAACAAGTGTAACTAGAATAGGAATGGAATCCTGTCGACTAATAGAATGAAGTAGACTGAATGCAAAATGTAAAGATTCTATAGTAGGAAGAACCCAAGCTATATGTGGGTTACTTGCTTTGTGTGACTTGCCTCCTCTTCTATTACTTATTGTTACTTGTTTCTTAGTTGCTTAATTCTGAGTCATTAAGTTGTGTATGTAAGAAGCGTTAGTCACTCTAGGATGTGTGTAGATTGACAATAGAGTCGAAGAGAAGAGTTAGTCAATCCAAGATATGCGCGAATCGATAGTAGAGTAAAGTAGGAGAATATCGAATGATAGGAGATTAGAGAGAATGGTAGGAGAAAGTCAGTATAGATAGGAGAAGAATATCTAGAATAGAGTCTGCAATTGAGTGTGTAGACAAAAAGGTGCCATATATTTCTCATTCTAGATGAAGAGTGCCTTTGTGGTTTTTCCCGGATGGGTTTCCCCATTAAATACGATGTCATTGAGTAGATGATGAATGTATTTATGTCACATGAATGTATATGATGAATTTTCTTAAGTCACAGGAATCTATATTGGGAATAAGTGTTTATATATTTTCTTGTGAATGAGTTCTCTTATGCATGGGTCGCATTGTTGATAGATAACATGTGTGTTAGAGCCTATATTGATGTTATAATCTTTGTCGAAGGATAAGTTAAGTAGTCTCTTATCTGATCATAGTAAGAATAAGCATTACCTCCATGGGCTTCAATTGAGATAGTTGGTAAGGTGCCAATAGAGAAGAAATCCCCACCCAACTGCAAAAATATGGTTGTGGCTGTTACCCATAAGAGATATCTTAGGTGAGACTACATTTGCATCACATGTGCTGTTGACTGATCCTTTCTCTGTCAAGATGATATCTTGGGCTTTGTTGTACACAAATTAAGGTCTCATCCTGGTTTGAAGGGAAGGAAATGCCAACAAATTGTTTTTTTACTGGGATATGTTTTTGCATCCAAAGAAGCTGAAAATCCAAGGTTGGGTGGATTTTAAAGCATTAGAGTTTGCAGAAGAATAAAGTAAAGGATCATGATTAAGTCTGATGAGGTGGTTGGAGTGATACTTTTATACAGATATCCATGATATTTTCTTCTCTGAGTTTGATATTGTTTTGTATGATTTGTTTTCGAAGTTAGAAACCTAGCGAAAAAATTTCTAAGGAGGAAAATCGACAGAGTAGAATCCTCAGTTGATTCAACAACTGAAGAATATTAGAAACCTTGTGTCAAGGGCTTTTGATTTTTGGGTAGACAATATTCTAGAGGGATAAATTAATGAGTTTTATAGGGAAACAAAACCTCATATGGTGAGGAGAAAATAATTTTTTTCCAAGGACCACGAGGAAGATACTTGACATCTTTAAAAACTTCGATAAAGATGCTTGCATATGAAAAAGGAATCCTAAGAATGGAGTCTAACAATTAGAAGGAATGTGCGTAGAAATATGGGATATACCATAGAAGAAGTATGCAAAAAATGGAGCAAACTAAGTTGAGATGTTCCCTATTGATAGTGAAAATGAACTAGAATGTGGACGTGTAAGAAGAAAAAGGATATTTCAATTGGGAAAAAGAAGAAAAATTGTGATAAGAAGAGAAAGTTGCAGTACAACCAAAGGAGAAGACTACGAGTTGACGTCACATTTTGAAAAAATTTCTTGCAATGAAGAAGAGGAATATCATCCTATATATGAAAGAGAATAAGAAGAAGAAGAAGATCCAGGCCTAGAGTATGAGTATGGAACGCCTATGACCCCACGTACATCTCCAAAGGTAAGATCCAGGAACTTGTCTCCTAGTCGATTTGTAAATACAACTAACAACAATAGTGGAAATAGTGGAAAAGGGAGTCCTACTAGCCACACTTTTTGTCCAAGTGTAACGTGATTCAATATAATGGTTGGAAACAATATTAAGTTCTTGATATTTAATGGAAATGGGTTAGAAGACCTGGAGAAACATTTGGTTCTATGTGAAGCCATATGGACCATGTGATAGGTACAAGATGAAGTGATAAATAAATCATAGATGATCACAACCTCGAGAGTTCATACACTAGATGGGTACATGAATTTCTCTATAGTTCTAGCGGGATTCGCGTAGAAAACACTCGACCAACTTTGAGTGGGGTTAATACATGAGTTCAAAGAGCCAAAATATGAATCTCAATGAATCACAGAGATTAAGGATATTAAACAATTATCTACGAATTATGTCTGGGACTTCAACCATAGATTTAAGACATTGATGTCTAAAGTAAGATTTCATATGTAGGACGTACAACACAAGGAATGGTTCATTGCAGCATTGTGGAATCTGAATTTGGTTGATGCAACAAAATATTATGTCATATACTGAATCTTGGGAGATAGCAATGAAACTAGAATCCTAACCGATTGGAGAGACCGATGCATGAATGGTGCATATTCAGTTGCATCTATCCAACCTTGCGATGCAACTGCAGGAAATTAAGAAAGAGAAAAAGATCCAAGAAGAACTCTGGTGTACCAGATGCAAAACAAAGGGACACCATCAAGATAATTTCCTAGCACTCATGACTTATTTCGTAGCAAGAGCGTCGAACCTGATAAATCCATAAGGGATGCCTTGGTGTAGAATATGTTAGACCCGAGGCCATCACTTGGAAGGGTGATTGTACTTATAGAATATTGTAAGTACACCAGCTAGTTTGTACTGTAAATTTTGTAAATTTGTAGGACATGATGAGAAGGATTGTAGAGCATTCCAGCTGCTATAGGATAAAATGGTGGATACCTACTTAATGAATACCTAAGACAAGATACAAGTTGAGCGAGATCAAGCTCAATACGTACCCTCTCAATATCCATCAAATCAATATCAACAACCTTAGTATCCTCAGGATCAATATCAACAAAATTAGTACCTTACGCAACAACACTACCCTCAACCCAGACGGGGTGAAAATTATCAAGGTCAATGACAAAAGCAAGGAGGAGGACAATTTGGTCATGGAAGAGGCCAAATCATATGCTATAATTGTGTACAAATAAGAATTTTTTCTCAGGACTATGTGACTCCTATGAAGGCATGTTCGTATTGTAAGGTTGTCGACCACAATATTGAGGAATATACTTAACCGATTTCTAAGTGGCATGCCAAGAATATGGGAAATCCAATTCCCCTATAGAATCCCAATCTGAATCCCAACCAGAAAATCCAGGTGATTTCTACTAATTCAAGAGAAGCAAATATTATTGCCGTGACAAGAGGAGGTGCTACGACTAGAGTAGACCAAATTGCACAGCATGAACAATTGTAGGTGCAAACGACAACACAAAATAAAGTATCATTCAAAGTCCAAAGAGAAAAGAAAGTATTCTTTGATGTGTGACCAAAATTCATTGACAGGAATCAAGCATCAACGTCTGATCCTACACCACCAAGAGGACAAGTAAGGGATATGCCTAAAACATTTGATTAGCTATTTAGAAAGAAACCGACGGGAAATGTTAGTAAACTTTAATAGTTTGTCAATGGTTGTCACAAAATTGAAATGTCTAATAGAATAAATTCAGGAAGAGCTATGACCAGACAGAAGAGTTAACCATGTCAGAAAAAAAATCAAGATTGGTCACGAGTTAAGAATGACCACACAGATAAGAGATTATGATATGTACTATATCATTTTAGACCTGGGATATGATGTCAATATTCTGAAAAGACATACATGGGAAAATATGGGAAAACAACCATTAGATTGGTCTCTTGTTCATCTCATATTATCAAATCGTAGAAGGTCCTACCCACTAGTCGACTGACCTAAGTGTCTGTCGAGGTAGAAGGCCTGAGAACATATGTTTATTTTGAAGTGATCGATGTTTTTGATGATAAAAACCTGTATCCTACACTTTTTTGGATCGAATGGGTGATCGATAACCCGAACATCATAAATTTTAAGAAAATAATCTTATCATTTGAAGATTCAGAGATAAGGGTGGTCGCGCCAATTGATCCACTAGAAGGATAGAGATATGTCGACCCAGTACACAGTGGAGTAAAAGGAGAATATCTCTACCATATCTCTAATATCACATGTACAGTAAATGACTATATAAATCCAAAAACTGATAGAAAGCTGAGTTAGTGGATCATTATCTCCTGTACATAATATTCAGGTGAAACATTAGAAAATTGGTAGAACCAGATGCATGAAGTATCTATGAAAAGATGCATGAGAATTACACGATATGTGTGATGGGTAGGATCTAAGGCAAGTGAGCTACCTAACCTTACATATTTTCTTATATATTTTGAAGAGAAAGTTATAGAATCTTAACGCTTATTTTCCCTGGACTTTATGTTGAAAGATACACCCGTTAGATGGTGGGGTATGCATAAAGAATCTATATCTGAATGGCCACAATGTAGAATATTGATGGAGATAATATTTGGAGAGGAGATCAGTTACATTGGTTGCAAGTATACAAGATTGACAAATCCTGTCGAACATATTGAGTATTGTTGCACGTCATGGCAAGCACGTCTGCGACAAGAATGCATTCATCACTTCATACACACACTAGACATGATACCAAAGAATTGGTATACATCACTTGAGTTACGATGATGAGATATTGAATGGTAGGATTTAGCTACTATATTCACACATAGATTTGAGTTTGCATATTACCATCCTTTGATCGATGTTGCATTGCATTGCAAGTGATCAAAATGAATATATTTGAAAATATATGTGTAGCAATGACAACCTTAAATAAGTGCATCAATAAAATACACAAATGGATGGAATGTTACAACATGATGGGAGAACCTGATGAAGATGATTTTTTAACCCAAAAATCCCCCACACAGCTCTCAATGGCCTACACCACACAAGGACACCATCCCACAACACTCATTTCACTCCATAAGACCTCCCATGACCTTCCATTTGACCCCCACACCTCCAAAAGATCCCAAGGAAGAAGAAAAGGGCTAAAAACCCCAAAAAAGAGCCCAAAATAGAACCCCAAGAGCTAAAGCCCTCAAAAAGGGGCTAAAACCCTAAAAGGGGCTAAAGGCCCAAAAAAGGGGCTAAATCCTTAACCAAGGGCTTAAAACCCTAAAACCCCTTGGAAAAACTATATAAGGAGGGTGGGGGGTCACTCTTAAAACACTCCTCCCTTGTATGTTGTTATGCTGCCCGTGGATGCTTTGAGACCTCTTGCTCTCAAACCTCCCACTCTCCCTCTCCTCCATTTCCATTTCTCTAAGCCATTACTTCCCAACCAAGAGAGAGGTGCTCTCATGAGCTAGGGCATGGTGGCCCATTTCCACCTAACTGAGGTATAATCTCTTTTTTTATGCTTGTTTTATTTGTTTTTGCTTTCTAACTCTAATCTCTATTTGCAAGTTTTCATTGACATTGTTTGCAGGTTTAGTAGCTTAGGTTTGTTTTGCAAGTTTTGGAGGCGGAACCCTAACCCACTGTATGCAGAGGGGTTCACAAGGGCTGCATATCCATCTTTATTTTTGTTATTTGCTCGTAGATTTAGTTTACAGTTGCTTCCATTTACTTAGTCTTTCTTAGATTAGCTTAGTTTCAATTCACAGCTCTGTTTATGCAATATTTCCATTCCATTTTTACCATTTTCTAAGGGTAGGAACCTACCCTTGTGCCCTATAGGCACAAGGGAGCCACTATTACCCCTGTAGTGAGGATAAATTCTCACTACAGCTTTGGCAACTCCCCTCGGTCAATCCAACAGGATCCCTGGGCAAAAAATTTCAAATTTTCAAGTTGTTCAGTTTTTACCCTAGTTTTGAGAAATCTCAGTTTAGATCTGTTCAAATCTACTTTATTTCTTGTTTCTGTCAGTACCAAAGCCTCTTCTAGGCTGAGCCGAGTCAGATTGACCCCAGTACCAATTACTATCGGCTAGATCTGACCCTGCCTCACCAAAACACCCCTTTCTAGAGCAGGTCTCTCTTATCGGGGGGAAAGGTGAGACAAGGTGCACTTAATCCCTAGACAAGTGCACCCAGGGCACACTTAATCCTCTGACAGGTGCGACTTCATCCTAGGAGCTCAAGTTGCAGCTATTTTGGCATTTTGTGCAACCCCCTTGCTCATTTCTGGAAAATTCTCGCGGCCCCCTCGTGGGATTTGGTCAGAAATGTGCGGCCTATCACACAAAAGGCTTTTTTTATTTTAATTAGCAGAAATTTTCAGTTTTAGAGGACGGTTAGTGTGGCCTAGCTGCCTCTGTCCTCCATTGCAGGTCTCTTTTCATTCTAGTTTTCATTTTCTACAAATAAATCTATGAACAAAGTGTATATGCTAAATCAATCATTAAGGTTTAATAAAATGAACTAGCCCAACTAAAAGTAACCTAAAATTAACCATCTTGCTTCCCCCTTCCTCCTCTACCCAGTCATCACCCTTCGGGTTATTCTGGGATACGAAAAAGGGAAAGCTCGTATAGATCTAGGCACTCCATGGTGTTTTTCCTAAACCACTAAAACCAGGTGACCTGGAAGGTAGAGGGGGTAGAGAAGGAGGGATTATCACAGCGCTAAGTGTCCTCCCTGTTGACCAACCTAGCACTTGGGAGGTGACCTGAGGATCTATGGATGGGCTTAGTCCAATTGTGTTGAGAGCCCAACACCTTCTCTTGGTTGAAGAAGAATACTACTGAGAGGTAGACATTTATTTAGGCCAACAATTCAGGGTTAATTACCATATTTGCTTACAAATTTTTTTTTATGTTTGGACACAAAACCATGATGTGAAATATACCATGAATTCATAAACCATATTGCAAACCAAATACCAGAACAAACAAGCAAACCAACACACTATACCAAATAATTAACCCAACTCAGTTCATGACGTTGAGTATGCTTTAAAATTTACCAAATTTACACTAAGTTCAATCAATTCTGCAGTCTTTGAGGACATAAGTCCTTGACTTCTTCAACTGTGGGAAGTACTTGGGCTTTGCCCAGAAACTCATTGTGAGGAGTACGACAGGAACCCCAAAGTAGCTGGCCGCTGAGAGGAATTGCCAAGCGAAATAGGCAACGACCCCTTCCAAATGAGTAGAATCACCCGTGAGGAACAAGGCAAGCACTGCCTTCTGGCAGTCTTGGTGGTTGAGAGGCCACCTTTAGCCAATAGGAAGCCATTGAAACTAGGGTCCAAATCTCATACCCACCAGTTTCATACACCAAAGCGAACACAATTGATCCTCCATGATCCTCCTCACGCCTAAGAGGCGAACCACCACCATTTGGAACACTCAGTCTGCACCATCGTAGTTGTTCTCAGTGATCTCCCACACCATGAGAGGGCCACACTGCCTCTAATTCTGATTCAAACCCATATCAGTCTAAACCAGACCTCCACACCGCACCATCTAGACCCATGGCTACTGCAAACCTGGATCCATTTTCTGGCCTAACCTTAGCAAGTGGACCCATGTCCGCATCACAACCTGTCACCCACAATGTGGCAAGTAGTCTAGGCACAGTCATGCAGACTATCATTAGCCAATTTCCACCACCAATAGTGACCAGCTAAGCTTTCCTAGTGGTAACACATGGCGGCAGTGGCCCCTCAACACACATTTTCCCCCCTGCCACACAAGGGGGTAGTGCACTAACCACCCACATTGCCCCTACCACCATGCATGGGGGAAATTCCCTCGCTACCCACACCATCCCACCCACAACACTTGGGGGCATTGGCCCATCCACCATGGTGCCACCACAAGCACCCCCAGCTATGCAGATGCACTATGCACCTACAAACCCCACCCCTATTGCAGCCCCATCCCACATCAACTTGGGGTCAAATTTTCCCTTCATGGATCATCTGAACTTGCCTGAATTGGCTATATTAACAAATGATCCCATCCGCCACCAATATTTCTGGCCACCTATGCCAATGAAGTTGCCATCAGACATCCCAAAGTTTGAGGGCAAAGCCAGGGAATGTCCCCAAAATCATATAATGGCATTCCATCTATGGTGCTCATCCAACAACATCGTAGATGAATCCATCAGGTTGAGGCTGTTTCAACGCACCCTTACAGGTGCCGCGGCCAAATGGTACATTGAACTTCCACAAGCCAAGTACCCCGACTTCAACTCCCTAGCCTTCATGTCCCTACAGTATTTCCAACTCCCTGTCAAATATGACGAGGGGGTGGAGATCCTGCTATCATGTTGCCAAAACACCACCACTCACATCACCAATCACATGCATGAGTGACGGCGACACCGCAGCTTGTGCAAGATCCAACTTGATGACAAGATCTTCTTGGATTGGTTCCTCAAGACTTTTCTCCCACCCATCGCAAAGGACGTCGCATCCGAACGTCCCCAATATAAAGAAGAGGCCATACTAAAGGCCCAACAATTTGACCTCATCTATGCCCAGTTTGAATACTTGTATATTTTCATTCCAGATGCTCCCCATCCAAGTACCTCTTACTGTGACACACCAGGGGCATCCCATGCAGCAGATGGCATCATAGGGTTAGTCTCCCAACAACCACAGCCTCGAATGACACCACCTACCATGGCACCACAACCAAGCAACACTGCTAATGTTGCTTACCAAAACCAAGCTCCAGACTATGCTAGAATGATGTCTCAGTCTAGAGAAACAACCTCTTATGCTCAACCTGTGCCACCGCAGTAGGCTCAGGCGATGGCTTGGAAAACACAACAATATGTGGGGAAAATTCCCACATTTGTGGCACCACCACCCCCAAAAATATACTATGCACCACCAGTGCAACAAGTTCAAGCCCACGCCCCCACTCCACCCACTCCACCTGCTCCATTGGGACAAGTGTTCGCACAACAAAACCGTCCCAACCAGTATTCTCCCAACAATAAACAAGGGCAAGCTAGAAACAACAGACCCCGTAACCAAGGCAATAGCCAACCACAGGGAGGCAGTCAGCAACCGAACCCTCCCAATAATGCCGCGGCTAACCAGCCAGCCCAAAAACCCCCACGACAGAATGCACCAATACATAATGCTCCATTGTGCACAAACCAACCTTGTACACTCTGTGATGTCTATGGGAATTACACATTTGAGTGTCCCCTCATGGCTCGTGCTAAGCATGCCATTCAAAATGAGACCCAACAGGCTACCAATGCCCCCACGCAAGCCCAACCCAACCAGGAACCACAAGGACCTCCTCCCATGGTGCTTCAAAACCCACTACCAGTCCAAGGATTGGTGGAAACCGCTCCCCTTCCCCAAGCCAATACCAATGCTCTGGGGGCACCACCCACGTCCAAAACAGGTATTCATCACCTGATGACCATGACCATTGAAGAGGTCAACTTATATACTAGATGAAATTAGTATGGTACCACCACCAAACCTACTGACTCATCAGCAGCATCCATGTCTAAGACAACCAACCTACCTCTCTAGTTACCCTCGTTCCCATGCCCCCCATACACAGAATTGCCAATAACACCACAGCTAGAGCTGTAGTTAGCTATAGCATTGTGGACAATTTGGCCCAAATGCCAACCACCATGTCCACTCTTGAGGTACTTAAAACATGCCCAACACAGTGAAAATCCTTACTACCCACTCTAGGGGCAGTAGACCCCTCTGATTCCAAGCTAATCACATTTGACACAGAGAATGGAGAGCCACGCATGCCCTCCACTATCGCCTTCCAAATCCCAGTATCCATCCGGAAATTGGTTGTGCACCGATGCATAGTGGATGAGGGGGCATCCACGTACGTCATGTCTACCTTGGTTTGGCAGAAGATTGGATCACAGATTCTGCAACCGTCCTCCATGACTCTATGGGCTTATGATGGACAACCCACTAAAGCCCAAGGAATCCTCCCTCATGTCCCCATCACGTTAGCTGGGAAGATAGTCATGATTGACATCGAGGTCGTTAATGCTCAACTGGATTACAACCTCCTCCTTGGGAGGAGTTACATGTACGCCATGCGAGCCGTAGCGTCAAATGTCTTCCACCTCATGATGTTCCCCCACAAAGGGAAGATTGTGACGGTTGACTAGCTCACCTACCATGATCTGTAAGGGTTAACAACGCCTACTAACGTTATCCCTACCATCACCACCACTGAGAAGCAAGGGGTGACCACACATGCTAACATCATCCCTGCAACCAACGTTGTGGTTGAAAACACACCAGCCTCCCCACCGTTGAATGTGGGCCCTGGGTTGTTTACCGATGCCACCATGACGGCTCCTTTCCTGTTGGTGTCACCACCACCGACACAAAATCAAACTGCATACTTGTGCATGGTCTCATCAAGCACCCCTACACCCAAACAACAACCACAATCGTAGCACCAACCACAACCACAACATCATCCATAGCCACAACACCAACAATAGCTGCAACATCACCTGCAGCAGCAGCATTACGTGCAGCCGCAACCACAACCACAACCCCACCTCCACATGCAACCAACTAGGAGTTATGTGGGCCCATCTCTGGTCCATACAATTCCCTTCCTCTTTCCCCCACCTGGTGTCATGAGCAAGCCGGTCATGGCCACCTTAATCCTACCCAACTTTACGTTGGGGATCTCAGTTTGGTATCTAGATCCACCAGCTCAACCAGCAATGCCCCAGGTTGTGTTAACTCTGGTGCAACCTATTGTGGTTGTGTCTCACCCCCCACCTAGTACTCATAAGCCAACCGCCACACCTGCACCTGCACCACTCCAACCCAAAAGGGCCAGGGGAAAGAACACCAAAGCCACCACAGAACTGGGACAAGTCCCACCTTGTGCCGTCTATGAACAACAGGGCCATTTGACTATGAATTGCCCTAAAATTCTAGTGATTTGTGTGCATCTGGATGCCATGGATACAAATGAAAAAATCCCTGTGGTTGAACTCCCAACCACGCCACTAGTCAAGAACAAGGCATTGAGGAAAAACCATGCTTGCGCCCTTTGTAGCTTTCCTCCCACCATTTCCAAGACCTGCCCAAATTTTGAATGGCTCTTGCTGACCTCCATCACCATTCCCTTGAGTCTGATATCACCTTGATCGAAGAAGTTTACCCACCACCACCTCCTTCATCTGAAACCATGTCCATTTACATGATGTCTAGTTCCCCTAACCAGCTCATTCCCATCTCCAACGACAGTCCATCAGACCTATCACTTCATTGCTTGAACAACGATGAGGAGATCCTTGAAGCTCTGACTGCCCCATAATACCCATGGGATGACATGCACTATTGCTCGTTCTTCCTCCCAGAAGAGCTTGTATCGTAATCCGACCAGTTTCCTATGGAGACAAAATATTTTATCAATGGGAAGGTTGACTGGTTCAAGAACCCAATCCTAGCACCATATTCCTTTAAAGAAGGGAACATGGCGAACATTTCACCAACCATTAAGATTGACATCTCAACCAACTCTGAGATCGTTGAAGAAATCATGTTGGGGGCATCTTGCTCCCCAGAAGAGTTCGATGCCTACACCGCCCTCTCCTAAGAATTCTGTGACATCTTCTCCTGGTCATACACTGAAATGCCTGGCTTAGATCCATCCATCGTGGAACACCACATCAACACATGGTCTGATGTGGCACCCATCCGCTAGAATCAATGGCCCATCCATCCATCCAAAGTGACTACGGTGAAAGGCGAGATAGAGAAGCTGCACACAGCCGACTTCATTTATCCCCTTGCATACACAACTTGGGTTTCTAATCCTGTTCCCATCAATAAAAAATAGGGTACCATCCATGTTGCACAGACTTTCATGATATCAAAGGGGCATACACCCTCATTGAGTCTGATGGACAACTCTTGGAGAGCCCCCGCAATGGGCTCTACCTCAATAAATTTTACGCTTAACATCACCAATGAGTCACTTCATTTTATTTTTCTTCTTTTTCAATGTTTTTTAGCAAAAATCAAAGGCAACACCATCAGCTACTAGTCAAAAGTCACCTGGAACCTGTTCGAGACACCTCTCACACCTTCGGGATCAAATTTTCATCTAGTCATGAGACCATTGTCTCATGTTTAAAAAGTCAAATTTGAGACCATTTCCCACCAGTCACCTCGACTCACGAGCCATGACATAATGATGCGAGTGTCTATGGACTAGTACTCGTATCACATTTCCCGACCGCTACTCATACAAGCTGTCGGGCTGCCGCCCATTAAGGATTGTACCATAATTTTACCTTTTGCATTTATAATTGTCTTTTTCGCCGCACCTTATGTGGACATCTGGACCATCATCCACAAAACCCATTGTTTTTCTCCCATGTATTTGACATAGAAGTGTCCTCGGGTCGCCGCCCATTTAGAAATGTAATTTTAGCTTTTACTTTTTGTATTTTTAGCACATAGTTATATTTTCCTTTCACCACACCTTACGCGGACCTTTGGACCATTGTCCACAAAATGATTTCTTTTCTTGCATGTATTTGGCATATAAATTCCTCTGGACTTGTACTTACATCGCATGTGGTCAATTCCATCCACATTAACACACACACATGCTCTCCTGACCTCTGTCCGAGAGCCACCTCGGTTGGCATGCCTTTGCTGCACCATCTCGCAGGCCTCTGCCGCGATCTATCCCACGCATATATTGGTATGTTTGAGAGCCTTCTGCTCCGTCCATACTACGCAAATGACCTTTGGACCTCTGTCCACCATCTCGACATGGGGCATCGCTCATGCCACCGTAGTCGGTTAACCACATTGGAGTTTCATTTAAGCTCTTTTTTGACTCCTTAAAACAATGAAAAGATCGCTGATCGCAGGTGCTTCCTTTCCCGCTTGCTAAAGTATAGGAAAGGGCATCTACATCACCTCATTTACCTCCTTTTGTGGACCATGTAGACCATCTCATGAAAAGGACCTCCTTGGCACACTCAAGCCAAGACCGTTCCCCTCTGCATACCTTTGTGCTTTCTCAGGGAGAGGGGCCACACTTTACGAAAAATCTCACCACCGGTTGTCATTAAGCTCTTTTCTAGCTGTTTCATGAAGAAAATATTGCCGAGCAAACTTGGTTTCGTTCATGCTCGTAAAATTATTTGAATGACCATCCATTCAATATAGGTTTAAAATTTTTCAGCCTGATTGGACTACCAATGGTAAAGAAGTCTCCCATCCCCTCTAGGATGGGTGAGCTCTCCTATGTATACTTTTATACCTTTTTTGGAATAGGAGACTACCAACAAAAAAGATCCCTCGCTGGAGTCTTCTTTGTGCTTTCATACTCTCTAAAATTGAAATCACCATCAAGCATTTACCTTCTCAGGCCCGCCAAAACATCCACGATATCGTACCACAACGGTGTCCCTAGACACCACCTCACAGAAAATAGTTTGGCAGCATCCCCACATTGGGTCGCCTTTGTTCAAATTACTCTGCAATGTGTCTTCCTTGGATCCCATCAGTATCAAAAGTGTCCACCTCCTCCAAGTATTTCCCATCTGCAGTGACATTCCCGGTATTACAGCTATGATCCCANCCTTGACCAGGGTCAGGTCTCCCTCTGTCGATGCCAACACACATATTCTAGAGGATATACCCAAAGGTCCCTGTACCTTGGTTTCATTGACATCATTGATGAGTTCCTTGAACCACTTGAGAGGAGTCCTTAGTGCCTCTCGAGATGGTTGTTTCTCATGTGCTCGACTTCAACTCCATCATCACACCGTTGAGATTCGTACAGGGTTTGTTCCACATAGTACTTGGTCGAAGACCCCGAATGTCACCTGACTCTAGCACATTGGTGAGTCCACTTGAGGGACCTAAGTAGGTTATGTCCCTTGTGATTTCTGGGTTGCGTTGGAGACAGTGTTCAGAAGCCCCAGCAGTGCTTCGATATACCTTTATGATTGATGCAGCATACTTGTACCACAGAGACTTTGAATCTCAATCAGCAAATCCATATAGCTATGTACCATTTCAGATCCAGCAGACTGTTAATCATGAAGATGTAGCATTCCCTAAGAATGCCATGGGTCCAATGTACCAGATCAACATTGTATTTAGCCTCACATGAGAGGCAACCATCATTGTAACATCAGTTGTATATGATCAGCTCTTGTATTTTAGAGCATAGATCAAATTATTCTTTTGACATTGTCATGAGCATGGGGATTCCCTCCTCGTCCATATACATGTCACACATTTTTTGTATCTCACCCACTGATGGGAACCAAATTAATACAAAATCAAAAACCACCATGCCCCATTCCCGGAAGCACCACCTCTCGACAGCAAATCCTATGATGTCCGTCGGCCATACATTGAGATCCTGCCCTCACACATTAGGGGGCAATCTGTTAACCCAAAAATCCCCCACACAGCTCTCAATGGCCTACACCATCCCACAACACTCATTTCACTCCATAAGACCTTCCATGACCTTCCATTTGACCCCCACACCTCAAAAAGATCCCAAGGATGAAGAAAAGGGCTAAACCCCCAAAAAGAGCCCAAAGTAGACCCCCAGGAGCTAAAGCCCTCAAAAAGGGGCTAAAACCCTAAAAGGGGCTAAAGTTAGGGTGGAAGGGGCTAAAGGCCCAAAAAAGGGGCTAAAGCCTTGACCAAGGGCTTAAAACCCTAAAACCCCTTGGAAAAACTATATAAGGAGGGTGGGGGGTCACTCTCAAAACACTCCCCCCTTGTATACTGTTATGCTGCTCATAGATGCTTTGAGACCTCTTGCTCTCAAACCACCCACTCTCCCTCTCCTCCATTTCCATTTATCCAAGCCATTGCTTCCCAACCAAGAGAGAGGTGCTCTCATGAGCTTGGGCATGGTGGCCCATTTCCACCTAAGTGAGGTATAATCTCTTTTTTTATGCTTGTTTTATTTGTTTTTGCTTTCTAACCCTAATCTCTATTCGTAGGTTTTCATTGACATTGTTTGCATGTTTAGTAGCTTAGGTTTGTTTTGCAGGTTTTGGAAGCGGAACCCTAACCCACTGTATGCAAAGGGGTTCACAAGGGTTGCATCTCCATCTTTCTTTCTATTATTTGCTCATGGATTTAGTTTACAGTTGCTGCCATTTACTTAGTCTTGCTTAGATTAGCTTAGTTTCAATTCGCAGCTCTGTTTATGCAATATTTCCATTCCATTTTTACTGTTTTCTAAGGGTAGGAACCTACCCTTGTGCCCTATAGGCACAAGGGAGCCATTCTTACCCCTGTAGTGAGGAGAAATTCTTACTAAATGATCCACTTTATGTAAACATTCCAAATTCTGAAGGTATGTGTGCACTAGAAGGTACGTGCATAGTGGAAGGACTTGGTATTTCTAGGGACCAATTCCTGAGTCCACTAAAAGTTAACAAAGTTAATATTGGCTCCCTAGAGAATCCAAAATTTGCCAATATTGGAGATTATTGGGATAACAAGGTTGTAGGGAAGATCACAAACTTATTGCACCAGTTCCAGGATCTGTTCCCTATGAATTGTTTGTAGATGAAAGGAAACGTCAGAGACCTTGGAGAAATGAAGATACCTTGGAAGCCCGACGCAAAACTTGTTAAGAAACGATGATGCCAATTGAATATGTGGTATAAATAAAAGGTCAAGGATGAGCTTGAATGAATGTTGTACATAGGTAATATAAAACCTATCAAAGAATCAAAGTAGATCAGTCCCACATTGGTGTAGGATAAAAAGGCTACGACTGAAGTGAGAATTTGTGTCAACTTGAGAAATTTGAATGACGCTTGTTTTCACGACCCATTTTTTACTCCATTTACAGATGATGTACTAGAAATTGTCAGGGGTCAAGAGATTGATTCATTCACCAATGGTTTCTCTAGTTACCATCAAATTAGAATCACAAAGGAGGATCAACACAAGACCACCTTTGCGATGGAGTGGAAGTGTTTCCAGTACATGATAATGCCCTTTGGACTCTAGAATTCTCTTGTTATTTTTTCCAAAATAATAGTCGTCTCTTTTAAATACTTTATTCACAAATTTATTTAAGTCTACTTTGATGATGGGATAGTATTTAGGATCATTAAGGATCATAGTGAGATCCTCAGAATAATGCTAGAACATTGTCGTCGGTATCAAATTTCACTAAATTTAAATAAATGTATCTTTTGTGCCCCATTTGGAATTATGTTGGGCCATGTGATCTATCCCAATGGAATTTTTGTCAATCCTACTAAAATTGCAATCATCCTTGACCTACCACCACCAACCACAATTAAGAAACTACGCACAACATTGGAACACACTAGATACTACAGAAAATTTATTAAAGGATATGCGGAGGTGACTTATCCGATGGAAAAGTTACTAAAGAAATATGTCAAGTTCCAAGGGAAAGAAATTTACCAAGAGAGTCTAGACATGTTGAAGAACAATATGGTTACAACACCGATACTTGTATTTCTAGACTCGAAGAAATAATTCCATGTACATTTCGATGCATCATCTATCTCGCTTGGTGTGGTACTAACACATCCTGGCGAAGGGTCGATCAACCATCATAAACCCTTCATTAACAGGAAATTATCCACAACATAGAAGAACTATACCACAATGGAAAGAGAAGATTTAGTGATGGTATATGCTCTGTAGAAATTTAGACACTACTTATTGGGTGCACATTTTAAAATGTACACAGATCATTCAACATTGAAATACCTGGTCAATAAACTAGTGTTGGGTGGTAATATTTGCTGGTGGCTTCTCATTTTTTAGGGATTTGATTTTGAATTCATTTTTAAACTCGATCGACTGAATTCAGGACCACACCATCTATCGAGGATAGAAAGTGTAGAAGAACCTAGAAACCTCGACGATAGTCTCCCTAATGTGTAGCAATTTGCAATAACAATGTTTGATGATCAGTACAGAGACATCATACAATTTTTGGGTACGGGTTATACACCATGTAAATTTACTACTGTGTAGAAGAAACAGTTGGTTGTTTGAGATGCAGAATTTTATTTGATCACTAGATATTTATATAAGATGGGCCCTTATGAGATTCTTCGTCGTTGCATCTTGGAACATGACCACTCGATGATACTAAATGAAGCACATGTTGGCCCTCACGGGAGGCCATTATACTCAAGGAGCCACGGTGCAAAAGATATTGCAAGTAGGATTTTGGTAGGCTACCATGCATGCGGATGCACAAGAATATTGTCGTAGCTGTGATATTTTCCAGACAATGGGGAAGTTGTCATGACGAGATGAGATGTCATTGGTACCTCAAGTAACTCTGCAGGACTTTGATAAATGGGTCATTGGTTTTGTAATTCTTACTATTCTGATAGGAAATCTTATATGGGAAAGATATATAATTACTATGACCAACTACCTAACAAGATGGATTGAAGTAGCACCAGCAAAATATTGTACTGTTGCGACAATTGTGAAGTTTTTGTTTAAAAATTTCGTGTCGAGATTCAACTACTCAAAAAAATTGATAAGATACCAAGGTACAAACTTTGTTAACCAGTTAACTGATGAATTACTGGAGGAATTCTATATCCAGCATAGAAATACAATGCCATATTACCCTCAAGCAAATGGTTTTGTTGAAGCATTTAACAAAATTCTGGAAAATGCGTTGACAAAGATTTGCAATGTCCAACGAGATGACTAGGATCACAAACATTTTGCAGTGTTGTGGGAATATCACACAACTTGTCAGAGGTTGACAAGACAAACTCTATTTCATTTGGTACATGGGAAAGAAGAATTCATGCCAACGGAATACATTGTACCCATCTTAAGGATTGTTGCGATCACAGAGATGACAGATGTTGGTGTAGTTGAAGAAATATTGTCGCAGCTGGTAGAGTTGGAAGAAGACCATTTTGTCGTAGGATATCATCAAAACATTGAGAAAGAATGATAGAGAGTATAACATGATCACCACATCAAGAACAACTAATTTCAGGTTGGAGCACTTTTTCTTTTGTATGATAGAAAATTGTTCAAGCATCTGGGTAAGTAAAAAACAAATTGGTTAGGACCATATATTATAATTCAGATAAATGTTAGAGGCATGGTACAATTGAAAAAGTTTTATGGAAAACCTGTCAAAGGACTGGAAAATGGAAGTCGGTTAAATCATTATCAGGATAGCTGTAACTCAGTCAAATTAAAAAAAAAAGAGTAGAGAAAAAGAGAAAAAGAAAGAAAACGAAAATAAAGAAAAGAGAAAGGAAAAATGTCGCGAACTGCTAGTAAGTCACAAGTGGAGGAAATTCATCATAGACTTCATGTTTGTCACAAGTGGAAAAATGAAGGTGAAGACAACCCATCTATTGCGAGAAAATGAATCTATCGAAGGAAGGATACCGATTGAAAGAAATAGTGGCATTGTCGCAAGATGAATTTGAGTCATAGAAATGACAACTGACGATCATTAAGATGACTAGCCATCATTAATATGAAAATCCTGAGATATTTTGGCGGCATCAATTTTTCTTCACGTCTGTCTTTATGGAAATAAATACCGTTTGATGTGACAGACAATTTGTGACATGCATAGAAGTTTCCTATTGATCATTCGAATGGCCAGCTCATGTGATGAAAAGGACAAATACCTTTCTGTTAATTTGCCAAGCATGTGAAGGGATGATGAATTAAATTATTAGACATTATCTCCATTCACACCAAGTTTCATGTCATTCGGTTGTATGTGAGAGAGATATTATTGTCTGCAACTCAAAGAGGAAAATCGAGTTTTTCATAGAGCATGCTCATTTCGATTTCTAGTACAACCATACCTGTAGAATCCAAGGTCATGACTGCAATCATCATGGAAGACAATTCCATATTTATTCCACCGTAGGCCAAGGTTTCCAAAGTAGTCACACAAATTCCAAACATCCATGTAGTTAGGCTACAATCAGACCCACCATGTCCATCTGGTACAAAAACAGGGAAACATTTCAAAAACTGAAAAAAATAAAGCACCAACATGACCACAAGAGGAGGAGGAAGACTCAGATTATACAAATTTTATTCCACCATATGTTCCACCAATATGATCTAGAGTGCCGAGAATTAGAGTTCTGAAGAATGAAAGGTACCCACTAGTAGACCCAACTGTGCCGGAAGGAGTTTCGGTGATGTAAAACATTCTGTCAACCCTTCAGAAGTTGAAATTTGCTAATCATGACACATGGAAACAATGATATTTCAACATAAATAACTACATGGTTCTTGTACAATACACCTAGATTCTCTGAAGCGATTCGTAGCAATGGAATGGGAAAGAGGGTTGGGCCAAGCTGGTTTACTGTCATTGCTGTATATGCCAAATTTCAGTCGAAGTGTAGAAGTGAATGCATGTGTCAAGTAGTTATTGTTATCATTGCATGTTGGCTACATATGGATTGACAAGAAAATATCTATGGATTTTGAGCTGATAGCATCAATTATAGAACCACCACTTGCAGGCATAGACCCAACATCATTTTTCAGAAAAGACTAGGAAACTACGCTAGAAAACATGATGAAGGATAAATATGATTTGTTTAGAAATAACAAAGGCTTCCTCATAAACTCCATTTATGACCATACCATCTGATTTGTAGCAAACGTGCTAGCTAGGAAATTTTTGAGGAAGATGTGACCAGTCCAATGTACTTCAGGAAAAATCATGGTAGCAGAAATCTATGCAGAAGGAGTCCAAATAAATTGGTCACACTATTTGTTGAATGATTTAATTGTAGATGCAGAGGATTCACAGGAAATAGGTATTGTGTTCCAATATTCCTGTCTACTCATTTTGATTTCATTTGTCAGGTGGGAGGAACTAGAAAACTACCAATGGTTAGATTTGTGAGTGCATTATCGAGGAGATTGATAGAAGAATATATGGTATAAGAAAGATAAAGAGGATAAAAATAAAAACAACATAATTCATTTCTTTTTGCACTTATATGCCCTAAAACATCAAGTGAGAAAACATGCTAGACTCACTAACAAGACCATTCAGTGGTTTTTCAAAATGATCAAGTTGTCATTGGGACCCATCACATCTTGTTTCTGACCCAAAACGATCCAAAAATCCAATGGTTTCCGACCCAATTTTTGTTGACTGAATAAGAATTTAAGGCCATTACCCTAAATTGGCTTGAATAATGTCGGGTTCCTGTTGCAGATGACATAATAGCTGCTGAAGAAGCGCTATGATAGAACGAATTTCAAACACAAAATTATGGTGAATGGGGAGGTGACCCAACACCAGACACGGAAGATCCCAACCCTCCATAGAATAGTCCAAGTACAACCCCGATAGACCCATGGGTATGATAGAAGAGGAAACAGGCTAAGGAAGAGTAGAACATGACAAGGAGAAAGAAAAGAAAGGCTAACAAAATAGTAAATAATGCTAGCCTTGATGGTGAATATTTTAATCTTATGACCGAAGAAATGGCATCAGTGGCACAAGAGATCTTGGAGAAAATAGATGAGTTACAGAAAGAGCTCACAATAAGTATTATAGATATACTGACAGTTCTTTGTAAAGTTATAAAATAAATACAAGTCGCATTATATTATACACCACAAGTAATAGAGTCATAAGACTTATCAGGAATGTCTGAAGAATGATCAAGTGATGTACCAATTCCAATTCCGAGAATAAGGACTCAAGTGGTGGGTGAAGCACTCGACCTGGGCACGACATAATTGAATACTATAGAAAATAAAGGTGACCATGTGACCATTGATTTCTCGCAAATGTCACTATATGAAGTGTATGCAATGCAGAATGCTGCAGTAATGGAAATGAAGGTAAGAGAAGGTGCGTTTATTAAGAAGGAGAAAGTAGCAAATAAGAATGTTAGCAAAATGAAGAAAAAAATCAACGAATTAGAACATAAATATAAGACTTGGGAAGAAAATAGGAACAGACTAGACAATGTTGTAGCACTTGCTTGCACCAATTTTTTAGATGCGAGCATAATAGAGGAGATATTTTCAGAAGCCAATGTCATTAGAGAGATTGCGGATGACCTTCATAAAAAGGTCATAGAGTTAAAAGTGTAGTTGAAACCTAGTACACCACTAGAGATGTTAGAAGAGAGAATAAAAGCAACAGCAAAGGATGCGAAGAAGATAGAAGAGGTAGAGGCACTATGTGCCAAGGACATTGACCATGTTTCTTATACTTGGGAAGCATTGATCGACGACGACAAATTGGAGAAAATCGTAGAGGAGCTACAAATTGTCGATACCGAAGAAACTCAGCCGAAGAATGAGATGAAGAATTTACCCTTAGTGGATAAAATGTCTAAGGATGTAGAAATGAAGAAAATTCAACGAGAAGTCACAGTGCTCCGCACTCAACAACAGAGGACTCGCAAAGTCATAGAGTTGCAGAATGAAGTAGAAAAAAATATAGGATTCATTCATTCTATACATCAGAAGTTGCAATGAGAAGTAGAGACCACATTACTTGTAACATAATAACACATCAATTCTGACCTTATCGAACAATTGTAGAAGGAATAAGAGGACATGCGATGAGAGACAAAGGAGATAGTGAAAAAATTTCAATATTTTCAAATAAAATTCATCACAAATGCAAAATTTGTCTAATAGAATAGCATGGATCGAGTGAGCCATATGTGAGTGTTGGGAGCTTGTTGTCCCTAGGGAAAGATAGGAGGAATTCAGTTAGAATTTTTCTTGGAAGATAAAGAGTTTGGTCACAATAAGAAAAAGTTACGACAAAAGCAGATGAAGGAAGAGGAGAAGATGTGAAAGAATCAACTGTGGAAGGAAAAAAAGGTAGAAGAAGCATCTACATAGGAAGTTGTGATGGAGGAATACAAAATGAGATAACGTAAGATAGAATAAGTAGTCATAGAGGAATATGCGACATGAGAAGAGTTTGTGAAAGAAGAGAAGTCATGATAGAAGGAAAGGATGCGACGAAATCGGTCATGACAGAAGGAACTGAGATAGAGAAGTCATGCAGTGACACAAGGACTGAAAAGGACATCTTGAAAGATCATGGGTACGAATTCCTCTAGATTCACATATGTTGTAAGGAATAAAATAATATTTGTATTTTGGGTCGATAGTGCCTATTAACAAGTGTAACTAGAATAAGAACGACATCCTGTAGGCTAACATAATGAAGCCAGCCAAATGTAACCTGTAAAGAGTCTATAAAAGGAAGAATCCAAGATCTATGTGGGTTAATTTATTCATGTGAATTACCTCCTCTTCTATTACTTTTTGTTACTTACTTCTTAGTTGCTTAATTCCTAGTCAGTCAATTGTGTCTGTAAGAAGAGTTAGTCGATCCAGGATGCATGCAGATCAAGAGTAGATTAAAGTAGGAGAATATCAAACGATAAAATACTAGATAGCATGAGAGGAGAGAGAAGTATCTATATATATGATAAGAATATCCAGAATAGAGTCTACAGCTGAGAGCACAGACAAAAAGGTGCCATATATTTCTCATTCCATATGAAGAGCAACTTTGTGGTTTTTCCCGGATGGGTTTCCATGTGAACAAATGCATCATTGAGTAGATGATGAATGTGTTTATGTCACATGAATGTATATGATGAATGTGCTTAATTTGCAGGAATGTATATTATGAATAATTTTTTATATATTTTCTTATGAATGAGTTCTCTTATGCATGAGTCACACTGTTGATAGATAACTTGTGTGTTATAGCTTATATTGTTGTTATAATCTTCGTCGACTAATAAGTTTAGGGTATTATATGCGCATAGTAAAAATATGTATTACACCCACCTAATTTGGTCAAGATAGTTGGTAAGATGCCAAGGGAGAAGAAACCCCCACCCAAATACGGAAACCTGGTTTTGGTGGTTAACCATAATATATATCTTAGGTGAGACTGCATCTACATCACAGGTGATGCCGACTGATCCTTTCTCTGTCGGGACGATATCTTAGGATTTTTTGTGTGCAAAATAAGGTATGAACCTGGGTCGAAGGGAAGTAAACACCAACATATTCAAATTTCTTAGTTATTCATGCCACTTTAGAGAATTTGTAATCTATCTTCTTAATTAATGATTATAATTTTACTACTGCAAACCTTTTGCATAGTTTTTGGCATTCATTGAGTTAATTGATCTGTATCATTATGTAGTAACTTTTGTCTTGGTTTTCATAATGGCATGCCTCAATATTACATGTTATCAGAGCCATGGAAGGATAAGGCATCTCTTCTATAGATTGTTTTATGGATCTTTGATGAAGATTGAGCAAAATTTCAAAACAATATTCCAACACTGCACCAGAAGAGAAATGTTTTCCACATAAATCCTGGTTAATATTGCAGTTGGTTGATCAATATTTCTTGATTGACTAAGATAGGTGTGAAGAAACTTTGAAAGTGCAAGTTGTTTGACCTTATTTTGTTTGTTTTGTGTGACTACAGGTATCTCAAAATCTCCATTTGCATTCGCTACAACTAGAAAATGGGCTCTTCCTCTTGCAATCTTCTTACTCCTTTCAACTATCATCAATGTAAAGAGGACATAGAGATAATATTGTGTTTCAAGGGACTCTACAAAGTCACCATCGAAACAGATCCAGATTCCAATGTAGCCATATAGAAGGCCAAATACTAGAAAAACCTTACTGAAGCTTATGGTTTCCTATGCCTCTCCATTTCGAAGGATCTTCTTTTTAATCTTAGCGGAATGAAGACTCCCAAAGAAGCGTGGGAAAAAATTTCCAAACTCTTTGGAAAGAAAGATGATATGAGAGTTTATTGGTTAGAGAATCAACTAATCTCTTTCAATCCTTGCAATTTCGATGCTATAAATTAATTCTTGACTAAGTTCAAACATTTGGTGCTTCAATTGAAGTAATGCAGAGAAGAGAAGAAATATGACTAGATGATTCTTTCTATTCTTTCAAAGCTAGGAGCAGACTACTCTATGTTTGTCTCTACCTTCCATACAGGAAAACTCACAATTATGAATCCGAAGATGTCGATATTGAATGTATTCATTGAGTCCTTAACCAATGAGCATGATAAACTTGTTCATATGAGATCCATGAGATCCTCATGTTAACACAAAACCAGTCGACAGGGGTTTTCTCTTTGTCTACACCCAAACCACTGCGATCTTCGTGAGCACTAGCCCAAATAGGTTTTACCCCATACATCAACACCTACATAGTAGATGAAGTCGCACCCGAGATGTTTGAGGGAGAGCTGACAGAACTAAGTTTCCGAAGTATGGAGGACCATGTGTATACTTAATAACTTTGCGCAACATTATTCCATAGATCTAATCATTCAATTTATGCATTGAAAAAATCATATTATCATTCCATAGATTGCATTAACATAACTGAATCATGGAAAAAAATCGATGCACAAACATATATAACAGTATAACATCATTTAGGGTAGAGAAACATCGTATCATTCACAAATCCATATCGTAGATACACATTGCATTCATATTTGGATCGTGGAAATCAGGAAAATAGGAAAATTGGAAAAGACACAACGATTCTGCTCAACCTCTGTCATGTCATATTAGCCTTCGCAACAAAACATAGATTCTCCAAAAAAATTATTCAGCTCACATACACAGATAAAAATCAGAAGTATGCAAGAAATCAACCCCAAGAGTGACTCTCCAAAGAGCTAAGAAGAAGACTCAAGAAGACTTAACACTTGCAATTCTACATATACTTATAGGCTTGCACCTTTACAATGATGGTCAATTTAACCAAATTCCTAACTACTTCTTAACTGAAACTACAAAATAATGACCAAAATCCACATAATGCGTCCAAAACTACAAAATATGACCAAAATACATAAAATATTATAATTCTAACTTACGCATCATTTTCCACCTTGTGTGACATCTTTGAACTTATGCATCAGTCGCGATGTCGTGTAGCTAAATTACCCCAAAACCACCTGCCAACAGGCCCCCAACACAATATTGTGGCTCTCCTTCGAGCCACGTCAGGTAGGCATGGTGTATTCATAGATATTTTGCTTGAAGTCCTTGTACTACTGAGTGATCTCCTTGACTTTCTCTTTGACCTTCTCAATGATCTCATGGGTTCCTGTCAAATCATGTGGTAATGGATGCTCAACAATATTATTAGTAACATCATTTTTTCCTTCATGAACTTCCTGCAGCGCAGAAACTTCCTTAACAGAAAGTTGCACTCCAATGTCTTGAAACTCATCCAACCGTGTACTGCATCTCTGCTGACACTCCCTTGATTTGACAACACACTCTTGTATCTCCTTCAGCTCCATAGACTTTGTGATCTGAACAACCAATGGCAGCACTCTCAACGACATCTTCAATGTTTCAATCTACCACTTAGCATCCTGCAACTGTGTAGTCACTTTCTCCAATTTCTCATCCTGGACTACACTACCCCAAAATTGTGTAGTCGCTTCAATCATTTTTTTGGCTTCTTGTTCCATCTCTTCTAGATGCGTTTCTCAGTCCTGAATGGCACTTTTCCTATATGCTACTTATTCAGGCATTGTGTATGGATGTACTAGTGCCTTTAAGTTTGCATTGTCGCTTTACAACTGTGCAATAACATCCCCAAGACACACTAATTTCGCCACTGCATCCAGCTCCGTCTTGATCTCAAATACATGTTGACAGGCATAAAAAATTGCCTCTTCCAACTGCACTCTACTATCCAGGAGATATGCACTTTCTCGACTACCAGTCGATCCTGCTCCTTTTTCAACTCCTCGATGGTTTTGGCATTCTCCACAATTAGTTTCTCTTGTTCCTTCTTCAATTCTTCAATCTCTTTCCAAAATTTTACCTCTTTCTCCTGCGATCACAAAAACTGACCACTAATACTTTGTTCCATCTCTGCCAACTCCTGATTGTTGACCCTCTGTATATGCACCAACGTCTGTGTGGAAAACGCATTGATTTATATGGAAAAATATTGTAACTATTGCAGGGAGGAATTGAGAACCTCATTATTGGTCTCGATCGCATGCGATAGAATTTGCACATTCTGGATTCACATCCCAGTGTTGATCAAGCCAAGGTCTTGCACAGTTACTACCTATGGTGCCTTCTTCAATATTGCATCAACTAAATATTGAAGTCAATTTTTTACCTTGCTGAATCCTTCTGTCGCTTGATTCTTCATCTCTTCAATTGTCACATCAATTGTGGTTGTAATGATCGCAATGACCCGGTTCAACTGTGCCTCAATTCCTGGGACTGTGCTATTTATCGCACCCTGCTCTTGTTGCTTCTTCATTATGGATTCTTCAAATGCTTGCTCTGCTTCTGAGATAGTGGGTGTTCGTGATGAATCTTCATCTAAATCATGGTGACTTACTTAGTTAGGAGCAGGTACCAGATCAACTGGTGCATCCGTTGGTGTACCCATTGACATGTCTTCTAAGATGACAGTTTCTCTCCATGTTGCAATACAATCATCAACAATTGTCTCCAACTCTACATCAGAAAACTTGTATGCTATCGAAAACCACTGCTTCTTTTGGTCACGCCATTCCTGCACATGAATGGTGTGTGGGCCAATCACAAACCAAGAAATTTGTTGGAACTTTGTCACAGCCTCCTCAAACAATAGTGGAAATTTCACAGTTGCAACCTGCAGCACTTCCCAATATATCCAAAAATGAACTGCACAGTCCTTACATCGATGAGTTTCCTTCACCCACTAGAGTTTTTGGTAGCATGCTCCCTTGTAAACCTTTACTGCATCCACATCCATCCCTTGATAATCATCTGGCTCCATCCAAGCCACGAGCACAATCAGTAGCCAATTGTATGTGAATGACTGCTGCCCCGCCTCGACTGCCAATGCATTGTCCACCAACTGGTTCATTAGTAATAGAGACCAGTTCATCTATACTCCTTGCGCACACTGCTTCATGCATGAAAGAAATATTGAATTACATTGGTTAGGTATGTTCGTCCTCACTATCTTACTAGCCAAAATGTGTGCACCAATACGGACAGTCGGATCATTTATGCTGTCGACACAGTATGCTCATTTGTCCTGCTTCAAGGCATATTTCTTCTTCAGTCATGCGGCCAACTTCTTGTCATTATCCTTCCCCTTAAAATACTTTGAAGGGTTAGGCCTGTCCCTGGGAAACCCTGTGATCTATAAAATGATCACCATGGTGACTACGATCGGTCAGTCCAACCAAAAAATCCTGTCATTGAAGCACGCCAAGAGATGCTTCGTGCATGCATTTTCTTCATTCAACTTCCCAAAGTGTGGCATGTTGATAATGTCCAACAGTACTAATTTCTGCAAACCTTGTGCCTAGATCCATGGGATGCGTAATATTGGGTCACCTCCAGTCGCTTCCATAGGTACATAGGGACCCTTCGTGATCTCCATCGATGCAATAATGTTGTGATCATCATATTTCATTCTCATCAGTGTGGGTATGATGTCCATGGTGCATGCAATGCCCTATGGAATCGTCAACATCTTCATTGGGTACTACTGGTTCTTTTTAATCTTCCTAGGATTCGCATCGGGCCACGTGGGAGGCACATACCTAGGGATATTCACAATGGTCACCACTGCACAGGATGATTATTCCACAGCCCCTGAATTTGATGGAATCTACTATGCATCTTCCTCCTCTTGTGCTCGCACAGACGTTCTATTCTACCATTTATTCTGAACTAGGGATGTGGTTCGTTGCACCTCTCCTTCTTTAGAACCAAGGAGGATCCCACTGAAATGCTTGAAAATTCCTCTTCAATAGTGACCCCAATGGCTAGTGAATCCATATCACTAGAAATATCAACCAGGACTTTCTCACACAACATTCCCCATGATGTTCAGTGGGCACTCAACCTTACTTCAGTCTGCAACTCACCCAATCACCACAATGCAACTCAATGCAACTCTGCTTTGCAACGCAACAAAGAAACACAACACAACTCTCTACGACAATTTTGTAACTCTTCCAACACTCACTCTTACACAATGGTTAATTTCAACCACATTCAAACCCTTCTTATAGCACCGAGTCAATCACAGCTCCATCATGACCAAGTCATTTTTAATCATTTCAACCAAATCATGCATTAATCACCCAAATATGTTGGCAATCTTGTCAATCCAACAATTGGATCAGCCATAAATATGCATTGCTTCAACAAGCATTGCCAGTTAACTTCTATAACTGTCTACATTTATTATTGATTTGACCATGTCATGGCCCTATGACTGTCCCGACATGACTTCCTAATTATGATACTAACTCCTCTACTTGTGCATCCACTTTCTCTTAGTGTGCCATCCTTCTTACTATGATCTCATGTATTTTTTTCATTGTGCATCTTTGACCCTATCTTGTAGGGCTTCAACCTGCTACCATTCACTAGCTTTGGAAGTATCACTCCATCTAACTGCTATAGTTGTACTCCACCTCCTGAAGTAATGGAATTAATGAGATATGGACCTAGCCAATGCATATGTAACTTACCTGGATGTTTAGCAAACTTGTTACCATACATCAGGACCAAGTCTCCTTGTTGTAACCATTTGTTCCTAATATGTCGATCATGCCAATATTTTTGTCGATCCTTTTCAATGCGCCAGTGAAAACCTATGACAAAGAGGTCTTCCTCAAGTTGCACCAACTATTCCAGTAATTTTTATAGTGTTGCTTCATCATCCATGCAAGTCATTGCTGCTATGCGCAAACTTGGAAGAATGTACTCCATAGGAATCACTACCTATTTTCCATACACCAATTTGATCGGTGTTTATATTTTGATGCCTGGAAAAATCCAAGGTACCGACAATAGGGATTCTCTCCAATAATCGTTCCCAATTAGATTGTTTATTGTTTGGAATGGGGATTCTGTTTGATTAGCGGCCCGACTATCGTATAATTAAAAGAAAAATTTAAGCCTTTTTTACCGATTGCGGCTCGGTCCACCGTTTATGTATTTTTATATTTAGAATGAAATGCAAGAGCCTAAAATAAATGTACATGATTTACAAAAGAAGAATCTCACAAGTAGTTAGCCACAAGTTGTTAGAATAATCAACCCATAGTTTACCCATTTAGACATTAATTTAATTATTTCTATCTTATTAGCCTAGGTCATGTGTCCCACCTTGTGCAAGTTGTTTTTTACCTATCCATGGTGGTCAAACTTGCCTCATTTGACTCATGTAGTGCATGGGAAATCCCAAGGAATCAAATCTGCTTTATTCCTGGCCTCCTAGGTGCCCATCTTCTTTTTCTGCTTTATTCCTTGCTTTTTCAGTGTTTTAAGGCAAATACGAAAGCTAGACTAGGTGAGGTGAACTAGTTTTTTTTCCTCTTCATCCTCCACTCTTTTCTCCATGAAAAAGCATGTATGAGCTGCCATTCCACCACTCTTTATCTTTCCTAAGCCATTTTTCTAATTCATGAGCTCCATGACAGATTTGGGATCGGCTTTTTACACCTATGGGGGATTTGCTTATTTTTAGTAAGCCTGCTTTATGCTAGATTTGAATTGATCCTCATGCATTCGAATCCCTAATGTATGTTATTTATTCAGAAACCTATGTTATTACAGGTTTGGCTATTGTACACTGATTTAATACAGTTTAGTGTTCAGCTCCAATTTTCAGTCTCTTTGTGAGTGATTTTGCATGATCAATTGTTAATTGTTGTGAGTAAAATTAATCTATCACCTGGTTCAATTTACACATGGTATTAGATCCATTGTAGATTGTTTCTCTCCTTCAAAAATTGTTTTGCAGGTTCGACATCAGTGACTAGGAGCCTTCTACTGACAGTCGGGATAGATTTTCTAAGCTATGGATCAATCACAGAAAACTATCTTGAGTGTTTTCAATATATTTGAATGGAAAGCAGAGATGGAGATATTGTTGAGAGTGAAAGGCCTCTATAGGGTGACTATGGCAATAGAAGCAGAGCCCAATGCAGTTGCAGAGAAGATAAAATGGCACAACAGGAGGGATGAGGCTTATGGCCTCCTGTGTCTGAGTATTTCTAGAGACCTCCTTTTTCCATCTCAATGGATTGACATCACCGAATGAAGTATGGGAGAATATTGCTGATATTTTTGGAAAGACAGATGAGATGAGGGACATCAAATCGAAAATGAGCTGATTTCTATGAGTCCAATGAGCTTTGAATCCCTGCAGCTATATTTCTCCAAGTTCAAAGCACTAGTTTTGCAGCTGAAACAGTGTGGTATCGAAAATAAAGATGATCAGCTTGTACTGGCCATCCTCTCGAAGCTGGGCCCTGATTATTCAGTGTTTGTTTCGACCTTCTATGCCACAAAACTGACAGCTTGAACCTGGAAGATGCCTAGCCTTGCAGATTTCATGGAATCTCTCACACAAGAACAGGACAAGCTGGTGATGATGGGCACCATCAAACCATCCAAAGATCAAGCTTTGATTGCTAGAGATTCGAAGGTGGATTCAAAAATAAAAAAGAAAGCTAAAAAGACACCTGAGCAAAAGAGAGACAAGAAACAGTCTCCGGAGGATCCACAAGGTCCCAAGAAGAACTACCAGAAGAAGAAAAACAAAGGTGAAATGAACAAGTGCGCATACTGCAATAAGGGAAATCACTCTGAAAGCTCTTATATGAAAAAATAGATAGACATGTTGACCCAAATCCTGGAGAAGAATGGCATCTCCCTTATAGAAAGCTCAAAGAAGAGAGAAGGAGGATCAAGTTCAGATGACAGAGAGAGAGTTCATGCTCTAGTTGCTGGCACATCAAGCTCACCCAGTTTTATCATTGATTCTGGATCTTCAAGACACATGGTTTCGACGAAGGAGGCCTTCTCCTCACTGGACAAGTCGAAGGACCATCTATAGTACTGGGAGATGACTCTCTCACTCAAATTTTTGGCAAAGGAAGGATAGATCTTGATCATGGTCAGTTCAACAATGTGTTGTATGTGCCTGGTCTTGCCTCCAACCTCCTATCAGTGTACCAGATGACCCACACTGGGTCTTCTAAGAAGGTCATATTCTCCCCTGATGAAGTTGAGATCACAGAGATTTCAACTGGTAGAGTCATTGAAAAAGGAGTTGTGAATCATGCTCAAAAGGTATACATGTTCTCACAATTCCTACCTTACTCAAACCCATCTGCTCTTCTGATTCATGCTAATGAAGCAAGCAATCTTTGACATGAAATATTTGGCCACCTAAACTACAAATATCTTTATGATCTTATTGAAAAAGAGATGGTCATAGGGTTTCCCAAGATAAAATTTTCCAAAGGAGTCTGCCAAGGTTGTATCCTAGGAAAACACCTAGAGCACAAATTTGAGAGAGCTAGTCATGAGAGAACCTCTGCACCCCTCGAGCTGATCCACAATGATGTTGCTGGCCCATTCCCTCATATGTCCATGATTCAAGCCAAATATGCATTGAATTTCATTGATGACTTTTCCAGGTATTGCTGGGTTCACTTCCTGAAACACAAGTATGAAGTTTTTGGCCTATTCAAAGTCTTTA
>LPNX010341913.1:47898-70586 GCA_001517045.1 Pseudotsuga menziesii
ATAAAGACTTGATCGAAAGGTGTGTTTAGTTTGAAGAAGAACCCCTTGCAGCAGTGGAAGTTGGTGAAGCCTCTTCACCACCTGAACCTCAAGAAGTAAGTAAAGAGTTTGTTGAACATGCTGATTTTGATTTGTCTGATGGAGATGAGTTTATTGCAGACCCTAATAGCCCTACAAGGCCAAAATGGGCAGCTAAGACACTACATGCAGCAGGAGAGCTAGCTGGGGATCCCAATGACCCAAGGAGGACTAGATCTCAATTTGAGAGTTGTCTGTGCATGAAGGATCCTATGTTTGCTGAAAAATGCTATTTGATGGTGGAGTCTAATCCTCAAACATATGAAGAAGCAGCAGGAGATCCAAGATGGCAAACATCCATGAAGGAGGATTTCATCTCACTCCAGAAGAACAACACATGGGAGATAGTGGATCTTCCCCCAGGGAGAAAACTAGTACAGTGTAAGTGGGTCTATAAGACCAAATTTGCTGCTGATGGTTCACCACTGAAGTACAAGGCCAGATTGGTAGCCAAGGGCTACTCACAGGTTCATGGCATAGATTACAATGAGACTTTTTCCCCAGTGGCAAAGATGGATTCCATCAAGCTAGCCTTAGCCATTGCAGCCTCAAGGTTTTGATACTAACCCCTCTCTTGTGTGCAGGTTGAGAAAGTCATTGTATGGGCTAAAGCAAGCCCCCAGGGCTTGGTATGCCAAGATCGATAGCTTCTTGCTATCACTGAATTTTTTTCGATGCAAATCAGATCCAAATGTCTATTTGAATTTAGTTAATGGTTCATTAATGATCATTGTGTTATATGTTGATGGCCTCCTCATTACAGGAAGCTCACAGGCTGAGATTTCTTCCTTAAAAGGAGCTATGAACCAAGCCTTCTCCATGAAATATTTGGGGCTCTTAATTCAATTTTTGGGGCTTGAGATTGCTCAAACCAAAGCTGGAATCAAGGTGCACCAGTCCAAATATGCCTTGGAATTGTTGAACAAATTCATAATGAAGGATTGCAAAGCAATCAAAACTCCTTTTCTTTCAGGAGTGAAGCTGGAAGAAGCTGATTCTTCACCTATGGTAAACAATACACTGTATAGGCAATTTATTGGATGTTTATTGTATTTGACACATAATAGACCTGATCTTTGTTATGTAGTAAGTATGGCTTCTATATTCATGGATCAGCCTCAAGAGATCCATTGGAAAGGCAGCCAAAAGGATCCTTAACTTTGTTCAGGGAACAAGGACACATGGGATCTTCTATAAAGCAAAATCTGATCTTGATTTGAATGGATTTACTGACAGTGATTGGGTAGGTGATAGCACAGATAGAAATTCCACATCAGGATATGTGTTCATGCTTACATAAGGGCCAATCAGCTGGTCAAGCAAGAAACAGAGTGCCATTGCACTCTCATCTACAAAAGCAGAGTACAGAGGAGTTGTTAATGCAGCAACTCAATGTTTATGGTTGCAGGGTTTACTTGGAGAGTGTGGCTTCGAACCAGAGTACTCAAATACCATCTACTGTGATAACCAGAGTACCATTTGAATCTGCAAAGATCCAGTTCAGAAGAAGAGAACCAGACACATTGAGATCCATATGCACTACATCAGAGAACTTGTGCATGATGGCACCATTCACCTACTCTTCTGTTAATCTTCAGAACAAGTAGCTGATATCTTCACCAAAGCATTTTGTGAGAATACCTTCAGCAATCTCAAATCAATGCTGGGGATTGTTGATCATGCTGTGAAAGCATGAGTGAAGACAAGATTCTACAATTTTGTTTTACAGTCCATGTTTAAGGGAGGATTTTCCCAAGTTGGTTTTGCCTCTTTCCTTGTTTAAATGGAAATGCAGTATGTAAAGGGTGACTAAGCCTTGTTGCTAGGCCCTATAATTTTCTGATATATTACTCATAAGTCAGGATTAAGGGGGTATGTTAGAATAATCAACCCATAGTTTACCCATTTAGACATTAATTTAATTATTTCTATCTTATTAGCCTAGTTCATATGTCCCACCTTGTGCAAGTTGTCTTTTACCTATCCATAGTGGTCAAAATTTCCTCATTTGACTCATGTAGCACATGGAAAAGCCCAAGGAATCAAATCTTATTTATTCCTGGCCTCCTAGGCGCCCTTCTGCTTTTTCTGCTTTATTCCCTTCTTTTTCAGTGTTTTAAGGCAAATAGGAAAGCTAGACTAGGTGAGGTGAACTAGTTTTTTGTCCTCTTCATCCTCCACTGTTTTCACCATGAAAAAGCATGTATGAGCTGCCATTCCACCAATCTTTAGCTTGACTAATACATTTTTCTAATTCGTGAGCTCCATGACAGATTTGGGATCAGCTTTTTACACTTATGGGGATTTGCTTATTTTTAGTAAGCCTGCTCTATGCTAGATTTGAATTGATCCTCTTGCATTCAAATCCCTGATGTATGTTATTTATTCAGAAACCTATTTTATTACAGGGTTGGCTATTGTACACTGATTTAATACAGTTTAGTGTTCAGCTCCAATTTTCAGTATCTTTGTGAGTGATTTTGCATGATCAATTGTTAATTGTTGTGAGTAAAATTAATCTATCACCTGGTTCAATTTCCACACAAGTGAGTTGTACAGGATCTTACCTCTCACCTTACATGAATCAATTATTCCTCAATCACCCAAAGAAAATACAACTAACTAACCTACCTATCCCCAGGGGAGAAAATATTAAAAATAATATGAGTAATGTACTATACTATTGCATGTGAAATGCTACAGGTAGCTGTTCAAACTTTCCATACATAAATACAGCAGGAATATGTAAACAAAGATAACCATGTCATGTCAAAACATTTATTACTCATGCCATGCATAAGATTTGTAACAGAAAGTAAAACCATTCAGAAATTGAAAAAATAGTTCAACAAGTTAGAACGATCTCACAGTTGTATACTAGACTAAAACAGAAATAGTTCATCATTTAGTAATCCACACAATCCATTTGTAAACTCGTAAAGTCCTTCCTCCAGAAAAATTTTGGTTCTCTTTATTCATAAAAGAAGTAGTTCTCATACAAATAGCTTCAGCATATATGTTCTAGAAAAAGTCTTCCTCAATCTATATTCTACACCTACTTATACATTTTACAAATGAACTTTTAGCTACCCTAGCCTCTTAGGCTTCCTCCTCTTCGATTTACAAAATTTTTATTTTAGTGACTTACACTAACAAAAATAGAAATAAACAAAATAATCTAAAAAAGGTGCCATGTGTACCCAGGACAAAACTTAGGAGGGCCCAACTGACCCTCCAATAAATTATTTCCATGCAGTAGCTTCTGAAGCAATGGTCTTGAAGTCCATAGGCTCCAACAATATGATTGTCACTTCATGTATGGCCAACTATAAATTTATATCTGTTGTTTTGGGTGGGGTCACCCTGAGTTGTTATTCCAAAAGGAAATTACTGAAAATGTCTTGTGCAACCAAAATCTTTATTGCTTTCTCAGTAACATCTTTAACTCGTTGTATGCTGAGCTCGTCCTCCTGCAACCTGTCCTGGAGGTATTTCAAATATTCCTCATGGACAGGAAACTCTTGGATTCTTTTTACTGTAGAGGTTTGACACCTATTATGTGTTGTGAGCACCCTTTTATAAAAATCCATACACCTCTCTAAATTTTTCCTGACCCCAACAGTTAATCTTGCAGCGACCTTGCTGCTGAAATCCATAAGTTCGAATTATATATTCAGGTTCACAATGGTTTTCTGTGGCAACTGCTCTGGCAATGATGCATTGGTTTCTATCCATGTCAGTTGCCCCTGAAGAATTTCCACAACCTCTAGTGTCTTTGTTCTAAAATCTGTTGAGATTGCTGATATTTCCTGCAATCTGGTTTCATCCCATTTGACCTTATGAACTTCTTCTGCAAGCTTCAACTAGACCTGATATGTTTTCCTCCTAATCAGAAGGGAATGCTCTCAGAGTGGGGTAATATCAACTTGCCATTCATTTGCTACCTTGAGCTAAGCTTCCAAAGAACTATTCTATGCCTCCAACTCTGCCACTCAGGCCTTTAACTCTTCTTCTTGCTTATCAGTTGCATCCCTTTGCGCATCTAGTTCTGAAATCTTATTCTCAAGGTCTTTCTTATCTCCATTAATGATGGTATTTGAAAGTAACAAGGACTCCTTTTTTTATTCTAAGACCTAGAAATCCTCTTGGAGCCTCTCGAACTATAAAAGAGTGGCCTCATTTTTTCACTTCATTTATCGGCCTTCTCTCTCTTTCATCAAAGTATCCTTCACTCTTACCATCTTCTCCTTGTATTGATCCACAGTTTCTTTTAATCTGTCCACACTATAAGCATTTTCTTTAGAATTTGTGACACCAATCGAGGCCATAATTTGTTGATCTTCATCAGTGCTTTTCATGATAGTTCTTTCAGTAATTGTGGTTACCTCTGGTTGGGTACCCACCTTCAACTTCTTTTTGGACCTCCGAACGATGGATTTCTGTTTAGGGTTGAAAACAACCTTGTCTAGGCATGCAACCACATGTTGTTTGGATGGGGTCAAGGGTACTAACCCTAACTATGCAAGAAGGGGGTAACCTCCCATTATTATGTTTCTCAAGGTAGAAATATGATCTTATGAATTATCCTGGGCATCATCATATTCCTGATTCTCCCTATCTTGGTCCTCCTACTCTTTTCTCCTTAGTTCTTCAAATGCCTTCTTTGCCTCTTCTCTTTCTCTATCAACTGATTATTTTTCCATCCTCTCCTTTGCTTCCCTTTTCCTTTGTTATTCTTCTCTTTCTCTTTGGTCTTCTTCTTCTCTCCTCCTCTGGGCCTCCTCAGCTACTAATTTCTATGTTTCTTCCACTAATCTTTGAGCCTCTTTGTCCTTCTCCCTGGAAGCTTCTTCTTTTAGTTTTGTTGCTCAGTAGTGCTACTGTTGCTTCCCTTTCCTCCTACTGTTGTTATTTTTTGTCTGAACCGCTTATAATTCCAAGCGGTCATATTGCATGCATTTATGAAAATCTCTTCATCCTTGTCTTGGTAGTCAGAGTATTCAAAATTTACCTTCACAAGCACAAAATGTGCAGCAACCTTACCTTGAGAATCATTCCTACGAAATATCTTCTCACCAAAGTGGAAATTCTCCAGGTCTTTGACAAAATCCGGTGCACTTTTAACTTTTGAAAACTTGTAGCTTCCAACATAGAAATGCATTAGAGGGTAGGATGCTTTCTTCATGTCAAACAAAAAATTACCGAATCCATCCAAAAAAAAGATCTCTTACTGCTTCCTTATGCATGATGTAATCAGTAGCATACTTAGGAAGTAGTGACGGAGCTCTAGTACCCCCATACATCCTCAAATATGTGCCTTCTTCAAAGAAAACATAATCTTCATATTCACTTATAACCTCAAGTGTTCCCTCAGCAATACACTTGCACTCCTCCAGAAATATCAATTGGTAAATTTGCATCAAAAGTTCCTCACATATAATCTTGTAATAGTTATGATACTTATGAGCCCATAAGATCTGATATGCTGTGTAAATGGGTTTCTTGGCCTCATTCCAGCTATAGTTCAGTTTCAGGAATGGGTACAGGAACAAGATGCAATCAATTAGATATGATCCCATATAGAATTCTAATTTTCTTTGGAGTATCCCTCTGAGTGCAAAACCTATGTAGGAAGACAACCTGTTGGAAACAATGTCTTCCTAGTTGATGATAGTGCCTTGCATAGTCACATGATACATTAGTGGGATCCAACCTATCTTATAGAAATTCCCATTGGATCCACCAAAGAATCTATTGAGCATCAGGGATACAAGCTTGTAAGGAGTGCGCAAACTGGAAGTTTCATATTCTCCGGATTCTTTCTTTCAAAAAGGATTTCCTGCCACCATCATTATCTTTGTGCATTAAATATAGTCCAAACTCAAACCATTTATCTAGTCATCTGTCATGCTGATTTCTAGAACTAGTAGATTGCAAGCTTTGGCTAGATACGTAGGATTGAAAGAGGAAAAACCTTTTCCTTCGACGTTGTACATGATCATATCATTTACATCTGATTTAGGTAAAATCCAACCGATTACCTCAATGCAAGGGAAAATATCAGGTTGCGTGGATACCTTCATGATCCCATATCTCAATATGTTTTCATACAAGGGAGTATCCTCCAAGCCTGCATCTGGGACCTTCTGATCTTTGATCATGGGATATATCTGTCCCCATTTGAACTCTGGTTCAACTTCGATGATAGATTTGGTATCTTCATAGATTATCTCTATCCTAGGCATGATTTCCAAATCCGACTCCTCCTCAGAAACCTTGGATTTATTCTTTCCCTTCTTGAGCATGGTGTTGTGTGGGGACTGAGTTTGTGAAAAAATCACATCAAGAAATAAATTAGTGTCCCTATAATCATAAACCACATGCATTCATATAAATAGGGAAATGAGAAACTATTGGTGCAAATCAAACCAACAAAACCTAGTCGACAGGGGTTCCCACTCCATTGACACTCAACTTGTCGTGATATCCCTGAGCATCGACCCAGACAGGTTTTAACATGTCCAGCAACACCTGTAGAGTGGATGAAGTCTCACCCAAGATGTTCAAGGAAGGGATGATGAAACCAAGTCTCCGAAGAAAAGAAAAGGACTATGGTCATCAACAATTCATTTGTCTATCTATCAGATCTAACGACTTGTTTAATCATTCACAGAACCATTCATCATAACTAGTCGATAGATCACATAATTTATTCATAGCAGAAGCATCATATAACAGAAATAGCCATATTGTCACATAACAGATCTATGAATAAAACATCATCCATGAGAAGTAAACATTGCATCATAGATCCATGTTGCACATACTCACCATTGGATTGTAGAAATAGAAAAAGACAGAAATAGGTAACACTATTTCATATCAACCTCATCTCTTCGTATTACTTTTGCACAATAAATCATAGATTTGAAATAGATAGTAATTTAACTCTTAGTCATAAAGAAAAGACTTATATTACAATCGACGACCATAACTGATAGATGTCCCCTTCCTTCATAGATTGATTTGTTGATTGATTGATATATTTACATTCACAATTCTTCTTCTATTTATAGGCTTGCGCCTTTACATTCATGGTCCACTTCTAACTAAATTCTAACTAATTCTACCATTGAATGACCAATATCCAAAAAATATGGTCAAAAATATAAAAAGAGACACAAAACATTCATAAATAGTCTATCTTCTGCCTTGTGCGCTATCTTTGTCTTGCGAGGTGACTTCTAGGCTTGCGTAGCATCAGTGATGTTGCACAAAGGATGTTGTGCAACTAACTGATCCTCAACCCCTTTCCAACAGGCCCCCAACACAATCTTGTGGCTTTTTCTCGAGCCATGTCAGGTGGACTTGGCGTGCTAAAAAAATTCTCACAGATAGCAGTGTGTCAATTGCCTGGAACTTGTCGAACCGTATACTTCGCTGTGATTTCCTTTTCTATGTTCAATTTATTCTTAAATCAGCACACTACTTGTTCCTCCAGCCACAAATACTGGTTGTTGAAATTCTTTTGTCTATCTACCACTACCTAGGTGGCTACTTGCTGCATAGTGACGGTCTGCAGCCATAAATTCTGAAGCCCATGTGCCACATTGAAATCCATTCCAACTCTCACAACCTTGTCATTGCTTGCATTCAAGCTCAACCCGGACTGCTAGAATTCGATCCCACTCCCTTTTCCTATTGATTTTGTCAAATGGGGAAAGAACTCAGACCCGTTATAGATTCTTCATGTGTTTCTTGGTCTGCACCCTAGACTAACTAGGAGGGATATAGCCAAGGATGACCTTGCCAGGCACTATCATCTTGGACTAGTTAACCCACATACTTGCAACTTCTTCTTTAATTGCAACTCGTGAAGCATTCTCACTCACAATCTCCCATGTGTCAAGGGTGCTCTAGATATCATATCGAGTTTCCTTCCCTCTTTCAAAGCAGATACCTTCTTAGGTCGGAGCCACTTCCTTACACAACGGAGCTTCCTTCAATGGCCTTTATCATAGTTCAACTCTACACAATGGTGTTCTCTTAGCAAGTTGTCTTCTACTTATAATACCAACTTGGCTCAATTATCATCATTCTCATATCATGTTCATCATTATGATGAAATCCTTCATTCCCGATCCAAAATACACCACTGATTATGCCAACACATTGCTTAGATATGCTATCATTAGATGTGACGTCAAAAAGTGTTGTTGTTTACCTGCTTTGACGGTCATCATTGATTATGGATGTGACATACAGTCACCATCTTGCGGTTGGTGGGGTATGTCTACTTAACGACACTACTAATTATTCCTCTTGCGCAACCACTTACTCGTGTTCATTCACTTCCTCTTTCTATCTAGTCTTATCGTTCATTGTGCAATGCCTCAAGTAGTGCGTAGTGTTGTCTGATTAACAATATTAACTACTCCTTATTTATTGTTGATTTAAGTATGTTGTGACCCTATAGCTATTGCGACAAATCTGCCTTACTATGCTACCAACTCCTATGATTTGTGCAACCCCTTCCTTCTGGTGAACCTTTCCTATGGCTACCTAATCCTCCTATTTCTTCTTCTTCTTTTTTTCTTTTTTTTTTTCAATACCTCAAGCACTCTATGACTCCGACCATGTTTTATAGGGCTTCAGGAAGATACCATTCACTAGTTTTGGTAGCGTTGCTCCATCTAATTGCTACAGTTGAACTTCCCCCCTAGAAGTAATAGAATTAAAAATATATGGACTGATCCAATGCATCTGTAACTTACCTAGATGCTTCATGAACTTGCTGTCGTAGAGCAACACCAAATCTCCTTGCTGAAACTATTTGTTTTTTATATGGTGATCATTCAAATCCTTCTGTCAATCCTTCTCAATGCGCTGATGGAACCCTATGATAAAGCGATCTTCTTCAATATGTATCAACTGCACCACATGCTCTTTTAGTGCTGCTTCATCATCCATGCCCATCGAGGAAACAATGTGCAGAATAGGAATAATGTTTTCCATAGGAATGACTTCCTCTTGCCCAGATACCAATTTGAGTGGTGTTTTCCTCGTCAATATTTTGCAGGTGATGCAATATGCCCACAATACTACTGTAATCTTAAAATCTTAGTCATCTCAATTAGCATTACATACCTTTGTAAGTGCATGCTCCAAGACCTTGTTGAACGCTTCTACCATCTTGTTTGCCTACATATGATATGGTGAACTTTTCTTCTACTGTATCTGCAACTCCTCCACTAGTGCTCTTACCATGTGATCGATAAAATGGATGCCTTGGTCACTCATCAATATCCTTGGGAATCCAAACCATTTCATGATGTTTTCAAACAAAAATATTGATGCTGTCGTAGCAGTGCAATCCACAACTGGTGTAGCCTTCGCCCACCTCATCAAGTAGTCAGTTGTTGTGATTATGTATTGTGCACTTGTTCTCTTTCTAGGTGGGTTGATTGGACCCAAAAATTACACAACCCATTTCTCAAAAGGTTGAAAGGTTACCTGGGGTACTAGCGGCATCTCATCCCATCGCAATGGTTTTCCAGTGCGTTGACAGATATCAAATGTCTGTGTATAATCTATCACATCACTGTGTAAAGTAGGCCACCAAATCTCTACACAAAGCACCTTTCTTCCCTTAGCATTACCCCCATATTTTCCCCCAACGACTCATGCATGTGCTTCTGCTAAGATTTCTCCTTGGTCAAGTGGTAGGAAATAGCACCGCAAAATTTCATTTGGTCCCCGCTTATATATGTGTCTGATAATCAACTCGTAATCAGAATCTTTAACCACAACCTGCTTCTTTTGTCTTGTTGAAATTTCTTCTGGTGTGACCCTTGTTTCCAAAACTTGGATTATTAGAGCATAATGGTCATCTTCCATGTTAACCCTGAATAACAGCGCATCACGAAGTTCATCTTCAATAATAGTAGGCTCCTCTCCTGTCTCTATTCTGGGCAAATGATCAGGGCCAGCATTCAAGTGACCCAGCTTCACGCTTATTTCAAATTCAAATTCATGAAAGATAAGTATCCAGTGGCATATATTACCCCCCAACACAGGCTTATTAACTAGATAATTCAACAAAGAATGGTCAATAAACATCTTGAAGTGACCACCTAAAAGGTAATTCCTGAATTTTTGTAGCACATAGAACATTTCTATACCTTCTCACTCTGTGGTCATGTAGTTCTTCTTAGCAAAGAACAACTTGTGACTGCCAAAAGAAATCAGGTGATCCATATCTCCTTATCCTGGTTGCATGAGCACTACTCCCAACACAACAAATGATACGTCAACATGCACATTCAACTCTTTATTCCAGTCAGGGAACACAAGTATGGACGCTGAATCCATCTTGTCCTTCAGGGTGTTGAAGCTACCTTGACATTCTAGATTCCATACAAAGACAACATATTTCTTCAATAGTTTCTCCATAGGGGCAGTAATCACAACATATCCTCTAATGAATTTTCAATAGTACCTAGTGTTCCCTAGTGTCGCTCGAAGCATCTTCACATTTGTCGGTGGTGGAAAGCTCAAAATGAGCACTATCTTCACAGGATCAAATAATAATACTTGTTTTCACACAATGCGACCTAACAATATCCTAAATGGTGCACAAAAAATGCACTTCTTGGATTTCAACGCGATGTGATGCTGTTGACAACTTTCCACCATCAGTCGAAGGTTTGGAAAGTGATCCTTGATTAGAACATACATTGTCTAATCATCCATATATACCTATAATAAATTCTCAATGAAATATTTAAATGCCGTGACAACAACTCGGGAAAATATTGCAAGCACATTCTTCAGCCCAAAAGGCATCACTGTGTATTGGAAGCATCCCGACTCGGTGACAAATGTCATTTTATGTCAATCTTCCTTGGTGATTCTTCTCTGGTGATAACCAAAAAATCCATCTGTAAATTAGTACATCTCCTAACCTCCTACTCCTTCGAGTACTTCATCTGTGATTGGTGTCGGAAACAGATCATGCATATAGGCATCATTCAATTTTCTTAAGTCAACATGTATCCAAACTTCACCAGTTTTCTTGTCTTGGACCACCATAGCACTTATCCATTTCGATTCTTCCATCTGCTCAATGATCCCAGCATCCAACATCTGGTCAAGTTCAGCCTTGACTCTTTCTGTGTATCGTGGATTCAAGTGATACAACCTCTGTCTTACTGGTTTCACATATGGATTTAATGGAATCTTCATCTCTCCTAGATCACCCAGTATCCCCTTCATTTCTGAGAGCTTTGTTGGAAAGAGATCTTGGAATTCATGCAGAAAATCTGTGATTTTTCCCATGGTCTCTTCATCCCAGTGGTCCCTAGAACTTGAAAATTTTGGATTCTCCTCCGTTTCAATGTTAAATTTTCTAATCTTCAGCTGCTGATTCATTGGATTAGTTGGTATATCTGGTGCTGTGACATCCCTACTCCCTTCTATCTCAGGAATATTGGTATTCTATAGCTCATCATCATCCTCAAGTTCACCAGATACATTACAGAATTCCATCATTGACTGCATGTGGCAATGAGCGTGTGGGTCCACGTGATATGCAACTGGTACAACTTTTAAAACCACATCTTGGATGATCTCAAGTGCATTGTTGAAATTGAGACTAGCATCTGAGAAGCTAAAAGTATGGGCAAAGAAAATTGTTAGCTCTTCCCAAATGGTTATCTCGCTACAGAGCTTCGCTGATACAGATCAGGATCTTGGCATGTCATCCAGGGTGTGAATAAAGGCATGGACACATTCATCCTTTGGTCATGATGCCCACAATGTTTGGAATTCCATCAAATGGTTGATAGGGTCATTTCATCCATCATACTTTCTAGTGTGATACATTTTTTTGTCGCCAAAGCGAACTGTCATCAACCATCGACACTGCGCCCATCCAGTAATTGTCTTTTTATGAGTCTCCAACCAGTGTGCTGGAGTAGTCTTCAGTGCTTCCTCCATCGCCAAAAATCATTGCGGTTCTGAGAAATTTTATTCAAATTCCATTAAGAATGTTGAAATTTCAGGTATCCCTTCATAAACCGATAATTCTACAGTCTCAGTCAGGACATGGAACAACAACTATGTGATCAAACCGCATTTCCTGAATGACACCTCGTGCATACAGTTTTTCCAATTTTCTAGCGCATCCTTAGAATCAGAAGATGTGGAACTAGCGCTGTGCCAAATGAGTTCTCTATCAACAGTGGCATGGATATAATCTTCAGATATGTTTTAAGTGTGATCCAATCCCCTGACAACTTCATCCTTTACCGGTTCAATGTATCAATGTCCTTTGTTGGGATCCATAGGCATGATGACTCTAATGTCTTTGTTCTCAAAAGTCATCATCCACTTATTGAAGTTAATTATTGCCATACTATCCTTGGACCATCCAATCCCCAGTAGTGTGGGATAGGAGCCTTCACCATTAACAACTTAAATCACATCAAATTAAGCATAAGTTTTCATACCTTCAACGTCCACTACCAGGCTCGACACACGTCAGATTGGTTGCACTTTGTCTTGATTAGCCAATCACAATTGCACAGTGGACCAACCCAATGCCGCCCTCCACATCTTCTACCAGGTCTTCTTTGTTAGGATATTCACATCAGATCTGAGATATAGGATGACTAAATCGACTTCATAGTCCCCAATCTGAATGTTCATGCCATCTTCTTTCCTGTTTTTTTCTTGTCTAAAGAGTTCACCACAGATTCCTTCCATTCCTTACTTGGGCGGTGCAACAAATTTGCAATCTCATCTAGAGCATCGAGATCTCTTGCCATTGATAAGAAACTATCAAAGAAGTGTTGCAAGGTACCATGCTATCACGATGGTCATGTATCTAGTGAGGAATGAAAAGCAGAAGTCATTTCATAGAGAGGTGACTTACCAATATTCCTTCTAATCGTATTCTGGGCTCCAAAAAAATTCTCCTGTTCAGTTACGATATCAAACGGTGCCTTCTTCTATCCAGCCCATCGAATTTGTGGGTGGGGACCATCCTCTCCTTTTGTGGCTCCTGCGTGGGTGACAACGGCAATGTCAACATCCTTTGTTCTGGGCTCTGTTGAGGTCGTCGCAACCATAGACCCTTGATTCTGATTCATCAATGGATTCTGAGTCAGTGGTGGATTCTGGTTCAACGAAGGGTTCATAGGTGGATTCATAATCTGATTCCTGGAGTGGAACTTGATTCTGGGCCTGATTTTGCGACTGGTTCTGGTTTTCCTGTTGATTCTAATTTTGTAACTGATTATGATTCTGCAACTGAGGAACGTTCCCAGCCTGCCATCTTGCGATTATCTGTAGGCAGTTTTTGATAGTATGATCGATCACTATGTAGTATGTACACAAGCACTGCAAGTGTGGGAATTCCCTCTAGTAGTGCCCAAATAACCCACAATTGTAACACTAGACAGATCAGTGACCTCGTCCTCCTCCTCTTCTTCGAAATCCCCCATGAAATTCTCCTTGCTACTGATGCTGCAGTTGAGCCATCTATTGTAGCGAGGGATTCATTTGTTGTTGAACATAGTGTGCAGCTTGAACATACTACGGTTGAGGCATCACCATTTGATTTTACTGCGGCTATTGTGGCTGTGGATGCGATGGTATAAATTGCATCCGTGGTGGTGGTGTATACTGCGGTTGTGGCTGAGAGTTTACCACCTTATGCTATGGATGTGGTTGATGTACTGCGTGATGATCTTCACCCTTCACAAAGTATGAATCATACGTTCTTCCCTGAAGCATATCATATGCACGACATTATTTATCTTCATGCCCCATCGATCTACAAAAGGATCAATATAGGTTGGCTGGCTTTGAAACTATCTTCTACATGTAGCTACATTCTTTGTTTCGGTTCCCATAGACTTGACATATGTGACACCATGGTACGCTGCCACAAATTAGTGAGTTCAACGCCCCAGATAGCAGATAATTCTAGAAGGTAGGGAAGGTATCTTTAGTGTGTCCATCTACATGAAAACAAGTGCACCAAAGATCTTCATGATTCTCTTTCCCTTTCTTAATGTCTTGTAATTACAGCGTCAATTTTTCCAGTTGTGCCTAAATTTGGTTCATACTAGTTACATTCTCTCCAATAAGTGAAGCTTCTAACTTCATTGCGATCTCCAGAGCCTTGCTTTGTGTTGTGATATTTTGCTGCATCAGTGGATGTTGGATATGAGGTACCAAAGCTGTGATAAACCACTCTTTATGCTAAACATCGCTCATATCAAAGATGACTCGTGCCATCAACGTATTAAATCTTTTATCGAAGTCTGAAATAGTCTCATTCAGAAAATGCTTAATCTCTTTCAACTCAGTAATGTATTGTGCCTCAAATTTAGGTTTCTGGAATTCTTCGATCAGTCCCCTCTGAAATTCATCCTATTTTTTTGTAGGGGTCCCTGTAGGAACCTATATAAATTTTATGTACCAATCTAGCGCATGACTCCGCAGCATATTTGCTAGTTGGACCTTCTTGACATCATTATCTGTGGCCTATCTAACAGTCCATACTGCCTCATAGAGAAACCAATACTGATCAAGATCATTAGTCCCGTTCCCATGAAACAAAGGTAACTTTATGTCATCGCCCACCATCCTGGTCCTTCTTCCTGTAGATGCTAACCTACTACTAGAATTTTGTTGACACGTCGAGCAAGTTGACGAGAATTTGTTGAAATATTGTAAATTCGAAGGATATTCTAAATGTATTTTACTGATGTAACCCAAGGGAGATGTTATTATTCCTCCAATGGGGTATTACTATTGTATTTGGTCATATAAAGTCATGAGGTAAATCCTCCACTTGTGTCATGTCTTTAGTACCTGAATAAATAATATAATATATTGTTTTTGAGTATTCCTAGGTGAACTCAGCCCAAACAGTTTATTGGAGCCAACTTGTCTAGTGCAAAAAGTCAATTGACAATCAGTATAAATCAAGGAGCTATGGTTCTAGTTTAAATACAAAGTCAGTCACTTATGTAGTGCATAGGAGAGAGAGAGAGAGAGAGAGAGAGAGAGACTGAATAGAAAGAGGAGAAAAAACTATTTTCAAGATTGTCTTTTATACATCTTATATAGAGGAAGTTTTTACTGGGTTTTCTTCCCCATGAGGGTTTCCCATGATAAATATTTATGTTCTTTTTTGTGGCTATGCTTGTCTATCTTTCATTGATATTTTTTCTTATGGTTATACTGTTATGATGCTAAATGTTATCAGATATGATATAACCATAAAAAATTAACATGGTATCAGAGCCACCCTGAAAGAAGTCTTTGTGCAGCCAAAACAATGCTACAACTACAACTATTGAAGATTAGGGTTTCATGCTTGAAAACCATAAAATACTAAAACTAGTAGTTTTGGTATATTCACTATATCTCGATATTGGAGAAGGCTTGGGAGCCGAAACATTTATAGGATGAAGAGAAATTCCTGATGTACCTAGTGTAAACTTTTAAGCCTCAGATTCAATATATTCTGGGATATATGATTCCTCCAGGTCAGGGTTCCATCCTCTCCCATGATTCATCCTTAAACATGTGACCTAGGGATAATTACTATATCTTGGGCTATGAAGGTCCAACTAAAATTTAGAAATATATTCTATAAAGGGAACGAACTATAATTTCTTTTGTAAAAATTTCAGAACCTGAAGGGGAAATAGTGACACGTGGAAGTCCATACAAGTTTTCTCTTCTCAACAGTCCTAAAATAAGTCACCTTAGGAAAATGCGCAGAAGTCCCAATTGATGAAACCAATTCTTCTCTAACCCATGGTGTTGGAAAGAGGACAAAAAAGGATACCTCAGTGAAAATTTTCAAAACACATAGGAGCAGTAATTTCATAGATACCACAGAAACAATATCAGGAATGTCTGTAGAAGAAGAGGGAAGAAAACTAGGGCATCATATATTTTGTAGTTCTAATCACAGTTTTGGGAAAATGAGTAGAATACTTATCTCACCTTGAGGAGGTGCATATTTCTATCCAATCAGATCTAAAAGATAGTTGAATTGAAAAATTAGGGTTTCTCTGTCAAACCCTAGGTCTACCAGAAGAAGCATTCCAGAAAAGCTTTCAAGCAAGCATGAGATTGAAGTAATCTCACTGGTCAAAGAAGAAGTTGTTGATCCAGAAGGAGATGATGACAAACAAACAATCATAAGTATTTGAATTGTCTTTCATGTATATGATGTGTATTATGTATGAATAATGTTTGCATTAATGACATTATGCTACTAATATGGATGTTATGGGTAAGTAGCCCATGGTGCTATACAACTCTCCATTGCTACTTGTCTAGAATAAAACCTCTTTGCTGACATATTGGATTAGTGTACAATATAAATGAGGTCATGGTAGAGATGGAAGGAATATATAAATTTTCCATGCGATATGGATGAATTTTGTATTGGCTAAACAATTGCATGATGCATAATAATTTGTCATTATGCATATGTTCTATGAAATGGTTCTAATTATGCAATTGGTGCATTTGACTTGTAGGAAAGGTCCTGTACAAACTTCTACAAGAAAAGGAGGATGAGACTTGTTCTGAAGAATAAGTGATGACAATTCAAGATTTACTCCAACAAACATGAACCTGAAGCTCCCATGGTCAGAGACACCATGACAAAAGAAAGAGATTTAGAAAGCATGATGGGACTTCCAAACAAAAGTAAGAGGCATCGAACACACTCTAGTTGTGTAACATAGTTGGGTGACATCATTGATGCTAACTTTTCCAGCTATGGAATAAGCTATGATCAAAGAGTAACCATTGATCATGGGGAAGGATGTCTATGATATGGTTCCAAGACCTAAAGGGAAGTTCATAGTGTCTTCCATAGGGATCTACAATAAAAAGTGTACAAAGCAAGGTTTTTGGTTTGTCTCAGAAAGAATAGACTATGGCATGACATACTCTATTGACCAAACACACTTCTTTAGTAGAAGTATATATCAATCAAAGAACCAACTGTATAGAATATGCTTTGTATGAGCTCAGAAGGAACCCATAGAAAAGCACATCCAGGAGCTTGACAGATCACCTAGAGTGATGAATATCTTAACCTTTGCTACAAGGTTGAAGATGGAAATATATAGGAGACAACAAGGTTGATAATATGGATCTTCCTGGAAAATGGGGAGTGATGATGAGACTGACATCAATGCTGGGATGAAAGTGATGCTCCAACATGAAAGAGGCCAAGTATGAATGAAGATGCTGACAAGGTCTGACATTCACTTGTGGATGATAGTATCCTCTCTCGAGGATAGAAGGTATAACACTCTCTTCATGAGATTAGTCCTTACTAGCTCAAGATGGCCCTGCAAACGATACTCTTATGTGGAGAGTATAGCTACATTCATATGTAGATTCCATATAGTTAACACTCACTTGGGAGTGGTCCTAACCTATGTGGTATGGATTCTCTATTATGAGTCCTCAGGGATGCTAGGACTGACATTGTGTATGCAGTCGAGATCTACTCTGCAGAAGATACTCTTATGTGGATAGTACAGCTACATTCATGAGTATATTCCATAGAGTAACACTCACTTGGGAGTGGTCCTAACCTTTTTGGTATGGATTCTTTATGATGAGTCCTCACAGATGCCAGGACTGACATTGTGTATGCATTTGAGATCTTCTCTAAAGATGATACTCTTGTGTGGAGAGTATAGCTACATTCATATGTAGATTCCATAGAGTAACACTCGCTTGGGAGTGGTCCTAACATGTGTGGTATAGATTCTCTATGATGAGTCCTCATGGATGACGTGGTATAACACTCACTGGTGAGTGGTCCTAACCTATGTGATATGGATGGGATATGGACCGACACTAGGTGTGGTTGAAATCTACATTTAGTTGTAGATGATTTAGGTGGTCAATTTCATGGATCATGCTGATGGAGGAATGCATCGTCCTTGGAATTATGTCCTAAAGTGATCGGGATTGATTATCCCACAAATTGATCATGTGTACTACAGGTAGCGTGGAAGCAATGGATCAAGTAGATCGAAGTACAATAATAAAGGGTCAAGTAGATCAAAGTGCAGTTGCAAAGGCTCAAGAAGGACCAAAGTGATGTTGCAAAGGATCAAAAGGATCGAAAGGATCGAAGTGCTGCTACAAAGGATCGAGAAGATCAAAGTTCTACTACAAAGGATCGAGAAGATCGAAGTGTTGCTGGAAAAAATCAAGAAGATCGAAGTGTTTCTGCAAAGGATCGAAAAGATCGAAGTTTTGCAGCAAAGGATCAAGAAGATCGAAGTGATTCTGTAAAGGATCAAAAGATCAAAGTGTTGCTCCAAAGGATCAAAAGATTGAATTACTACTGAAAAGGATTAGAAGATCGAAGTGTTTCTACGAAGGATTGAAAGATCAATGCGTTGCTACAAAGAAAGGATCAAGTGATCATGTGATGCAAAAGATGAAGAGTAACTGTTCCAAGTTACTAATTGTGAAAAAATTCATATGACTTATAGATATATCTCCTTAATGTACTATTGTAATTGTCTATTTGGTCTCCTATAGTCTAATATGATCTTGTCAGTAGAATAACCTTCTCGTTAAGGGGGAGTGTTGAAATATTGTAACTTCAAAGGATATTCTAAATGTATTTTACTGATGTAACCCAAGGGAGATGTTATTATTATTCCGGTGGGGTGTTACTATTGTATTTGGTCATCATAGGGTCATGAGTTAAATCCTTCACTTGTGTTGAGTATTTAGTACCCTAATAAATACAATAATATATTGTTTTTGAGTATTCCTAGGTGAAGTCGAACCAAATAGTTTATTTGGGCCAACTTGTCTAGTGCAAAAAGTCAATTGACAATTAGTATAAATAGAGGTGTTGTGGTTCTTATTTGAACACAAACTCACTCACTTGTGTATCGCATAGGAGAGAGAGACAGACACTAAATAGAAGGAGGAGAACAACTATTTTCTGGGTTGTCTTTTATACATCTTATACAGAGGAAGTTTTTGTTGGGTTTTCTTCCCCATGAGGGTTTCCCAGGATAAATCTTTGTGTTATTTTTTGTGGTTGTGCTTGTCTATATTTCAGTGATATTTTTGCTTATGGTTATACTATTATGATGCTAAATGTTATAATATCTGATATAACCCTAAAAACTTGAAAAAAATTGTGATTCTCCATGAGTTTGAATTAGTGCACAGAGATGGTGGGTACGTTGCTTCTAGGGTTTGATCTTACTGTTGTCTTGGGTGTAGTCTGGGTATGGTCATCCTCTTCGTCACTATAGGGTTTCTTCGTCCTATGTGGTTATCCTTTGTGGTTGTGCGTTTCGATTATAGGAGGACCTCCCCCTATCCTTTTCCTCTTCTCTTGTTGAAACCTTGCTCCTGTCCTCGTACAACCACTTTCTTCCTTGGCTTCCCTCATAGTCTCTTCAAAACTTGCACACATCTACCCCTTATCTTCCCATTCATCTCCCCCCTTTATTTGTAGTATCCACCACCTTCGCACACCAAAGTTATACTACTCTATGTGCATCTTCAGTATACCCTTTTCACAGACAAGAATTTTAATTGACAACTGTAGAGACAATAAGAACCTACCTCTGGGTCCATTGAAAATTTCCCTTTCTTCTTTGTTGTAGGAATTTGTACTGTCAACTGCAAATTCAGTGATATATATTTCTAGGATACTATACATCCAGACCTCAATAGCTTGCGATGATCTGTTGTTAGTTTCTTGCAGCTCCTGGATCAATTTAGGGGTCCAGGATGTTGGTTCTCCTTGGAAATTTATCTTCTTGTATGTGAACTATGACAACCACTCGTATAGTATGATGGGAAACTCACAAAAAGTACTCGTGAGGAGCGTCGTGTATGTATCTCGCCAACCACTTGTCCGTCATTAGTCCCGGGTTCTAATTTTCTGCTTCAACAAATTCTCACAGCTTCTCATTAAACCAATCTTGAAGTTCTGGTCATGTCATATGCCACATGCAATCTTGAATTTCTCATCGCGTCAAATGCCACATATCCTCCTCTCGGTCACAACAAGGTCCCAACAACATAACCATTTTTTGGCACAAATCCAACCAACAAAACCAAGTCAACAAGGGTTCCCACTCTCTCGACACTCAACTCATCACGATCTCCTTGAGCGTCAGCCCAGATAGGTTTTACCTTGTCCAGCTACACCCGCAGAGCATATGAAGTTTCACCCGAGATGTTCAAGGGAGGGCAAATGGAACAAAGTTTCTAAAGAAAAGAAGAGGAATATGGGCATCGACAATTCATTTTTCTATCTATCAGATCTAACCAATTTTTTAATCATTCACATAACCATTCATCATCACTAGTCGACAGATCACATCATTTATTCATAGAAGAAGCATCATATAACATAAATAACCATATCGTTTCATAACAAATCTATGAAGATAACATCATTCATGAGCAGAAAACATTGCATCATAGATCCATGTCGCGCATACTCACCATTGGATTGCATAAATAGAAAAAGACAAAAAAGATAATAATTTTTTAGATCAACCTCATCTCTTCATATTACTTTTGTGCAATAAATCACTGATCCAAAATAGACAACAATTTAACTCTCAGTCATTAATAAAAGACTCAAATTACAATCGATGATCAAAACTGATAGATGTCTCCTTCCTTCATAGATAGATAGATTGATTGATTGATATCTTTGCATTCGCAATTATTCTTCTCTTTATAGGCTTGCGGCTTTACATTCATGGTCCACTTCTAACTAAATTCTAACTAATTCTACCAACGAATGACCAATATCCACAAAATATGGTCAAAAGTACAAAAAGTGACACAAAACATTAAAAAATATTCTATCTTCCGCCTTGCGCGCTATCTTTGTCATGCACAGTGACTTCTGGGCTTGTGCAGCATCTGCGATGTTGTGCAACTAACTGACCCTCAACCCCTTGCCAACAGAAGCTACTGTAAAATTGCAAGATATACAGGAAAGCTTAGCTAACAAATAATTTTTCTTTTAGAACAAGCTTGCATTCATGGAGAATGATAAGTATATCTTTTACCAAATCTTCTTTAGCCATAGAAAAATGACCTTGTGATGTTGAGAGACTCCGTATATCATCAAACACCCAACTATGGAAAGGTCAAGCCAGGATGATAAACACTAGCTCACACACGGGTTCTAATCGCTGCCTTGGGTATTGAAAACCTAACAGGCCTGGTGTTCTAAAACACGACACAGAGGAGAGATAAAAAATAGTCTTAAAATGCTACACACAGTCCCCTTTCATTAACCTTATGTCCCATGGGAAAAAAATTCCAGAGGGAAAACGATGGCTCCTCAAACAATCTTAGGCTGACTTTGAAATTTTCTAGACCATGATGTCAACCATAAAGGGCCAAAGATCCTCTGGCCAAAAACCTAGGTAACTGTTACGGAGAGAAACTTCCTATGGCTTGGGGGTACCACAATAGACGGTATGATAGAAAAAATCAATATTTTCCAATACACAAGAGTAGTAAGTAAATCTAACACTAAGGGATATAGAATCATACCTTATTTCAGACGGTTGAAGTAGATCCCCGTTGATATTTTCCAATGCAATTGCAATTATAATTTTCTCTCAACAACAGCAAACCAAAGCAAGCATGATATATATAAATATGTTAGAACTACTCTATCATATATAATCAATCATTTATAAGAAATTAAATACATCCATGGATTCAATATTCATATTCAAAATGCACATGAATTGGATAGGAAAATATATTTCTATTAATAAATCAAAGATACAATAGTGACAAACTCTGTCGGCACTTCTGCAAACTAGAGAAACCGAGTTCTCCACCTGGGACTCCACCACTTCAATCCTCCATCTCCCGATCGCAAGCTCACAAAAAAAAGGAAATATTGGGAAGAACACTATGTTCTCCAAGAGACAAAGGGATGCAGACTCAAGTATAAGCAAAGCAGAGGCAACAATGGACTATAGTTTCCTTACTCTTCAATTTATCCTCCTTCAATGTATCCAAGGGGTTCCTTATATAGCACTCCAAAGACATAATGGAGGGTTGAATCCAAGCATGCTCAAGGCATTTAGAAGGCCAAGAGTCAAGTTATTCAGACTCAAATGAGGAAAAATCAAAAAGTGTTTGTCATTTTTCACACATCTTGATGTACGTGAGTTTGAGGTTAGAAGATGCATATACACATGGGTATTGGTTTAAAAGTCACGTATAGGTATAAACATCCAATTTTTTAGGATGATCTTGGAACATCAAAGCATAATATAAGTCCATGGGTTCTAGACAGTATGCAGAGGGATAGGGAAGGTCATAAATGTGTGATCTACCTAGTGTGGTAATATCAACTATAATAGATGCCCCCTAATGTGTGAGGTCAGTGTGGTAATATCAACTATAATAGATGCCCCCTAATGTCAAGCTTCCACAGTTGAGACACCTGGAAACGCGGGTACCGACGATGGAGTCCAATCGAGCTCGAGCAAACGACAGCACATGATAATGACAGTTCGCGATAG
>LPNX010341913.1:80574-107600 GCA_001517045.1 Pseudotsuga menziesii
AAGCGTGACACCATCCCATAAAAACATGGTATCATTATCTTGTTTCTCTATGGTCTGGTTTTTCTCTTCTTCTTTACCACTGTCTTTAGTCAATTTAGATTCCAGCAGCTTATTCATCACCAATGTCATTGAATTTAACCACTGGGGAAACATGTTTTCAGAATGAGGTTGTTGGTGGAAAGTGCAGAAATTATCCCCCCCTACCTCTATTATATTCACTGATGCTAAATTTGGCGGAGGGATCTTCAATTGGTTGCTATCTTCTCTTTTTTGGTAGTAAGGTTTGTAAGTTTTCTGAACTTCCCTTTCTTTCTCCATATATATTATTCGGTTGGATAGTTTCTGAATCATTTTCAGCATTCCCTCAAAATCATGTGATTGTTCCTCTTTAAGTTTAGACATCAGCGAGGCTCTTCTCCCGATAGTTTTTTCCTCAGGTTGCTTGGGATAGTCTTCTATACTTTCCTTTTCAGCCTCTACCCTTTCTGCTTCTTCATAAGTTTCTGTCAACGTAAGTCTGGCTTTCATTTTGGCAAACATTGCTAGCTCAAGTCCTAGGGCTGAGGTATAATATTCAATTAAGACTTTGTCTAAGGGTCTGTGATTTTCAGCAAAGTTCTTTAAGTATGATGAAAACCTTTGAGTAAAATGACGCACCTTTTCATCCTCCTCCTTTTTGAACAAACCAAGACCTTTCATTACTGAAGCATGTGTCTTCTGGGCTGCGTATTTACTTCTGAAAATCCTTTCGAAGGTGTCCCAGTCAGGAATGGAGTTTGCAGGAAAAATGAAATACCAAGATGCTGCTGCTCCCTTGATGGTATGTGGGAATAATCTACAGACCACATCCTCATGCTCCACGACCCTTAAACCTTTTATTGCTAAATAGAAACCTTGCAAGTGGTCATCTATAGCAGTCTTTTCATTTGGATTAAACTTAGGCAGCAACTTATCAAAAGCTTGAGGTAGGTTGTGCAAAGGAGGTGTGAGGTTCAAAGTTGATCTAGCTCTCCAAGCCGAAAAAGGGTTGGGCTGATTCACATTTATACCAGCCATGAGAAAAGGTGAACAAATAGGATTTTGAGTAAGAAACACCGTAAGATGAAACTGGGCTTACTTGCTCCAAAGACAGAACCAAAACCTGTAAGGACTTGGGTTAGGTCAAAATCTTTCAAATATCTGCTGGTGGGGTGATCTTGGGAAAATAGGTTTCCACAGCTAGCCATACACTGGTGGCCCTCCTTCTAGCGCCAGAAGCTGTTGAGGCCTAGAAATTCACAGGCAACAACAACAAGGGATTCTCCCCAGTCAACGATCCCAACTAGCCCGTGACTATTTTGTGTAGGGAATCCGTCCGGTTTGCGGTCCGGCTACCGTGGGTCAAGTAACAAAACAAAGGTTTTACTAGCTACGGGCCGGTCCACCGTGTATGTTTTTGTATTTTTTGACTTAATGTATGATATGCACATGCCTAATTAACAATGCAGGGTGATAAGGATGCAGGCAATAGTCACAACGTGATGCGCAGGTTCTTACCTCTCATCTTAGAACTCATAAGCATCTAAATCACATATGCAGTAATAAAGTAACACTAACTATCTATCTATCTACCTATCTATCCCCGGGGAGCCAAATTGTAACTTATTTATGAGTAATGTGTATTGTGCATGCATTATAAACAGAAATTACAGATAGCTGATATTCCTTCCCACAACACATGAACGATTAAATATATTTAGACAATCAGATAGCCAATTGTTTATGAACATCATGCATTACTCATGGTGGTAATTTCACAGAATAAACCAGAAATCATTCAAACAAGAACATAGGCTCTAAGAGTTAGAACGATCTCATAGTTAATGGACAAAAACTGGAAAAATGAAATAGTTCATCTTTCACCAATCCGTAGCATAGCATTTGCACGTCCCACCAAACTTTCTCCGACAGGCAAACAATAATTCTTTATTGCAAAAATAACTAGTTCTTCTTACAATATCTCTTTACATGTCTAACTGGGAAAAAGCCCTTTCTTCCTCTAAGTCTTCTATATTTATACAAAAAGATGAGACTGTTGGTTTGCCCACAAATAACCCTTGGGCTTCCCAACTTTTCACCTCCCCAAAACTTTCCCCAAATGTTTATAAAATCGTTACATATTACAAAAGTGAATGATTATTCACGAGGAGGGCCTGGCTTGAGTATTTAGGAATTTCTTCCACGCCAAAGCCTCAGAGTCGATGCCTTCAAATGCACAAGGTTCCAAAAATTCAATGTTTATTTCAAACTTCGCGGCTTCATTCTTGATGGCCTCAATTATGGCCGCACTCAAATGAAGGTGATCCTCCAAAAGCCACACACTGATGGCGGAATGATCTACTTCACTCCTTAAGACCTGGTGGTCAAGAGCCTTAATGTGTTGTATTTTTTATTCTTCCTCTTGATACCTCTTCTGTAAAATCTCCACAAATGAGTTGTGGTCTGGAAAAACCTCTAGCCTCTGCTCGGCTTCTACTTGCCACCGGTTATATGTAATCAGGAGCCTTCTGAAGAATTCTTAGCATGCTCCTTTTGTCTTCCTAATAGCCTTTTTGAAATCGTTTGATGTGTTTATAGCAAACTCTAATAAGTCATAATATTGCTGAAGGGCTCGCCGATCTTTCGAGGACAGCTTTGCAGGATTTTCCTCATTATTTTCCAACCTTGTCATTCTTGCTGTCAGGACTTCCATGACGTCCTGAGATCTATCAACAAAATAAGAGGAAGTCTCTAGAATTTCCTCTAATCAGCCATCTATTTGCAAAATTTTACATCTCTCTTCTTCTATGGTGGTTTGCAGCTGAAGCATCTTGGCCTTTTGTGCCAGCACATGCTCCTTGAAGGGTTGGAGGTCAACTTGCTGCTCTCTCGCTTCTTCTAGAGAATTTGTTAAATAAGAAATCTTCTCTTGAAGCTTCAACTCTTGTTCTTGAGCTTGCTTCTCACTTGTCTCCAAAGTGGTCTTTTGCTGCTCTAAACCTTCTATCCTTCCCAACAGCTGTTCCTTCTCCACCCTAAGCTCTTGATACTCTTGTTGCACTCTCTCCAGACACTCCTGTGTAGTTTCCCTAACTTGTCTCTCCACTTGGAGGAGCTGTAGTTCATCCTTTGAAGACCTTATCTCTTTTTTCATGTCCTCATATTTCCTCTTCAGCTTATTTCTTTCCTCTCTCTCCTTTCTCAATGTGTCTTTAAGTTGAGCAGAGGACTTCTTGGATTGCTCCAAGTCTATCATAATATTGTCCACATTATCTTCCCAAGCGTGATTCAGTGTAGCTCTGGCTCTAATGGTGAATCTTGGATCTCGGTCTGTTCCAAATACAATGGGCGTATCCATTATCATTTTCTCGAGCAGACCTCCTGTTTCAACCTTCCTTTTTGTTCTCTTCACTATCCTCTTTGTCTCCTTGTCATAGAAAACAGTGTTAAAATCAGGTATTTCTTCCCCTTTCTTCTGTTCAAAGGGGACTAGCTTCAGTGTAGGGACCATAGACTATCCAAGTGTGCTAGAAGTCGGTACTTCTGGGTCATGAACCTCGGGGTTCTCCATGTCCTGGGTCTATCCTCTAGCTGTGTCAGAGGATGACTGTTCTGTCTCTGTCTGCGTCAGCTCTAGCCTCTCTGCTTCTTGCTTCTGTAGCTCCTCATCAAGCTTATTCTTCTTTTCTTCTTCTTCATTCCTTGCATCTTCCTCTGCTTTTCTAGCTTCCTCTTGCACAGCTTTTCTTTTCTCTTCCTCTTCTCCCTGCAACCACCCTGCAGCTTCTTGTGCCAGCCTTTAGGCTTCCTCATTTCATTTCCTTGGTTCTTCATCATCTTTGGCTTGTTCATCCGCTCCCTTCCCACCTTTTTTGGTAATATTCTTCTTGAACCTTCTCCTCAAGGCTATTATGTTCACTGCACTACAGAAGACGGATTCTTCTCTATCCCAATGGTGGGTGTATTCAAAATGTACGTTGTTTTCTTTGCAATGTTCAGCTACTTTACTGTGGGAGTCATTTCTATTGAAGGGCATCTCATCAAAATGAAACCTTTCCAAATCTTCTACAAACTCATCTTCTTTCTTCACTCTGGAAAACCTATAACTTCCTAACTTGAAAGGAAAAGGGGGATAGGCGGCCTTCTTATGTTCAAACAAAAAAATTCCAATGCCATCCAGGAATACCTACCTAACTATCTCTTTATGAATGATGTAGCCAGTGGCATATTTGGGCAGTAAGGAGGGTGCTTTGGAGCCTCCAAACATCCTGAAGTAGAGTCCATCCTCAGTCAGGAAATAATCTGCATATTCTTCGATTACCTTCAATGTCTCTTTCGACATGCAGTCACATTCTTTCATAAAAATGAGAGTGTATCATGGCATGATGAACTGTTCACAAACCTCACGGTAATGACTATGGTATTTATGCACCCATGGTGGCTTTTATGCAGCATAAATAGGCATCCTCTCCCCGTCCTAGATGAACCTAAGGCTGGGGAAAGGTTGATTGCATAGTATGCAATCAACAAGTATGGAACTCATGTAAAATTCAAACCTCTTATGGGACACTCCTCCCAAAGCTGAGGCCATGCAGGCTGAAAGACTGTTTGATACTATGTTGGCCCAGTTGAAAATGGTCCCCTGGGTTGCAACATAAAAAATAATTGGAATCCATTATAATTTGAAGCTCTTGCCATGAGCTCTCCCAAAAATCCTGTTAAGCATTAAGGCGATAAACCTGTATGGGGCCCTTAAGCTTGTTGTGTCATACTCTCCCGTAGGCCTGGTTCTGAAATGTTTTCCAGGAAACAACATTCTTTTGAGGGTCTCCATAAGGTCCATTCTGATTTTCTTTAGCCAATCATCAGACAAAAATACTTGCACTTCTGGCAGGTGGTAGGCCAGGGCTACATATCTGGGGCTATAGGCAACGTAGCCTTGTTTGTCAACATTTTCCAAGATCATAGTGGTTACATCTTCCCGGGGAAGAATCCAACCAATCACTTCAAAGCATGGGAAAAGCTCTGGTCTGGTGGAAATATTCATTAGTGAAGATCTCTCTATATTTGCGTATATGCTTTATTCCTCCAAGCCCATATCAGGCACCTCTTGGCGCGTGATCAACCTGTATATCTCTCCCCACTGGTACTCGGGCTCTACACCAGATATACACTTGGTGTCTTCATAGATGTATTCATTTTTGGTAATAACTTCCATGTCAGGGTCCTCTTTGACCACAGGGGCCTTCTTCTTTTGTCTCTTCGACATTTTGAGTTCGGAATCTTCCTGTTATAAATGCAATTTTCATCATTAGGCCCTTTACGGCTAAGTTGCAAACATTGAGGCACAATGTGCAATGTTCAGTTACTTTGTCTATGTTTAACATGATGAAAATTTGTCAAATGAAGCACATATATGAAAGCTAACACTGCAGTCTAATACCAAAATAGTTCTATCGACAAATTTTGAGCGGGAAATAAATCTACATTAACATGAAGAAAAATTCGGCTTTCTGCGGGCGCCATGATCATCGCGCTGTGGGGAATGATAGGGGGATTCATGCGAGCTATTGACAATGTGACTCAACAAAATACCTCCTATGCAATCTAAGTTCGATATAACTATATGCAGTGATATATCCCCCTCCACTGGCCTGGGTTCAAAACTGGCCGTGAACCGGGTCGCGCGGAACTGCACAACGAAATACAGCTGTGGTTTGAGGATGTGGGTAGCACGAAAAAAAAAGGGCGGGGCCAACCATTCCAAACACCACTGAAATTCCATGAAAACCTTCCCCATCAAAACATCATCACACAGGGCAGATTGGTGCAGATAGCGTAATGACCGTCTGCACCAAACCCCCACTCACTAAGCGCAGGGTCACATCATATAAGGCCGTGGGAAAAAACTACCCTGTGGGTCAAAACGCCCTCCCACGGATAGTTACACTACAAAATCCTCAATATATACACATGTAAACAATGGGGCCAAGGGAAAACGGCCGTAGAAAAACCAAACCATAGAAAATCAACAAAACGCTTCGAACGGAACGGGGTAAGCCAACAAGAGCCTACCTGGAAATGCTGCATGAACGGTGGGAGAAAACTGTCAATCTTCCACGGTTGAGACACCTAGAAACATGGGTACCGATGATGGGGTCCAACCCAGCTCGAGCAAATGACAGCACACGATAATGACAATTCACAACAGTCAGGAATAACAATATAATAATAAAACAAACCCCCATACATACATATAGTCAACCGTAAACGGTGGGCGAAAAATAAAATCGGACGGTGAAAGACAAAATGATTGGATTCCATAAGGATATTTCTTTCCGCAACGTCGGGCGGGAAAACCACTAGGCTATCTGCGAGGAGAACCGGGTCGAAGCTTTGCAAGACTAGTCATCGAAATGATAGCGGGATTAGGAGCCGCAACGGCGGAATAAAAAAGGATAAGTCAATCCGCAATGGGAAAAAATATTCATCGAAGGAGAAACGACTAAATGACTGGAGGGATAGTGTGTTCAGTGGTTACAACGGCAGAAACATACAGGACAAATCAATCCGCAATGTAAAGTCTAAATTGGAAGGGAAAACAACTAAAAGTTCGGCAAGGTAGCTCTTTCTGCGGCCGCAACGGCGAAACACCAAATACTTAAGGGGCAGAAAAAACAACAATGCGGGGTCAGAAAAGTCAAATAGATGATCGAGAGACTTTGCAATTTTCCATCCGCAACTGCGGAGAAAGTAGCAATGAAAAGTTCTGATGTGAAAACCAAAACCAGTTGATTAAGACAAATGCAGCGGAGAAAAAGATCGAGGCTGAAACTTATTATTTTTTCGCAACGGCAGGAGAATAAGAAAATAAACTTCTGATTCAAACATTTGAAAACACACTCAAAGGAAAAACCAAAATGGATCGTTTCAGGAATTAGAAACAGTCTTTTTTGAAGAGTCATTAAATCAAACCAAAGAAGAAAATCAAATCAATCTAAGCAAAGGAGGGTCCCGAAATTTTTTTGAATTTTGGGAAAAACGTTGCAGCTGCAACAGAATGATATACAAAGTGTCATGTGTGGTCATCGCCACGTACAATATACAATGGATCAAGATATCCATAATGAATGAAGATATCTCATATACACTGGAAACACTGGAATCATGATCATGAGAGATGAAATCTCATGAATACTAGCATGATCAAGGAGGTAGCATATATGGAATGCCACCAAGATGGAAGGTCTTCTACACAAACCGCTACGAGTACATGTCCTACTATGTTAATAGATGTGTTGAGATAGAACATAGTATTCCATCATCTGATTACCGGTCATTGATGTATACTGTTAACAGACGCGAGATAACCCACCGATAATGAAAATGAGAATAAAGGTACAGAGTGGAATCTAACAAGTGTGAATAGATGTTTTGAGTTCAAACACTTGAAAGAATCCATAGATCAGGGGACATTGATGTATTCCCAAATCTGTCGATGGATATAGAACCTACCACTAATGACTGTAAGTCTAAAGGCACTCAAATAACTCTTAACTCCTATTCCAAAATAAATGACCTAATGTTGATGGAATGGAATCTGCTGGAAGGAGGGAATTAAGGCATCCCCCATCATCCAACATGAGGTACTTAGAAAGGTTGTATAATGTGGAAGAACTCAAAAAACAAGATGTTCATGAACCAGTAACAATACTGGGAATGGATGACATGCAAAGTCAATATAACTGAGGAATGGTCGACTTGGGATTAAACTTCCTTCGAAGAAGAGCATAAGGAAAGTGGTGACTGAAGCTAGGTAGCATGGACTTGATATGAAAATGGGGACATCTATGTGACACAAGAGGCATCAACAGAGGTTCCATGGGGACTAGAAGCATAACCAGTCAGTGGATATAAATCAGAGTAACGAGTACAGCTCCTAAATTCAAACTAATAACCCTAACCAATGGATGTGATATATAGTGCTCTATTTGAAGGAGATGTGACTTGACTGGTGCCAATGGTAATATATTTTCCCGTATGAATTTTATGTTTTTTTATTTTTTTGGACTTTTTCAGATATTTTGAAAAACTTGAAAAAGAATAAAAGTGATTTATAGTACATGGCTAAAAGGAGACGAGTGTCAGGGACAGGAAATCTAGTTCTAGGCAGTGGAAAATACCTATGCTCAATGCAAGGAAACATGTGCAAGATAAAGACACTCAGGGGAAGGTCCCCCTTAGTAAAGGGGTGATCAAGATACAAAGGATATATAAAAGGCTATGTTTGTCCAGACATGAGAGAAGCTTGGGCTATTGGTTTATATATCTAAAGTAGGGAGCTGACATAAAGCTCAAGAAGACAAGCAAAACTCATGAAATGCAATTACAACTTGATATATACAAGGGAGTCCCTATGGGGAAAATCCAGCATAAAGTTCAAGAGGAGTATAAAGCTCTTTCTCAAGGACATGGAAGGACTAAAACGAGACTCCCACAACCTAAAGGATACATCTTATCATGGGTACCAAATGCAAAAGGGATCATGTATAGGAAATATTTACCATTCGCACAATATCACTTCTAACAGTAGCATGAAGATTCTATGATGTCACGGAATGGGTTTGTACCTAAGGTTAAAATGAAATGGTCATAAGGTAATGCATAAATGCAAGAGGATGTGAAATCCTAACCTATATTCAAGTTTGACAATTTACCTATCATGGGCACGAATGAGTCAAAGCCTCGGAGACAGTGTACAAAAAAAATTGGACCCTACATGATGACAATATTAGTCCAAAACATCTGGAAACAATTAGTAAAGATTCCAAACTAAAGGACATGGGGAGGATTGATCATGATAACTGCATTTACAGGAAACAGCGTGGTGGACGATGGGACATAAGAAGGAAAGTAAGGTGTAGACCCAACATTCACGTATCCACTACCACCCATGTGAGGGTGAACACTAGTGTTAACTACGGACGAAGGGAGTGAAAATACTCTGCAAATGGAGTAGAGGATGGAATACGACCACTCCCAAATCTATGAGTAAGGTAAGGGGTTGTGGTGCCCCCCATTCCAACCCCAAGGTACGCACTAGGACCTGGAGCGGGTGATGGGATACTAGTAGTGATATCAGGAATGTCAAACATAAAAGGACCGAAAATCAAGAGAATATAAATATAATCAAGTAACCGCGATCCCAGAATCCAACTAGTGCACAAAGAGCACACTCTTAAGAAAATCTACAGCCAAAATACAAGCAAAAAAAGGGGAGTATATGTGAGCTCCCGAATGCAGCAGGTATGTATCGCTTAGGAGAGGATCGAAACTACCATACACTATAAGCAGAGGTATGTAACCAATTATAGTGGCCCTCACCTTCAATGCATAAAGCGAATTTATTTCCTGACCCCTACCTGGCCAAGACACCTATAGAATAACCTCTGCAAGTACCCCCTGCGATACCTAGGTAATGCAACTAAGGTCACCCGAATATAATAAATGCTCAAGAATACAGTCGCAAGTGGGATCGATCGTATGGGCAGGGTAACAAAGCCCGAAGCCTGAAAGAAAAACTGGTACCCCAAGGGTGCACCAGCCAATACCTCAAAGGCCCCCATATAATATTATGATTCTGGAAATATCTTCGACACTCACAAAAAGTGACCACGGGTCATCCCAATCACAATATTGCACGTTTCCTTATGATTGACTCCTTTGTAAGAGGAGATTATGGAGAAACACTAATTATACCAAGGATTTACCACTCTCACCTGGATAGACACCTAATTGTTTGTGTTTATTAGTCTTGGAGAATCGACTGACAATGAACTATTCCAAGACTCTAAATCCTAATCTTGTTGGTGAACCCTATAAAAAAATGTGTAGTTCATTTTAATTAAGAGTTGATTTTAATGGATGTAATTACTCAAAGGGAAATGGCCATGCAACTAATGATATTGAGACTTAGCAGTGAAATAAATGTGCACACCTAACAAAAAATGCCAAGTGCATTTTTGTAGAATGAAAAATAGGGTATGCCAATACATGAGATGCATATATATTCCTTCAATGTCAATGCAATCCTTCCTATATGAAATCCTAAACACAACTCTCATCCAATCAATCCAATGCAAGTACCTCCTTAAATCCATATGTGAGATGCAATTAAGAATGCAACTATTTAATTATTTTGAAAATGAAATAAAAGTCATTAAAACTCTTAGTATCTGCAGCAAGCATCAAACACAAGCCAAGTGAGACACCAATATAAAAATTACTAGTACACTAATGGCAAAACAAAAAATGATATAAATGACTAGAACTACTTTCAAAGAAAAATAAATGAAAAAGCGGTCTTTGGTCATGAAAGAAGCAGTCAACAGACAACATTAGAACCCAAGAAGACCCAACCACACTCACAACCAACCCAACAACTTCCCACAACATCAAAATCAACCAAAATGGAGGATGTACGCTATTGTTCAAAGAACAGTAACATATGTATGCGAATTTTACACAAAAACTTGCGTGTATATGCATATTTTGGCCAAAACCTGCGTGTATATGCGAATTTTGGCCAAAAACTTGCGTATGTACGTGAATTTTATCCAAAAACATGTGTATACAGAGAATAAAGTGGTAAAAAAAGGCCAAGAGTCAAACCAATCTAGGGGAGTGTCAATGTATGAACATACTACTATGTGCGACACAGAAATGGGGAGAAACAGAGAGCAAGTCAAGCACATTGTGCACCCAAACCCTAAAGAAAAACAAGGAACATCCCCAGCAAAGTCACCAATTCTATTATGGAGAGAAAATTTCTATGGCTTGGGGGTACCACAACAGACATTATGACACCAGAAATCAATCTTTCCCAATACACAAGAGCAGTAAGTAAATCTAACACTATGAGATATAGAATCGTACCTTATTCTGGATGGTTGAAGTAGATCCCCGTTGATCTTTTCCAATGCAATTGCAATTATAATTTTCTCTCAACAATAGAAAAACAAAGCAAGCATGATATATATAAATGTGTTAGCACTACTCTAGAATATATAATCAATCATGTATAAGCAATCAAATACATCCGTGGATTCAATATTCATATTCAAAATGCACATGAATTGGACAGGAAAAGATATTTATGTTAATAAATCAGAGATACAATAGTGACAAACTTTGTCGGCACTCTCCAAGGGACAAAGGGATGTATACTCAAGAATAAGCAAAGCTGAGGCAACAATGGACTATATTTTCCTTACTCTTCAATTTCTCCTCCTTCAATGTATCTAATGGGTTCCTTATATAGAACTCGAAAGAGGTAATGCAGGGTCAAATTCGAGCATTCTCAAGGAATTTGCAAGGCCAAGAGTCAATTTATTCGAATTCAAATGAGGAAAACTCCAAAAATATTTTTCATTTTGCAAACATCCCGATGTACGCGGATTTGCGGTTAAAATTTGTGTATACACACGGGTATTGCTTTAAAAGTTGCATATAGGTATAAACAAGCAATTTTTGGGGATGATCTTAGAACATAAAAGAATAATATAATTCCATGGGGTCCAAAGAGTCTATAAATGAATAGGGAAGGCCATAAATGTGTGATATACCTAGTGTGGTAAAATCAGCTGTAACAATAACCTAAGGAAAACGTTGACCTTCTGGGGTTGGGGCCTCACCGACCCCTTGTCACCGCAGACGAACAAGAACCAAGCGAGGAATGATTGGTGAAAACCTCAACCGGCCTTAGTCTCATCATTAACACACCAAGGGTATGATCTATCCATGTCCAAGGTGTGAGCGGTAGAGACAAAAAAATGCTTGGAGTAGGTAAAAAATCATGACTGGTTGAAAACTAGGTCTAAAGAGATAGGAATTTTGGGTCAGCTAACTCAAAACAAACAAAACCCTATGAGGCTAAGGGAAAAAATTTAAAACCATGAGAGAGATAGAAAAACCTAATCTCATACACAAAGAAATCCCAAAACTCTAATTACCAACCCCGTTTACCAAATAGTTAAAAGACACAGTTGGAGGCCTACCTGGAAAATGTTGAAAGGCGTGGAGTTGGTGAAGACAAACACAAGCTTCAACGAACAATCGAAATCTAGAATGTGTTCAAAATGGAGTGAAAATCCATTAAACAAACCTTATGGGCTATATATAGAAAACACAACAAACACAAATTAAATGCGGTTGTTGGGGCATTTAAACACAGGCGAGAAAATGAGGTTGGCGCCCAAATATGAAACTTATCGAAACATAACTACATCGGCGAGGACAAGACGAGCACCTTCCAATAGTGTCATCTCAAAAAAATGGATTTTGCCACAATTGTCGGCTTGCTTTGTCCAAACCAACCGCAAAATTTATTGACATAGCTCATCCGACGTTTCGGCAATGAAGGGTCTGCTACAAGCCACAAACGTTTCCACCTTCTTCGAAAAGAAAATAAAAAACAAACCGACAGTGTCAAAAAACAATGCTAGGAATGCTCGACCAAAATATCGTCGATAGTCTATTGAGGCCTGGAAAATCACAGGTAACAACAGTTAGGTATTCTCCCCAGTAAACATTCCCAACTAGCCCGTTACTGTTTGGTATGGGGAATCCGTCCGGTCTACGGTCCGGCTACTGTAGGTCAAGTAACAAAATATAAGGTTTTATCGGTTATGGCCTGGTCCACCATGTGTATTTTAGTTTTTTCTGTTTAATTATGATGTGCAAGTGCCTATCTAAGAATGCAAATTGATAGAGAATATGAGGAGAGGTCACAATGTGATGCACAGGTTCTTACCTCTCATCTTAACTCTCTCGCGTCTAAATCACACACAGCAAGAAACTAAAACTAACTATCTAACCTATCCCTAGGGAGAAAGATTATCATTTATTAATGAGTAATGTATTTCTATGAATGCATTAAGAAAAATCACAGATAGTTGTTACTTAATTCAAAACACATGAACATTAATAGATATATGAACAACAAGATAGATCATTGTTTATGAAAAGCCTTCATTACTCATAGTGGAAATTTCATAGAATAAACTAGAGCGCATTCATAACAAGAACATAGGTTCAAAGAGTTAGAATGATCTCACAGTTAATGGACATGAATCTGAAAATGAAATAGTTCACATTCAACAAATCCATAGCACAACATTTGAAATCTTCCACCAAGCTTTCTCCAATAGGAAACTCGTAATTCTTTATTGCAAAAGGAAATAGTTCTTCTTACAACATAATCTCACAAATCTATCTGGTAAAAATTCCCTTCATACATCTAACTCTCCTATATTTATACAAAACAACAAAACCTTTGGGCTGCCCTTTGTGACCTTTGGGATCCCCCCCAAGAGTTCATTCTCAAAATTTTGTCTTTTAGTGAGTGTTGTACGACACGTTACATTTTTAGATTAAGATTTACAGACAATTTATAAAGAGGGACCAGCTTGGTAACAGATGAACTTTCTCCAAGCCTAGGCCTCTACTACTATTGATTATGCTTAGTAATCCATTGGTCCTTTTTTAGATCCTGTTGAGCTTAGACCTTCACTTTCTTCTTCTATTCTCTATCTCTACTTCTTCATTCTTTAGCCACTTCCTTTCTTGTTTCCTCCTTTCTTCTGCTTTGTCTTTTAGACATATTTTATTTGCAGCAGCAATCACCCTGTTATGAACATAGCATATTTTTAGACCATTTAGCATTTAACAAAGCAACACAAACTGTACAAATACATGTATTCTGTAAAATGAACTATAAACAATATTAATGCATGAAAAGAAAAATTATAAGGCAAAGAAATCCTGCAAGCTGGGTCCATAAATCCTCTAAGCCTACTGTTCCACTAAAACCACAATCTCGGTAGAATAGACTCTTCATCTAAAACCAGGTCACATCTGAACTAACTCGAAACCTTGCGAAGAAAGCATGAACCAAGACAATGCAACCGATACTCCTCAAACACCAAACCCAAAACTACGCTCTTCATCTCGGAAAAAACCTCGACTCGACCAAACACAATGAAACAACTCTGTCGTCATAAAAAATAGAGTAAAAGCACACCAAAATCGGTGGGAAAACCCTATCAGCAGTCGAAACTACTATAGCGTCGGACGAAAACAAAACTTTCATCGGCGGGCAGAAGCACTAAAGCATCAGATGACTAGTTCACTAAGGATTCACAACGGTGGAAGTCATATAGACTAAAGGTTCTACAACAAATGAAAACTTGGGCGATCAGAAGCTTTAATGACTAAGTATCGGCAAGTTTAAAACTAAGCAACCACCGCATCAGCAACAAAATACTAGCACTCTGATAAAAATTGAACATTGTTCCGATAGAGATAAATCCAAATAGGATTTAACAATAAAACCAAAATACCACATAAAGCACAATGCAAAAACAGGGCTGTCCATCGGCAGCTAGAGAACTAATGCCCCGATTCGTTGTTCAAATGACTTTCGATAGCGATAAAATCAAATCATCAAAGAACAAAAGATTTGAGCAATAAAACCATGGAATCGGCGAAGACAAATTGTTCATCAGAACGTTCTCCATTTACCCTCTGGAACGACGACGATATAGAAAACTAATGCCCCAACGCAAACCTTAACAGACTTCTGATAGTGAAAAAACCAAACCATTCAAAAATAAAAAATTGTTAAGTTCTGCAGTCAAAAGCATTAGCTAGACAAAGGAATTTTAAGTCATTCAATTTCTAAATAGTTTTCCTCAAATCAAACTCAAAAATCAAAATTTTAGCAGAGGAACACAAAGTTGAGCAACTGAGGAAAGATAAAATTAAAAGGAGAGTCCAAAATTTTTAAAAATTTGGGAACAAAAAATTGCATCCACAACACAGTCTTACGAAGAAGTATCTGATCTACAATGAAAACCTAAACCGATTTGAGCACGTTGGCGATGAAAGGAAATTTTAGCCACAAGGGTCGACCAAACTTGGTGAAATGACCCGATGAAGAACCGTTGTCTTCAAAAGAAAAATTTAATCAAACGTATAGACTCCAACACTCGAACATATCTGCAACTGTCGGTTGGAAACTGAAAAAAAAAACTTCTGAAAAAGACTAAAACCTTGGGAAAAAAGACAATGTGAAATCATCCGAAGGCTGTCGTGTTAAAAGTCGTATTTTCTCCGTCGTGTTGACAAACACAACATAAATTGAGCCCAAAATATGACACCTTGCATGTCTAAAATTCGACACTTCCCTGTCACATCTTCGACACTAGAACTTTTTTTGGCCGTTGGTGGCATACCGCCGGATATTCGACGTGTTGTCAATGCTAGGCAAAGATTCAATGCAATAACGATGTCATATATTCGACAGTTATATGTTTCAAAGTGTCACTAAACACTTGCAAAAACCATTGAATATCCGACACTTACCATAGGTTGAATGACACTTGAAGGGTCAGCCTTCCGACAGGATGAAGTGTCAGAGGCATGGAAAAGTCCTTACTGTTTTTTTGGAAAGAATAAAATATGCAATGGGAAAAAGTTGGTTGACCATTGGTTAAAGGTGTCAGACCTTCAACAAAATCGTCAGAACGATGTTGGAAAACTGATGCCTGGTGGTAGAATTAACAAAAAACAATTTGACAGATTTCCATTCAGGAAGCGGTGTAATGTAGTTCAACATATCACGCCAATATATATGGACAAATATAAATAGTACATAAAGGTTTAGGAAAACATTTGAAATGTCTAGTTAAAGAAAAGATGAAGCAGTGGGATCAAGTTTTGGTGCATATAGAGTATGTATACAATAGTTGTATAAATAGGTCAACAAAATGTTCATCATTGAATTTTATGCATCAAAATAATCTAAGAAGTGTTTTAGATATGATATATTTTCACTCAACATGTCCAAATGAGCGATGATATAGAATCATTTTGTCAAACATATAAATAAAATGCATACTCAAGTCCAAGTCAACTGAAGGACTAAAATGTAAAATATAAGTATTTTGTGGATGCCCAATGGAGATATCAATCACTTGAGAAGAAATCAGGACATTATAAAGGATAGAAAAATAATTTAGCTGTCAATTAAAGGTAAGGGCCAGAGAGAAGTGTTGTTATTTACAAATAACTTCATAAATGCAATAAAGGATACCAAGGAGTGTTATGAAATGGTGCAAATAAGAGTCTTAGATGGCATAAAGTGAAATAATATTGAAAATGTGACACTAAGAAGGAAGTATTAGTATAATTGAGTAGAATGCTAGAAGGATATGTTGAGGTTACACATGAGATTCCAGGCAGTTTTCCTCCAAAGAGGAAGATTGGGAACAAGATAGACATAATTAATTCATCCATGTATGTACATGCTTCAGTAATTACTCTTATTCATATTACACCATTTATCCTTCAAGTTAAATGGAATACACAACTTGTCAAGTATCGCTTTCCCATGTTCCAATATCCATTTCCATGGGATTACATTGGTTTATCTCATTGGAAATATCTACATACTTTTCTTTGTGAAGAAAAACTTCCCTCAAAATGAGCCAGTTGGATTCTATAGCATATTACAGAGTTTTTTGGTAAGCTAGAAGGGCTATTGTGTAAGAACGTACATGGAAATCAAAAGTTTCACCTAGAATGGTAGATGCATATAATTTTAAATATGCATCATGCATGGAAATCACACATTGCAATAGTACAATGATCCTCTTTTGTACATTTGAAACAAATTTTTTCACACGAACAAATTGATGTAAATCACTTTTCAATGTTTCAATAGGATATTTCTCTAGTGTAGAAATACAAGTTTCTTGATACTATGAATAACAACACAATTGCAGCAAGCATTAAAAATACAAAAATGATAAATTCATTTTCTCTAAGAAATAAGGATTGAATTTAATTTCCACTGAGCAACACCAAATATTTTGTTCAGAAATAAATTCCTAAAAGGAAGGTCCCTTAAAATATGAACACATGCACATGAATCATGATAATCTATGGAGATACCCATCAAAATTTTATCACACAAATACAATGAACCAAACTTATGCAAAAAAACCTATTCATGTTATTGTCTACGATATATGGTAGATCTATATCGGAAGTATAGGTTTTCCTTATTGGTTTTGAAATAATGATTGCTAGGAAGTGGCCCCAACGTCATGATAATATAAAGAATTAATTACACTGACAAACACAATATAACGGTAAAATTCATGAATATAGTATGCCCAATATGCCGAGGTGATCAAGATATGGTTGATCAAAACAAAGATATTAAGAGATTTTTTTTGTGTGTGATACCTTTTTTATCATTCTTGAGGGAATTTCATGTTGTTTCATGAGGGTTCAACTATATATCTTTCATACTAAAAAGATAGCATATCAATTTATCAAATGAGCATTATTGAACATTTGTTGATCACTTGAGCATACAAGCATCAGATGTGCCACACCCATGTGGTTTATATTATTTTATCGTGCACAAACCTATAAAACACCACTAACTTATACAAGAAATTTCCAAAAGATCAAAGGTATGCAATATTTGCCGATGGACCAGCTAGCAAAGAAGTTCCAGAATCTGCAATAGAAACACAACCTCCAGTACATAAAACTGCAACTAAATGTTCATAAAATGCCATCAAGATTTTCATAAGATTTCTTAAGAAGCAATCATGTGCCCAATTGAATAAGATGGACTGTATGCTGACCTATTGATTGATCATCAATGAGGAATTCTCCCATTTCAAACTAAAGTAAATAGAAAAATCGATTTATTAGAGTATAATAATCCCATGACAAACCTACTAGTAACTATGATTCATACAAAGAACATGGTATGCATGTGTTTATCCTTAAATACAATCAATATTAAACCTGAAAAACTAACATGATTCTATTACATACCTTCCATTAACCCTATCGAGTAATAGGAGCATATTGATGTTTTCCCTTGAAGTGATTATGATCAACACCACCAAAATTCGTGGTTGCAAATGGGATTTCTTCAATAAAAAACATTTTGTCCTTGGGAAAGAACCTCGAAACTGTTTCCAACAAATGTGAAACTATTGCCTTTAGCGAAAAGATGTCATACCAAATCTAGTGATCTATCATTGTAAATCAGTGAACATGACCGATACTCTTTTTTAGGCCGTGGATACCTCTGGAAGGTTGTCTGAAAACAAAAAAAATAAATAGCTTATATAACTTAAGCATTCAAACAATGCCTTCCAAAAATAAAGTATCAAATAGATCTTTATTTTTTCAAGCAGATCTCAATACTTTGTTACCATAATTATCAATGCAGTTATTCTTCTTTTGTATTCCATAGTTGAGATGTTTTCTCTAAGTGACCACTTTAAAATCGGTGATAAATTGGAAGCAATAAAGAAATATATACATGCCTAATAAAAGATTTGCACAAAGAAGACTTTGTAAAAAATTACCAATTATGAGTAATAAAGTGCACAGTGATGTTGGGGGGAAAAGTTACAATGGAAACTGAAAATACCAATGTGCACCATTCCCAACTCACAACCTACATGGATAAGCACAAATATAAACATAGGTTTTCCACTACACAATCAAACATGAAAGTTGAACAAGATATGAGATTAAGAAACAAATTACAAAACTATTGGAGAAAGATAAACTTGGGCAGATAACAATATACTCATGCAGAATAATAGGGAAACAACACTTCAGATTCCATTTTCCTCACAAGTCTATCTAACTTTTCCTGTCTTTTGACCTTTCATATTCCCATCAAACTCAAATTCCTATTATATTTCTTGTAATGAAATGCCTACATTTAATTTTGTTGTCCTAGCTATATGGAATTGGTAAAGTATTACCAAGAGGCCAGTTATCATGATAAATCAAACTATTTAAGGTAATTGTTTAGATCAGATAGAACAAAGTTCTCCTCAATGTATGGTAATCATCATCATCAACTAAATGTATGTGTGTGCACATGCATAAATACCCAATACACAACTCAATCAAAAAAAAAAACATGATTTTACCTTGATTTGTGGATCTTCACACTGTCTTCTTATGCTTTACCTTTCAAAACATCGTTCCACATACTTCATATTTTGTCCTATTGCAATAGTTTCATGTTAGGACCCATCAAATAAATTTATGTTTGTTTATGAAAATAACAAAACCAATCTAAATAAATACAATTATATTACAATGTAAATTACAATACTATTCAACTATTCATGTAAATTAATTGTTAAGAATAGATCACCTGATAAAACATGGATAGCCAAAAATACTATGCATATAAGGCCATCAATCTAATAAAAATGACTTTTCTTGCCTCTTAACTATGGAAATGTTTCTCAATGCTATTTGTAACAAGTTCCAATGGAGGAGTCAAATAGCAATAGTGAAACCTATACACTAAAATTATAGAAATAGATGTTTTTTAATGTATTCTTCCTTACCATTCATTGAGCTCCTCTCTGTTTCGAGAATAATTTAATATTCTCTACTAAATAAGACCAACCACGTGAAGGTGGAATCTCTTATGTCCCATCCCCCCCCAATCACATCACTCTCAACTCCCCAAACCCAATGCATCTACTTGCAAATAACAATTTATTTCACTATTTCATAATCCAAATAACAATGCATCTACAATGCAAATAACAATGCATCTACTGCAAATTATTTCACTCAATAGTTGAAATATTCTTTCATTAAATCATTCTTTAAATCATTAATTAAACCATTCAATCATTCAACAGCTGAAAAAACCATTCATTTAGTCAATGGCAAAAAAAAAAAATCAGTAAACCATTCATTCATGACACAGAGGAAAAAAACATGAAATGGTTTTTTTATAAATAAGAATTACTCAAAATTTGTTTAGTCGCTTGCTTTTTACTTTTATTCTCTTTAAATATTTAGTTAGAGTCACATCTTCTGGAATATGATCATCGGTCTCCCTACTAGTCTGCTCGTAAGGTTGAACCTCAGGCGAGGGGCGATGAATTTCTGCAATAATGTCAAAATATTTCATTAATATATTTATATTTTGATAAATATGAGTAAATCATTTAAAAAAACATTACGAATGTGTGTTTTTACCTGCCATGGGCACATCAACATGTTCAACATTATCTTGTACAGGCCCAACCTATTTAGTGTTATTTGCATCTACATGCTCTACAGTTGAATTGTGTAGAATTGGAATTAATGTTCATCATCTGCAAATGGTCTATAAAAAATAGTAGCACATTAATAAATTCATTCCCAGGAATCAAACCATGATCTTCGTTTGGTTGGTCATGTACATCCTCGACATCAACAGGGTCATTACTTTCCTGCACAAAAAGGAATAAATCATTTATGTTAATTTATTTATAAGGAATAAATTGCATGAGCATTAATAAATTATCATTAAACTATATAGTTTTTACATACCTATGTACCAGATGCATCAGCAGAAGATTGTGTAGTATGCCCAGACAAGCTTCTTCGATGTTCAATAATGGCGTCCAAGCCCTGTTCGAAGCCAAGCTTCATGTAATCCGCACGGGGAAATTCTTTGAACCAGTCGACCTTCATATTTGCATGATGTCATTAATTTTACATTTTTTTCCAGAACAAAACAAAAATAATAATCTGTATGATATTTGGATGCGGATTCGGGTTTTGCGATACTTACATATCGGGCTGCCAAGTTGGAGTAACCACCAGGCCCAAGCTTATGTTGTCCAATTTTTTCAATTCTTTCCTTGGTGGCCTTATATGTGTCTGAGAGCCTAATTAAGTTTTTAAATACGTTAGTCGATGTACCAAAATTGATATAAAAACTAGTAATAATAAGGCTTACCACTACATATTGGAATGTATTGCATACCTCCCTGTTCCAACTAGTGGTATCTTTCCTGATTTTCTCAGGCCCTTCTCTTTTCCTTTTCCTCTAAGGATTTCCACTCCATATATGGAATCATCGGAGGGTGCTCATACCTAGGGTTCTTTTCTAGGTGAACCCTATACTAGTCTCGGACAATCTTCAGATGTTTTCCAGCCTTTTATAGGACCTTCGATGTATCGAAGGTATCTTTTCCAGACATACTAACCAAGTGATTAGTCAAATAATCCTTTAAATCTTTTGGCTTTTTGTTCCACATTGTGCAGATGGTGGGCCCGAATATATCCAAGGGCAAATCATTCATATGTTTATAAAATATATCATTTCCTGCAAAACATTAATGCCATCATTAGTAAACATTAAAAAATATTATCGATATATTAGACACACATTAGAAAAACTAAATTGAATAATCTATAATGACCTAGAATGCTCACTATCTTTATTGGAACTAGTTCTTCATTCACCAAAAATGTACACACTATTGAACCAATGCTAGTGACACGAGAAGATCCAGAAAATGCTTCCACATCTCTATCTAACCTTGCATCCACCCCTTCTTCCGCATCATTTGTTGTGGGTGGGGCAGCATCAGCTACACCCTCTGCTACCCTCGGAGGTGTCATAGAGCATGTTTCCAACTGTTCAGTGGACAATATGGGAGCATTATGTGGTGTACGTGGAGTGGTTTGGTCACTGGGACCAACATCTCCTTGATCACCACTGATAATATCCATAGTGCACTGTAAATTCAAACCATTTTATTATAAGTTCAATATCATATAAAATAAAATATTATAAAGTTTTTATAAATGAATTTACATTATTATTCGATAACTTACTTCCAATTTTTTACATTGCTATAACAATAATAGAACCCTTTCTTCGATCCCTTATGTTTCTGGAACTTCCAATGTCAGAAGAATCAGTTCCTGATTTTGTTTTTCCCTGGTCTTTTGTAGCACCCTCAACGGGTCTGCAGACTCTCTAATTTCACTATTTCTCATCAACTGGGAGACCTCATTCTATAAATAGTTTTGAGACGCTATTTGATAAACCAAATCCCCTGTCTGCAATTGAAATATATAAAAAATTGCTTAGTCTTTGAAGCAATAGTGTGCGCAAACAATTATATTAACAAAAAATATCTATCATGATAGAGCCATATTATTACACCTAGGATTACTTGACACCTAGACAAGGGTGTGGTATGATCAACAAATGGGGACTTACCTCGATATACCACCTGCAAAAAAAGTAGAGAACATTATCATAATGAACCCAATATGTAAAAGCTAATAAATACAGAACAAAAATAAAAATTGTGCTACATGTTTTATATGTGTACATTTTTGAAGTATTTAGAATGTGGAATCCCTTTTAGGTTTACTGGTTTCCTTGAGGCTCCAGTCATCTGATCAACAGTTGGGGACTTTCCCCGGTCAATCTACAAAAAAGGTATAAAACATTACCATCATGAACGCAAACATAAAAATGAAATAATACATAAAAAAATAAACATTATGCGTCACGATATACATGTTTACGATTTTAAATTATTTGAAATGGAGAATTACATTCATGTTTGGCTGTTGCCCCGATGCTATAGTCGGTTGATCAATAGTCGGTTGGCTTACCTAATCAACACTCTGCATGGAAAATAGATAAGATTATATAAACGAACCTAATATACTAATGAAAATACATAACAACATATCTATATGTCCATCCTAAATTTATTACATTGGCAATATCGATGTATACCTGCTGCCTTGACTCAGGTCGACAAACATCTACGGAGAGGGAGGTGCCCCTGAGAGAACCTTGCATAAAAAATATACTAAAAGTTACCTAAGGAAACATGAAAAGTATAAAATTACAATTATATGCTAATGAAAAATCCTATAGATGTTAAAATAATTAATAAAAGGTTGGTTAAATTGTTTGTTGTACCACAACCATACTAACCGTGTTTGTATCTACACGATTCAAATTGAAATCAATAAGCAGTTCTTCACCAGCAGCTATTGATTTAATTGCACATACAAAGACACGGTTTCCTTCATTTGACTCGAATATGTAGTTGGGTTTCTTTAGTGTAGACTCTAGTTGTGTACTGTTTATAAACCCCGCAATATTACCAGTTGTTTTTATCCTTTCGTCCATGTACAATGTTGCTCCTTTATTTTTAGCTTTGTCTTTCAGTTGTATATAATTTGCTGACAAACCATATCTATCCATACTTCATGTATATTAGACCAGGCGCATCCAATCACTGTAGTTGTAACAGGTTCCAACATACTCCATCAATTCTGTACATCTACCATATCGAACCTTTATGCCGTCCATGCAAAACAACCCCAATCCATGCAATGACAATGATGCAATTCTATATATCCTCTCATTCACAAAAAAATTAGTGTTTACTTGAGGAAGATCCTTACGCACCCATTGTTTCACTAGGTGTTTGTAACTTAAGGGCACGTCGATGTCTTCCACTGTCTCATCATCATAGGAACATGACCCCCCTCCTTTGAGAAAAACGTTCATGCGTTTATTGAATTTTCTTCTGATATTCTAACATCTAGTTGATATAGCCCTTGTAGACCTAATGGATGTCTCACTTTCCTCTAGTCTTCCCAAAATCCCTTCATTGGAGGAAGACAGGTCTAAAAAATACTTGTTTGGTTCTACCTGCACCATGGCCGAAAAAAAAATGGCATAAACATATAAAAATACTAGCAAAAAAACTTGGAAAGACTTATAAGCAAAAAACTTGTTAAAGAAAAATCTTGTCAAGAATGAGTTTGGTTAATAGGTGTGGGAATTTGGTATCCCTAAAAATTCTAATGTATGCCCTTCTTTTAGTTACATACAAGTCTCCATTCTCACTTATTACTTGCATTTCCTTTTCCTAACATGAATTGGGTAGGCTTCATAAGCTTCATATGTATGCTTATGCCCATTGGACTTTGGCCTTTCAACATTGTCAAGATTGAGATGATTTGTTATGCATATGCAGAAAATATAACACTGCAATTTATGCCAATATATGTTTGTATGGGGCTTGGAGGTTCTCCTTTAATGCACTATCTCCTTGAAAGAACATATCTTTGCATTCATCTACGATTACTTCAGATAGAAGTGATACAGAGTTGGTATGTTGGTCACTTCCATCAAAAATCATCTTTGACATGAGTTCCTTTTTCAAGGAATCTTGGTTAATATCCTCTTCAAAACTTCTAGGTCACTTTTCCACTCTACATTGACCCGATTATTCATTTTCCTAACCACTCCTCTCTCCTGACTCCACACTCGTTGTTGTTGTAACCCTTACTTTTGATGGTTGTAAGTGATTTTTAGTTTTCCCATGAATGATGTTGTGATGTTGTAGATGATTATTCATTTTACCTAATATGTTTTATGATCTTTTCGATCATTTCTAGGGTGCACATACTTGTTATTTATGGATTCTTAAGCTTGAAAGATCAAGGGCCTAAAAGTGCCCAAATTGCATCTAGAAACCTCTAAGAGTCATAATAACAACTATTGTTATAGGATGTTATTCTCCAAATGATACACCAAAACCATACTTTTCGTTTAATATTTGTGTAGGGATGTTTTTCTGATCTCTCCCATAATTTATCATACTAATGGGATTGTGACTATCAAGTCAATGCCTTATTTGCATAGTGGAAATCCTAAAACAGTACACTGAAAATTCTAAAAAATATAGTGTATGCCCTAAAAATTATAATGTATGCCCCTATTTTAGTTATATACAAGTCTCCATTCTCACTTATTGCTTGCATTTCCTTTTCCTAACATGTATTGGGTAGGCTCACAAAATATCATGTTATACATGGGCACTATGATATGCTCACAAATATTTATATAATGTATTATAAATGTGTGTTCCTAAAGGATTTGGAAATATACCTGGATGGGCACTATGCTTGGTCACCAATGCTTTCACATCTCTCGAAATATGTTTGAAACATATATCACATATAGAAAGTTATATGATGATATGTAGAATGTTGGAACGATTATGGTGGTCGTGTATTTGGATATGCAGGTGTTCTTATTACTGGCCTAACCCCCTTTCAGCAATATTATTTGCAGATTTAATGAGTCTATGTCTAATGCTCTTGGTCCTCATTACATTCAAGGAGCCAATGCATAGGTCTCTGTAATCCATAACAACAAACACTACACAAACTTAATTCAGTGGAGTTCCAAATGCCCTTTGTCCATTCACAAGCTTCATATGTATGCTTGTGCCCATTGGACTTTGGCATTTAAATGGTGTCAAGATTGAGATGATCTGTTATGCATATGCAACAAATATAACGCTGCAATTTATGCTACTATATGTCTGTACAAGGCCTAGAGGTTATCCTTTAATGGACTATCTCCTTGAAAGAACATATCTTCACATTCATCTACATTTACTTTGGATAGAAGTGATATGGAGTTGTTATGTTGGTCACTTACCTCAAAAAGCATATTTGACATGAGTTCATTTTTCAAGGAATCTTGGTTAATCTCCTCTTCCAAACTTCTAGGTCACTTCTCCACTGTATATTGGCCCGATTATTCATTTTCCTGGCCACTCATCTCTCCTTACTCTACACTCGTTGTTGTTGTAACCCTTACTTTTGATGGTTGTAAGTGGTTTTTAATTTTCCCATGAATGATGTTGTGATGTTGTAGATGATTATCCATTTTACCTAATATGTTTTATGATATTTTCCATCATTTCTAGGGCACACACACCTGTTGTTTATGGCTTCTTAAGCTTGAAATCTCAAGGTCCTAAAAGTGCCCAAATCTCATATAGGACCCTTTAAGAGTTATAATACCAACCATTGTTATAGGATGTTATTCTCCAAATGATACACCAAAACCATAATTATCGGTTAATATTTGTGGAGGGATGTTTTTATGATCTCTCCCATAATTTATCATACTAATTGGATTGTGACTATTAAGTCAATGCCTTATTTGCATAGTGGAAATCCTACAACTGTACACTAGAAATTCTAAAAAATTCTAATGTATGCCCTAAAAATTCTTATGTATGCCCCTCTTTTAGTTACATACAAGTCTCCATTCTCACTTATTTCTTGCATTGCTTTTTCCTAACATGTATTTGGTAGGCTCAAAAAATATCATGTTATACATGGGCACTATGATATGCTCACAAATATTTATATAATGTATTATAAATGTGTGTTCCTAAAGGATTTGGCAATATACATGGATGGGCACTATGCTTGGTCACCAATGCTTTCACGTCTCTAGAAATATGTTTGAAACATACATCACATATAGTAAGTATGATGACATGTAGAATGTTGGAGCGATTATGGTGGTTTTGTATTTGGATATGCAGGTGTTCTTATTACTGGCCTAACCCCTTTTCAACAATAATATTTTCATATTTAATCAACAATACAATGGAATGTATTTTGACTAACTCATGAATCTTCCCATGGCTATTAAATATCCATCTATAAACCATTATTGTGGTTTCATCATTGCTCCCATTCAAGAACAAAAAAGTAGACATGAATTCTCTCCCTACATTAAGTCCACGTGCACATAATGACTAGTTTTGGTACTTCCTAACTTTTAAGTATTCCTTTTGACAACAAAAGTGAAACATGAAACAATATCCTTACTTTCAGCATCTTGCACAGCTAATGGCTTTGATTGAACTGTATAATTACTTTGTTCCCAAAGTAAATATTTTGAGACCTACGAACGAAGGGGAGTGAGATGAATGGTTGAAGGACTCTAATGGAGGATGAATTGATGCCCTGTTCTGCCTACCCAAAGGTCCTTTTATAATGAAGATTATCCCTAACTTATCATTGATTTATAGTCTTCTATTTTTCACCCATACTGCTCTAACAAACACATTTTTATGCGGATCTAGTATGTATCTTCATGTCACAAATAGGTACCACCACAATAACAGAGTAGGGAGATTTCAAATAGTACCACCACAATAATGGAAAAAAATCAGACCAGCTGCTATAGGAATTCTTGGATGCATATTTCCCAGTGGTAACCTATAGTAATCATATATATATATATA
>LPNX010341925.1:15041-115166 GCA_001517045.1 Pseudotsuga menziesii
ATATGGGGAGTGAGGGATGGAAACAAACACACACATATAGATAGAGAGAGAGAGAAGGGGGAAATACACACGCACATATAGACATAGAATAGTGAGAGATGAGAATACAAAGGCACGAAGAGCCATTGGGTAAGGCATAGAGGTATAGTGAGTAACGCACATGTGTATCCATAGATGCCAAAAATATTATTTAGGGATCGAGTCTTGGATTTACTCCCTTCACCTTATTGAGGCCTTAATACCCATATCTAATGCTCAAAACCACTTAAAGGAATGTGCATATTTTCTTGGAGACCAAGCATACCTTGAGTAGGTCATTTGTGATGCTTCAAGGAATTGTTCATTAACATGGGTGCCTCAAATATTCCATCATGTCCTAAGGAATGAGCATATTCCCTCAATCATGTCTCAGAGGTCCCATACCTACTGCTCAAAACCACCTAATTATACTAACATCCATATTCATAGTCCAAATATATCTATGAGATACCATGTGTGATTTTTTAAGGCATCCTTCCTATCCCTAGATGCCTAGAATCTTTAGTTAGGGCATAAGGCCATAGTTTCCTCCCCTGACCATTTCCTTGTCCTTGAGATGCATGCTTAGTGATCAATAAATGATGATGGCATGTATATCCTGATTAATATTCAAATGATTCACTTTCAATGTCATGTGTTGTGGTTGGAGGCATCAATTTTGGCCCTAAATTCTTAACAACTTACTTTAATGCCCAAGGACCAAGTGTTTCCCCCTACCCATGTGAAGGGGCCTAATATATGTACTTAGTGCTAAAAATGTTCTAATGGAACTACTATCTCCATTTCAAGGTAAATGAAAACCATGGAAGGATCTATTAAGGTTGTTCAACACATCATTCTTGACTCTAGATGGATAGAAGCATCTTCTAGGGGATAAGGCCTAGGTTTCCTCCCTTATTATGTCTAAGGCCCCAAGACACATACATAGTACTTAGAAACCCCTAATGGTTCCCATATCCCCATCAAAAACAAAACTATCAACATGAGAGGTCATCTATGTTGATTCAAGGTGTCGTTCATGGACCTTAAGCCCTAAACGTTGGTATACAACCTAAAATTAAATCTTTATGTACCAACCATGATTAACACCTTATCCTCCATATCTAATGCTAAAAAAATCCTAATCATGGCCATATCCCAACTTAAAGGTTGATGATACCCTTAAGAGATCATGTTTGTTTTTTCAAGGTGTTGTTCTTGTCCATATATGTCTATAGGATTCATTTAGGGCCTAAATACTAGGTTTCCTTCCTCAACCATTTCTACGGATATGTTTCTAGTGCTAAGAGAATTCTAATGCACTGCATATTCTCTCTTAGATGCAAAATATCACATACGGAGGTCCTATGTGCAGGTTACATGCCTTGTTCATGGACATCAAGCCTTAAAATATACCTTTAGGACATAACTCTTGAGTTCCCTCCCTCAGGCATGGTCAATGGACTATTACCCATATTTAGTTCTCAAAACACCCTAATGGTGTCCATATTACAACACAAAGAAAACTTATTCTCTTGGGAGGTTAGGCATGGTTGTTTGAGATATTGTTCTTGATGATGCTAAAATATTACTATAGGTCCTAACTCTTGATGATGCAAACTATTGTTTTTATTCATTTCCCCATCCATGCACTAAAACCATTTTTTGTGGTTCTCCATAACGCGTGCATGTTTTGCTTCTCTAAAACGGGTGCATGTTTTGTTTCTCCATAACGTGTGCGCGTTTTGCTTCTCCATAACGCGTATGCATTTTGTAACTATAAAACGTGTGCACCTTTTGTAACTATAAAATGCGTGCACATTTTGCATAGCCTAACATATGTGTCGTATGACATGTCAGGCTCAAGATTAACCAAACCAAGCATTACATAACATGAGCACGTTGTGTTTTTATGTATCATGAGCGTGTTCCCAAAAAGTAGGATTTAATCTAAAAGTTCTCTCAATTTCTTGCACACACCTGGAAATAAAATTTAACTAATAGCTCTAAGCAATTTCCAAAAAATGATTTTTACTATGGAATCCACAATCTACATGTATACAAGATTTCATAGCATACCTCTACCATTCATTCATGTAATATATTACAAAGTTTTATTGTTGCATGATTGGGGTGTATATATATATATAGGGAAATGACTAAGTAGAAATAGTATAATACCTTAAAATGTAGTTGAGAGGTCACTCTTGTAGGTGTAGTTGTAAGTAGGTCCTTGGTCTATTCCAAGTATTTTAGTCCATCCCAACCAATTAGCAATGTTTAATTTTTCCCAAACTGGACTTAAGCCTCCCAACTAGCAACCAAGTTGTTAGTTCTTAGAAACCTATGGGGTTTCCTAGATCTCTGCACCCACAACTATGATAAGCACAACATTAACTTTTTTCGTCAATAATCAGTATTCCAGTCATAAGTATGCCAAAAAAATTCTCCCCCTCTCTCAATCCCATCACAAGTATGCAGATCCTTGTCACATCCCCTCCCCTCTCACGGTGGAGAGGACATGACGACTGCGCTATCTAACCAAGCATCTAGCCCCATGAGCATAATCAAATGCATTGAAAGTAAAAAGATATGCAAATTTATAATGTATGAAAATACAGCAGAAGTAAATACATTCATCCAATACATAATAATTCATAAACAAATACATTTCAGAGTTAATACAAGAGCACTTATCTTGAAAATGAGTTTCCCTGAGCAAATAGCTATGTCGCTGCAATGTTCCACCCAACCATAGGCCATTTGTTCTCATCAATCTCTCATCACAACTGCCACCCCCAAGCTGGGCATGATTTCCACAAGGAAAAGCAGAACAACATGCCCACACATAGCCAAATACACACCAAGGCTTAGCCAAGCCAATCTACAGTTGGGTTTATCGGGCTTCTAAGGCAATGGAAAGGAAGAATTGCTAAGCTACTGAGCTCAACCATAGAGCTATAGACACCTCCAAAATATCTATCTAGCTTGGCCTCCACAATACCTACACACCCAACAATAGGAAGTATTCCCTTCACTACTACACAATCCCTCAGGCCATACCTTCCCTTCTAGTGTTCTCTCAGGTGTGCATAGAAGATTAGCGAGCCCCTCTTGATATTTTTGTGAGGTTCCTCTCTTCACTAGGTTTATCAATACAATTTTGGGCCTCTTCCACTCCTAATAGTTCAGACAAAAATGAGGATGCACATAACAACAAACACCGGTGTTGGGTACGAAGAAAATGTTTTGGCAACAAAAAAATGAATTAGTAGATGGGGAAATCAAAACTGGGAGAGAAATTCGATTTTAGAAAATGTTGATGGGAATTACAGGGGCAGAAACGACCTCTATAAACACCCAAATCATGAATCTCTCCTTTCCATCCATTGAGAAACACAAAAATAGGTTTCCAACCATGGAAAGATGAAGGAAAATGCAGGAAACCATGAAGAAAAACGCCCTGCTAGCTCCAATCGCGTGAGAAAGTGAAACACATGAGTGAGGAATGGTTTGCACACACATTTCTGGGTGTTTTCTTTCCCTTTAAGAAAAAATTTCCCAAAATTAATGGCTTTCCCCAATACAAAATTGACTTCCATACCTCTCGATTCTTGATTCATTAACTACCCCAACCAAATTCTGGAAGAATTAAATGATTGGGTGTATAAGACAAAGTGGGTGCCTAAGAGTTTATGGTTTCTCTCATTGACATTTGGCTTAACACTATTGGCTCAAGGGTTTCAATAGTGCCCCCCCCCCCCAATCTCCCTTTTGAAATCATGCCCCCATCTCTTGTTGCATTGCATCGATAGTTGTGGCTTTTTTTTATTAAATTGCATATTTACATGATGTATCAATTTATATTGTGCCTGGCTAGCACAAAAACCATAGGTATTGATTTTTATTCACCGATACATAAAACACTAAAGCGATGGCGAGGCCTTGGCCTTACACTCCTCTCCATGATTTAATAATGATATTTACATCATGTACAATTTTAATGCAATAGGGGTCAAAATCGGGATATTACAATCCTCCCTGCTTTCCCTTTGAAGGGACATGCAAGGTCCAATACAGACATAATGCTAACCACCTACCTCCTTAATGACCTAACATCCTCCCTTAATAAGGCATGACTAACACATGTATCTCACCTCGTAAATATAACTATTATTAAAATAATAAAATATCACAATGTGTTGATTATTTAATACTCCACTATCATTCACATGATTAGTGTTAGGTAAACATTAAATGGGTCTACTATGACATAATACCAAATCAATAATTTAGGCATAAGTATAATAACCAATGTAATGAGATTACTAATTAAACATAACCACTAACACCAATTAAATAGATGCATTCAATAAATTACAATTTAAATACTTACTACAAGCTAATGTAAATACTACAAGTACTAGCATTATATCACCACAAGATAATGTAAATACACTAATTAATGCCATATATTAATCTTGTACACTCATTAACCACTATACATCGTAACACAACATGCACCAATATGTACCTAGATTTACATCAAACAAATACTAACGTACATGGGTAAGGTCAACATGCATGGTCAATGTATGCATAACTTGCACATACACTATATTCAAACATCACCACCTCTAATACATAGTTCTTAACTAAGAAGTCAATAACAACCACACATTCAAGACAAGGTGACAACACATGCAAGACAAAAATCCAATACCTTCATCATTAACTAGTGTTAATAACCAAGTCAAGACACATCAACATTAATCAACATTATACTTAATTTTACCTTAATGAATTTAAACATTATTTACATGTGAAAGGAACCAAGTACAACTAGTTTGGTGTCTCAAACACCTAACCCATAATATTAGTAATTAATTGTCCTTCCTCCCTAATCTACTTCCAACTTCCACTTCTTATATATTCCTTTGTTGGATATTCTGGAACACCAATGATATCATCGCAACCCCAAATATATACTATAAGTGGAAGCATCAATTAAATCGACCTAACCTACCCAATAGAAAACTAATAGTCATCATCACATGAATTGGGGAGCATGACTCAACATACCCCTCCTATGACTCCAGGTTTTAGAGGATACACGGTGGGAAATACCTCCACCCCTCCTAACATAAATAGGGTCAACACCCTATCATTAATCATACTATACCATTATTGTGATTCTCAACATTGTTCCATCGAATGACCAGTTTTGGAAACCTAGTTTCCTACATAAACATCCACTAGCCAACATATCATAACAAGTATGTGATTATCGCTTAGACCATCTAACATTACAGGAAATTTCAACTCAAAATGGGCCTCCTAAAAAAAATTAACAAAATAATAGTTAAAATAATAAAATAATATTTATTAATTTTGGAGGAAGAAAAGAAAAAAACTACTTTTTTGTTTGTATTTTCGACATATCTCCCTGTGTTTTTACTCAAATTTTGATCAGGAGAGCTCTTTGGATGTGGAATTAAATTCCTCATCCAACGAGTACCCACTCGGCATACTTTTGACGGACCCCGCTACCCCAAAAACAAGAAATACCTGCAAAACCGTGATGATGACATCATCATCACGGTTTTACAGGTATTTCTTGTTTTTGGGGTAGCGGGGTCTGTCAAAAGTATGCCTAGTGGGTACTCATTGGATGCGGAATTTAATTCTGCATCCAACGATCTCTCCTTATCGAAATTTAAGTAAAAACACAAGGAGATATGTCGAAAATACAAACAGAAAAAGTAGTTTTTTTTATGATACCTATCCCCAAATTTATATTAAAAAAGTGTTTAAGACCTATACGGTATTTCAAATTTAAATCAATTTCATTGGCTAACACATGATGACATGGAATTTTAGTTAAAGTTAAAAGGCCCATTTTGAGTTGAAATTTCCTCTAATGCATGTGGTTTAGTCTTATCCAAAACAAACATTCATATAATATTCTTTCATTGTTTGCATGTAAATTACTAATTGATCAACCATAAGTTAATATAAACAAGTTACTATATCTATCATGTGCATGGAATCCATTCATTTGTTCAATCGTAGCATGAAATGGTATCCATGTACATTGTCACTTTTATTTAAAGTTCATGCACTAAAAAAACACACATAATTGTCATCATTAATAAGAGGAAAATAAACTAAAACATAATTGCCACACATAATTAGGTTCATAATTCCACACATATAGTTTACTCAATCAAACCAAGTCTAGCAGATAATAAGCAAAGAAATACATTATATGTCAAATTGTGGTTTAGTTGTCCAATAAAAATAAAGGGAATTTCATACAACCACCGTTCAAGAAAATTCATCCCAAATTTATAGTAGAAAACACTAAGGGATAATCAGAACGAATGGTCTCTGCCTTCTCCCAAGTATCAAATCTTGGGCTACATCTATCCCATTGGACCTTAAATTGGTGCACAAGATGGTGATTGAGATGTTGAACCCTACGATATAGTATGAATAATGGTTAAACCATAAAATCTCCCTCATTTGAGACCTGCAATTCCTTCCAATGAAGTTTGTGAGTCTCATCAACCTCATAATGTTGCAATAAATAGACATGGAATACATTATGAGTTTTCTGCAAATGTGGTGGCAATACACGATGATAGGAAATTGGTCCAATTCTCTATAGAATCATGGTGACAACTTAATCCCCTTACCAAGCTGAATATTACTATTATTATGTCAAATACAAATCAACGCATGATCTCAAACATTGTAAGTCCTATCCGTTCTAGGTGAATCCATGAATACGGGTAACACTTCTAGTGAAAAGTGACAAGTGAAAATTCAGTTTTTTACTCATTCATTAAATTGAATCCCTCAAAAATCATATGTTCCTTGTGAAACTTGAAATGCAACAAAGAAAACAAATTATACGGAATTTGGTTTCCTTCCACCTTTTAAAATAATAATAATAAATATATTTAATGTGCAAAAATCATATTTAATGATTGGTTTATTCTTGTAAATCTCAGGAAAATTTTACAAGTGGATTGTGTCCACATAAAATAATTTATTGATAAATGCATAATCTTTGAATATATATATATATATATATGAACATAATCTACACAAAATGCACTTAGGTGCACTTTTTGAAAAAAGAATATGATGGAAAATTTTGTGTGTGTGTGTATTCGAAATTGGTTGTTGAAAAATTTAATTGCTTTTTGCACACGTGTGCATTTTGGATACATGTGTGTGTATGTAAACAAAAAATACCCTTTTGAAGAGAACACATTGGTCTAGGGCCTATATATTTTTTGAATTGTTTTGGTTGCGTACCTTTTTATGTTGTTGATTTTTATTTGTGCTGATTTGAAGTTGTAAACATGGCTTTATAAGTGTAAGATTCAAAAGAAAATAGAAAAATATCAAATGAACTCAGAAACACATAGATTATATGGAAATAGATAGATGATTCATCAACGAATTGATTGGTATGAACTCCGCCATCTAAGCTGCACTCTAGGACATGCCTTATGTTTAGCAAAATGAGTAGTAAAAATAAACTTTAAAAAAGGACTAAAATCCATTTTTAAGCCTTTGATCGAGCATTTTTGCGCATTTTTAAAATACTTCAATTGGGGGTTAATGTGTAGTTAAGTGGGTACTTGATCGAGCTAATAAACTGATTGAGATATCAGCTCTGTTATATTTGCTTATACTTGAGTCTACATCCCATTGTCCCTTGGAGCACATAGTGTTCTTCCCAAGCTTTCCTTTTCTTTGTGAGCTTTCTATCGAGAGATGAAGGATTGAAGCGGTGGAGGACTCATTTTCTTTAGTTCGTAGAAGTGCCGACAGAATTTGTCACTATTGTATCTCTAATTTATTAATAGAAATATCTTTTCCTATCCAATTCATGTGCATTCTGAATATGAATATTGAATCCATGGATGTATTTAACTTTTTATACATGGTTGATTATATATGCTAGGATAGCTCTAACACATTTATATATATCATGCTTTCTTTGTTTGCTTTTGTTGAGAGCAAATTATAATTGCAATTGCATTGGAAAATCTCAACGGGGATCTACTTCAACAGTCTGAAATAAGGTACGATTCGATATCCCTTAGTGTTATATTTGCTTACGATTGATTTCCGGTGTCATGCTATCTGTTGTGGTACCCCCAAGCCATAGAAAGTTTCTCTCCATAACAGTGATTCTCACTTAATAAGCATAAATTATGTTCCAAGGTGATGCACCCATTTTATGCAAATAGGAAACACACCTAAGTGTTAATCAAAAAATAAACTAGCCTCTTGATCCCTAATAATAACCCCCATAACCTTAATCCCCTTTATAGCTCACATACTACCCTTGAATCCCATCACAACCCTAACCCTTAATCCACACAAGCAATTAATGCACATAAACACCTAATGCACTTAAGAGACACACATAATCAACTAATCCAACTAACTTACACAAATAAACAACTGATAAAACTAACCAACACACATAAATCCATAACCCACATAAGAATAGGATTAATGTATTAAGGGTCAACTATAGGAAACCCGCGTATGTGAGATACAATTCACATATGGGGATAACATAAGTGATGCTAATATACTACATTAAACCCCTAACCTGAACCAATTTATATATAATGCACTATCGATGGATCCCTTGATACTTAAGCAACACACTTATGTCACCCACATAAATGACACACATGTGTTATCCATGTACGCAAGTATAACCCATTACCCTCATAGAATTGACCCACCTACAAATAACTAATATTTGTAACTTTTACCCTTTTTGTTCAACTTATTTTGCAAATTGTTAAGTGTAGTTGACACATTTCTTATCCAACAATTGATCACGATTTGTAGTCTAAGAGTTCATTGAAGAATAATAATATTATTTGTCTAACATGGGATGAATCTTTGGTCTCAATCTACAGTCTAAGAGTCCAATGAAGAACAATAATATTATGTGCCTAACCTGATTTGAATAATTTACCAAATATGTGGAGTTGTAATTATAATTGTTGATTGTAAATTGTAAATCGTAACTCTAATCATTATTGTTAATTGTAACTAACATCATGAATTGTAATTCCCTATTGTAAAATTAGTAATTTGTAAATCTGAATATCATTTTCTTAAATTCGAATCATACAATCATGAGTTGGTATTGTGAAATTGTATTTAAATATTGCAATGTAACTTGTAATTGTAATTGTGAATTGTAAATTGTAATTGACATCATGAATTGTAAATGAAAAATGCATATAAGATAAATGCCATAATAAAAATTGAACATGAGCACAAGATAAACTTGTAACTTCTAAAATTAAAATTGTAAATTGTAACTTCTAATCCTAAACTTGTAATTTCTAATTGTAAAATTGTAAATTGTATAATCGATGACATAAACATGAATGTAAGATAAATAGCATACCTAAACATAAGATAAATAAAATGTATACACTTATCAACATAAACATAAACATAAATAATCTACACTCGTCGACGTAAATATAAGATAAAACTAACATACATGTGCATAAATATACTTATTAAAGATAAATAATATGTACACACATCCACATACACATAAACATAAGATAAATAACTCAAGTACACATAAACATAAAGCATAATATATCCATGAAGAAAAAATATAGTATGAAATAATCCATTAAGTTGATAAAAAATACAAGTATATATGGATACATAACAGTAAAAATATTGCACAACATGAACAAATGTTATCCACTATGGGGACTACGACCTTCATAACCTGTGTGGTCATCCCCAACGATAGTACCTCATGCACCATGCCCCTAGTGTGAGAATGCCATGTGATAAAAAAACGTTGTCTAAATATGGTAACTACAAAAAATAAAGTTTTGATTTATGTATGTTAGTTCTAGATTTAAATAGTACTTAAAATTTAAAAGAAGACATTTTTAAAATTTTAAGTGGATGGATTAACTTATCTAGATCGAGTCCATGGTGATATTTTCCAAATCGTCCTATGTGGCATCTCTAGGGAAATTCTAATTCGGTGGGAACTCACTAGGATTATGTTGAATCAACCTTTCCCACTTCTCTTTGAACATCACTAAAGTATTAATTCCCAACTCTACATGAGCTTTTGTATGGTGACATCATGGATGTAATCAATAGAATAATAATAAATGAACATTGTAATTTAAACATAAACTTGAATTATATATTGCATTGAAACATAAGTTACAACACCACATTGACTAGTAGTCTATGATCAAAATCCAATTGAGAGTGAAACATCCCCTACTCCTTTGAAATCCCCTTGCATCTACCCTATACAATTGGAGCAATGTACAAGATGAAAGTTATGATAAAATAATTGCAATTATACACATACATGAAAATTACAAGGTTGGGATGAAAGAACTAGCATATGTATCATGGAGACATGCTCAGGGGAAATGGTTGGACGATCAAACAAAATAGAAGTGGATCCATAAAGTTGGTCCTATGCATGGAGAAATAAAAAAAAACCGTATTACTCAATTGACAATTTTTCAAGGTACATGTATTAAAAACAATTATTTAACGATGTATAATAAAAACATTAAGTGAATAATTATACATGTTGTGTTGAGGACGACTTGCATCTCTCATACAAACAAAAAGTATGAGTCTCAGGAACTTATATCATATGCCACTAGAGTCTCATATTCAAGGATCTGAATAAGCGAGTCCTCCACATACTGTAAATCAGGATATGTAGGTTCATGGGGTGGCATAGACCTCTCCTTATGCATGGAATGGCAGTACTTCCCAATGCAGTGCGCATGGAAATTTCCATAAAAGAATTTGTGTATCATCTTCGAGCTATCATGTCTTGGATATGTCTCTCAACCATAGAAGAACATGACTAAGGACGAGAATAAATCAAGGACGATTTGTTATTGCAGAAAGGTCTCTATGATCCCTTAGACGGTAATAACTATGCCCCCTCCACCCCGATGCCATAGAAATACAATGATGTACTCATGTAATAAAGGTGCATATGTAAGATGAACTATGCATGAATACTTTTAGTAAAGTACAAGGACATGTGGTCATGGTCAAACCTAGTTAAACTTAAAATACCACATTTAGAGTGGTTATCTAGCAGCGGAATCAGGAGGGATGTCAAACAAAGTTCCCTTGACATCCTTTCCCCTTGTTGTGGTTTTCACTACTTTCCATTTGTCAATACCCAATAATTGTTCACTCCTCCTCTGGCAAGCAATATTCCATATGTCACTCAGAGGAATTCCCATCTGTTGGATGTCCAACAATCTATTGACTACCTTGATCATCATGGATATCGACCATATAGATGGAAAATCAAGGTGCATGGACTGTATTTCGATGTGCATTGGATTATATTGTGATTTGATCTGCTTGATCATGATAAATAGTTATATCATACTCCTAAGGAGAATGAGAGCAAGGATCACACTTGATATATAGATAAAAATGCATCAGTAAAGTTACAAAATACTAATACCAAATTTAGTGATATTGATAAATTCATCAAATACATAAATATGAATTTAAGGTACCTGTATCATGTTAAACCTCCTCACTATGCTCTGAGGGGGTCAATGGTTCATGGCCATAATGCAAGGAACTGACCACTATGCTACTAGATGGATTCTCACCAGACGCCTGACTGGTGGGGTCCTTAGATAAAACTAGAAACAAACAACAATTAGTTATTAAACATGTGTACACGTATACAATAGTTTACTTATGTATGTAACTCAATAAAAAAGTATATTCAAGAAATTTACATACGATTCTACTCATGACATGGGGGGCCTTCCCCAGCAGTGGAGCACCTTGACGATCATGACTGGAAGAGGGTAGAACCATGCTCTAGAAAATGATCTACATGAAAAAATGAAGAAAAATAATATATGTCGTCATTTCACAACAAGATTTGAACTCGAAATATGATGAGAAAATCTGACATAATCCGACGAAATTGACCCTGTCATCGGATTTCACCTTTGTAATTACAATTTTTTTTTTTATTTATAAAATTTACTCTAGTTCTGTTAGATATTCGATGGTCATTGGAAATCCAACAATAGTCGCCAGATATTCAACTTTTGTCATCAAAAATACGACGCTAATATTACAATGGCCACTATGCTAATTTCATCAGATATTCGAAGATAAATTATTTTTAGAAACTATATATTAGGAATATTTTGACATGTTTGTTATACATTCTACAGTTTGCAGAAGTTATAATTGTCTTCGCACAGATTGTTTTACATACAAAAAGCCACAAATATTTCAATTATTAATGTGATTAAAAATAGTGAATCGTGGACCTTGATTTTTTAAGATTGATGAAAATCACAAGTCAAGATTCGTATCATAAATTGTCATAACATAACAATATACTTGATCCACACGATAAAAATCGTGAATTGTTTGCTAGATTGTGGGATGGACTGAAAATAAAGGGTGATGGAAAATGTTATTATCCATGTAGTCAATGTAGGGGCTTTAAAAGGAGAAGAATAAAGATCACAACAACCCGAATACATTGTAGGGAATATGGACATGCTGAGGGAGGACATCACTATCATCCATTGGTAAGTTTTTCATTATATATGTCTTTATATTGATTGGTTTTGTAAATGTTGGTATAGTTTTAATATTTATTATATTAACTAGTATCTTTTGATGATTTCATGTAATTATAAAGGAAATACATCCTACGACAGATCACCCAGAGGATGTGATTTCAGAATAAGAATCGATGGAACATGGAGCTATGAATAATGAAGAACAAGTAAATGATCTTATTGAAGAAGATGATCATACTGATAACATAGTTAAAGATGATCATACTGAATACATTCAATGTTAGAATGGATGTTGATGAGGATGATCATGAAAATTATGACTTTGATGACGTTCATGATTTACCTCTTATTGAGAAAGCATTAAAACCCCTTTATGAAGGCTCCAACACAGATCTTCTCTCTGCTATATTGTTGATAATGAACTTGAAGGTTTTGAATGGTCTTTCAAACACACCAGTCACACAGATGTTAATGTATGTAATATATTCCATCATATATATATATGATTGTGATAAAGGTTATCTTTGTTCCTCTGATAATTTCATTGTTAATTCTTAAGTAAAATTAATACAAATGAAACATTTTTCATTAATATTATTTATATATTATATTAACTAGTTTTTTACTTTAATTTGTTGTAGCTTGATAGCTGAATTTTTGTTACCACCGTCAAATATTTTACCTCACACATATCGATATTTATCTGTAATCATGAAATAAATTGGAATGTAGTATGAAGAAATTGATGCATGCCCCGATGACCATATTATGCATTATAAGAAACATGAATTTGAAACATAATGTCCACAATGTCATATTAGTAGATATCAAACAGATCAAGTAGCAAAAAAGGTTCCTCGTAAGGTTTTTCATTATATTCCCATTATTCCACGTTTGCAACGATTGTTCATGTGCAAAAACATAGCGCAATTTATGTATTACCATGCACATAATATAAGTCAAGATGCCATTATTCGAATTCCTCCAAATGGTTTTGCATTTAGAGATATGGAGGAAAAATGGCCACACTTTAAAGAAGAACCTAATTATGTTAGGATTTCTTTGGCAACAAATGGAGTCAATCCATATGGAGAAAATACATCTATTTACTTGGTGTGGCCTATTTTTTTTATCAACAATAACATTCCTCCTTGGTTGTCAATAAAGAGGGAGCACACAATGTTGCCAAAGACTATTCCAAGTATGTGTCTACAACAATTCTTTTTGTATATTGTGACATCTCATTTGTTGTATTTTCTTGCATAATGTCATTTTTTTTCTTTTACTGTTGTGTATTATTTATATATCTTAATGGTTATAATAATTAAATATCTTTTATATGTTCAAATCAATGAGGTAAGTACAAAGTTAAATATATGAATGTATATATCGAGCCACTTATTGACCAACTTCTAAAGCTATGGAATGGAATCACTATTTATGATGTATTTAGACCAATATGACAATAGGTGATTTCAATTCCATGCAATGCTTGTATGGACAATACATGATGCCCCGAGGTTAACCCATTTTTGCGGTATGTAATTATAATGTCGACTTTAATAGTATTTAATTTTATGAAGTTGATATATTATGCATGCATGTTTTTTAAGTAATCCATTCATTTTATATAATTATAATTGATAACGTTAATTCATCGAATTTTTATGTAGGTATTCAAACAAAGGAAATTTTCATGTCCAGTTTGTGGTCCTAAGATCAAATCTTGTCATTCAAAATGTTTACAGAAGGAGGTGTTTTATGAGTATAGGAACTTCCTCTCTAATAATCATAGGTATGAAACTACTTATAAACATATATTCAATGGAAAGCACGGGACTGCATTAAAACCACAAAGAATGACACTTCACCTATGGAAGTTGCAATATAATAGAAAATGTCAAGGTACGTATAGATAAAATTTTCTATCTATCATCATATATGAAATGTTTTGAATTTTTTTTTATTGTGTATTGTTTACTATAATTGACATTGATTTTTGTAAAATATTTATAAACTATGATTCATGATGGTCATCGTGATCATGAAGACATTAATGGGATTCCACGAGGAATGAAAACTTATCCTAAGAAATTCAGCAGGTTGTCATAGTTTGAGAGCCTACAAATCACTCATCTATTTGATACAATACATATCGGAAAGAATGTGGCTGAAACATTACGGCAAATAATGGATATAAGGAGCGACAAAGAAAAAATTGTCAAAATTTGCAATGATATTTAGGAAGCCAAACATGCCATTAAATATGTCATTCAATTACTTATGAACGAAGACCAAATTAATATAAACTCACTTCCATGGTTGTTAACGGAGCAACACAAAAAAAATTGTAAAAGAAGTCATACGAAAAAATAAATTTCCCACAAGATTTTGTTCGAACATGAACAATATCATAACCAAGAAAGGTGATTTTGTAGGGTGAAAACACAGGATTGGAATGTCTTCATCAAGGAAATTATTATGGTATATATATATATATATATTCTAATGCGTATTGTTGTATTTTTTGTCTACTTTAAAAAAAATAATGAAACAAGTTTTATATTGTTACAGTATGTTCTACCTCTATCTCTCCTAGACAACTTCGACAACACTGCCAAACAATTTATATATGATCTTACAAAATACATAAGGTAAGTAGTGATATTTTCCATCCATATAGTGTTTCTTTAATTCATTGTAGAACTTATATTTGATATTTATTTTTATAATTGTTCTGTAAAATAATGTTTTTTTTGTTAAATATCGTGATTTGTTTGCATCACTTGTAGATAGATGTCATCTAAATAAGTCCATGAAAAATATATAAAGTATTGGAGGAGATAAATTTAACATCTGATGTGTGAAATTCAAAAGAATCCACCTTTTTCATTTTTCAATGCACAAGCCTACACTAATTCATAGACCAAGTTGAGGAGATTGGATTGTGTGGACCTGTACACTCAAGGTCCATGTGGATGGTTGAGAGGAACTTTAAAATTTTGAAGGGCTTGGTTAGACAACGAGAATCTCATCAGGGTTCTATGGTGGAGGGATATATGTTATACTAGAACATGATGTATATTAGTGAATAACTTCCTAAATTAGCATCAAAGTTCAATTTAGGTCGCATATGTCATCCAGACTCCAATAACAATTTCAAAGGGAGGTACCTCACTGGAAAAAGTAGATCAAGGAAGGTGAAAGGTAATTATTAGCTATTGGAGATTAATTATAGTACATTTAACTGTTGATTTTTATGTATATATCATACTTATTTCATTTTTAATATTCAATATGCATAAATTAAAAGTGTATACCTGCATGTTAGTTGAGTATACATTTGTACTTAATTGTAATTTTAATTTCATGAAGCAGTTGGTCGTGAGTGGGATGCACTTCATTTATACATAGCAAAAAAATATTGATTGGATGAAGGTATGGATTAAATTAATGTGAATAATTTGGTCATGGAATATCATGGGAATGTGTGGCTTCATTGGTTAAAGCAACTCATAACAATGGAGATACCAATCTTTATCAAGAAAGGGAAATTGATTTTGCATATTGTTTAAATCATAAGAAGGAAGAATTTTAATTAGCCATACTGGTGCAGGCGGGGTCGACCAAAGCCATGTTGATGTATTTGTAAATTTGGAATGTATTCACTTGTATATATTGTATTCCATTGATCCTCGGTGCTCCTATTGGGAGAATCACTTGTATTTATTTATACCCTGATGTTCCTATCTGGAGAATGACTAAAAGTGATGAGGAAGTCCCCTCCATTGTAAGTCGGGTCATTACTACCCTAGTTGTGGTTACTCGAGCCTACATATCTGAGTTAGGATTACTTGAGCCTACATTACAGAGTCAAATATTAAGTGAATGAAAGAATATAAATAGAGAGTGAGACTCTCTATTTATCACAATCACTCACACTCAATTGTAGTGCATAACTAAGAGAGAGAATAAGTTGAGACTAGAGAGAGAGAGACAACTGATGTCGGGAGATCATCTTTGTATCTTTGGGTTTTAATTTTGGTGCTCATTCTATCTCTGAGTAAGTTGTGGGGATTTATCCTTTATGGTTTCCCCAAGGAAAATATTTGTGTTCATTGTCTATCATTGATTGATTGTTGTGCTTGTTATTCTCTCAGATAAGATCCTAATATCATATAGCTTAAATGATAAAAATCGAACATGGTATCAGAGCTAACCTGAGAAGAAGACACTGTGTAGCAGCAAAAGTTATAGATTCTTAATTTTTGTGTCTCTCTCCACAACCCATCATCAAAATGAGGCTAGGATAACTCTCCATTGAAGGGCGCATCATTCTGTCGAAGCAGAATTTGATTCCAGGCATTTTTAGTTTTTGCTGCGAGAAATTAGGGATTTTTACAGAAGAGGAATTTTTGAGTGAGCCCAATAAAGGATTTATATCCTCCTAAAAATCAAAATTTAGAGACCAAGGTCGATATTTTTGGTTGGGTAAAAATCCAAGGTCAAACCCTAATTTGACCCCAAGCTTGAAAAACCCTAAAATACTAAAACTGGTAGTTTTGGTACATTCACTATATCTTGAGATTGAAGATGGATCAGGGGCCAAAATATTCACAAGCTGAAGATAAAATCCTGATGTACCCTGTGTAAAAATGTCAGCCTCATATTCGCTATATTATGGGAAATATGATTCCTCTGAATCATGGTTCCAACCTCTTCTAGGATTCATCCCTAAACATGACACCTAGGGAGAATTGCTATATCTCAGGCTACGAAGTTCCAAATGAAATTTATGAAAATGTTATAGATAGGGAATGAGATTTAATTTTTGTGTTAAAAGTTTCAGACCCTGATGATGAAACAGGGACACATGGAATTCCGTACAAGTTCGCTATGTTGAACAGTCCTGAAATAAGTCACCTTGGGAAAACTCTCATAAGTCCCAATTTGTGAAACAAATTCTACTCAAAACTATGTAGTTGAAAATAGTACAGGTGAGGCTACCGCATTGAAAAATTTCAGACATAGAGGATCATATATTTCGAAGATACCACAGAATCAATATCAGGAATTTCTGCAGAGGAAATTGAAAAACTAGGGCTTCCTGTTTCGGGAGCTTCCCTCCACTGTTTTCAGAAAAGGAGTACATTGGAAAACTCACCTTGAGAAGGTGCATATTTCTATCCAATCATATCTGAAATATTCCAATTTTTGAAAATTAGGGTTTCTCTGACAAACCCTAGATTAGCCAATTCCGGAACGAGGACGAACACCTCAAATCGGTAAGATCTAATCTTTTGCTATTTACATTTGAGGTTCTCATTTCAAAATGACCTATCACACCAGCTTGATGACAATCTTGGTGATGATGAAAACTTATGAGCATGGAAGTATAAGTTTTCACTAGCTCTTGAAGAAAATGAATTGGACACTAAGTGGAGAGGTTCCAGTTCCAAAGAGAGATGAGGCTAAGGCCTTACATAAGAATAACTTGGTCAAGGCCAAGAAGATCATTGTTGATTCAATCAAGGATCACCTTATACCACAAGTGTCTTACATAAAGACACCTAAATATATGTTTGATTCCTTGACCAAGATATTTGAAGGGAATAACATAAATCAGAATATGACTTTGAGAAACCAGTTGAAGAATGTAAAGATCCAAAATGCAGAGATCATACAGTCATACTTTACAAGGGTCTCTCAAATCAAAGAACAACTTGAAGCAGTGGATGAAGAAGTAGAGAATATAGAAATTGTGATAAACACCTTGAATGGCCTCCAAATATCAAGGGATTCATTCATTTGAGGATGTGTGCCAAAAGGAAGTGATTACCTTCAGTAGACTCTGGGAAGAGCACACACAAGATGAAGCTCGACTCATAATAAGATAAAGAGAAGATGGGAGCAACTGAAGATCAAGCGCTCATGACTCTAAGAAGATCCCTCAAGCGATACGGAATATGAAGGACTCAATTCTTGAAGAACCTCTTATCCATATTAGCATCTGGATAAGAAATGATGATGTCATGAATGAAGAAGATGATGAAGTTGAAGGCTCAAGAAGGAGTCTACCCACGCAACGAATAAAGATAAGTATTCAATGTCATTTCATGATATTATTTTGTTGTGCATTTGTTTATATTTAGTTGATGTGTTATGCATGATAGAATGGTTGCATTAATGACAGTATACTACTAATATGCATGCGATGGGTAAGTAGCTCATGGTGCTATACAACTCTCCATTGCTACTTATCTAGAATGAAACCTCTTTGCTGACATATTGGATTAGTGCATAATCTCAATGATGTCATGGTAGAGATGGAACGCATATAGAAAGTTTCAGTGAAATATGGATGAATGTTGTATTGGCTAAAATATTGACATGATTATATCTTGATGCATAAGAATTTTCCATTATGAATATGCTTTATGAAGTATTTCTAAAAATACAAATAATTTGTTTGACTTGTAGGAAAGAGTTGATACAATCGCCTACAAGAAAAGAAGGATGAGACTTATTCTGAAGAACAAGTGACAACAGTTAAAGAAATAATCCAAAATGAAGAATAGTATGACAAGACTTCAAGAGGTCTCAGAAACACTCTAGTTATGTGACACTGTTGAGCGACATCATTGATGCAGATCCTTCCAGCTATGAAGAAGTAGCCAAGAAGAAAGGGAAGGAGAGTACCAGTTCAAAAAGAATGATGTCTAGGATGCGGTATCGAGCATTAGAGGAAATTTGGGGTCTAAAATGGGCCTTATAATAAAACGCGCCAACAATAAATTTTGTGAGTTGGAATTCAAAAACCAATAGAATTTCAATAAAATGAGTCAACCATAATGGTTGAATTAACATATTTGTCATAAAAGAAGACTACTTTTTGTGTTCGTATTTTCGACATATCTCCCTGTGTTTTTACTCAAATTTCAAGCGAGAGAGCCCGTAGGATGCCGAATTTAATTCCGCATCCAACGAGTACCCACAATGCATACTTTTGACGGACCCTGCTACCCCAAAAATAAAAAATACCTGGAAAAATGTGATGATGATGTCATCATCACATTTTTTCAGGTATTTCTTGTTTTTGGGGTAGCAGGGTCCGTAAAAAATATGCAGTGTGGGTACTCCTTGGATGCGGAATTAAATTCTGCATCCAATGAACTCTCTCACTCTAATTTTGAGTAAAAACATGGGAAGATGTGTCAAAAATACGAACAAAAAAAAGTAGTTTTCCATTCTTCCTCCAAAATTAATAACTATTATTTTATTATTTTAACTATTATTTTATTATTTTCCTTAGGAGGCCCATTTTAGACCTCAAATTTCCTCTAATGACCTCAAGGGAATTCCATAGTGGATTTGCAAGATCCAGCATGTAGTATATGGAAACATCGTGGGATACAACACAAGATTCGTAGCACGAGGATTCTCACAGAAAGAAGACATAAACTACAAAAAGACATTTGCATCCAATGGGTGTTGAGGCACATGATAGGAAAACTCATGTGTAAAAACTAAATAAGGCCTTGTACGAGCTTAGATGACACCCATGGGATAACACATACATGAGGAGCTTGAAGATCACCTAGAGTGATGAAGATATTAACCTTTGCTACAAGGTTATAGATGAAAGCCTATAGAGGATGACAATCACACAGCTGGGTGTGAAAAGAACTTTTGAAAAGGTTCAAGATAGAGGATCTTGGTATCCAATGACCCTAGATGGATACATAGAATATTAGTAGCAGAGGAAGCTACTTGTCACTCCAGTATAGAATGTTTCAATGCATAGAGTATGAAATATAGAGGGAGAAAGATGCTTCACTTCAAAGGGAGTGACTACAGAAGATCCTGAGGTTCAACATGGTACGACAGGATGTACATCTTACTGATGTCTCTAGGCTTTACTGAGAATAAATTGGATTCCAACCTTTACTTCAATGTTGAAGGCAAAAGACCAGTGATGCTCCTATTATATTTCGATGAATTGTTCCTGACAGAAAAGAGGAACTCATTAAAGTTGCAAGAAGGAGACTTTCTTCCGAGTTTAAGATGAAGGACTTGTATATGGTGCACTACTTTCTAGGCATGGAGGTGGGGCAGAATGCTGATGGAATCTCCCTGGGACAAGGGAAGTATGCAGTAGAGATCATGAAGAGGTTCAGGATGATGGAATGCAAGGCCATGACCACACCTATGGAATCGAACCTGAAGCTATTGAGTGATTCTTCATCAGAGTCGGTTGCTACGATGTATCATCAGATGATTGGGTCTTTTATTTACCTGACGAATACAAGACTAGATATTTTCTTTGATGTGAACACATTGACCCAGTTCCTGATGGATCCGAGACATGTTCACCTGATTGCTGCAAAGCATATTCTGAGGTACCTGAAGGGTACAATTGATTATGGGCTCAAGTATGAGGCGAATCAGAAGATTAACCTGGAAGGTTATGTGGATTCAGATTGGGCAGGTAGTGTCATTGATAGGAAGAGCACTTTGGGGTGTTTCTTTAGTATGGGATCAAGTGTGATCTCTTCGTTTAGCAGGAAGCAGTCCTGCGTGGCACTGAGTATAGTTGGGGCAAAATATGTTTCCACTTGTTTGACTATTTGGGAGGTAGTATGTTTCTCTTGAAAACTACTATTTGATTTGATTGATCTTACTTGCATTTTGTATGATGCAGAAACGAGCAGTGAAGCTCTAGTATGAGATCCAGATCAAGATCTCTTGAAAGAGGGAGTTCTAGCATAACCGGTGAAACAGGTTGTTTGAGCATAAAATCCTGGAGAAGCTCATAGGTTGCTCACACGTAAACGGTCCTGTAGGTTTTCCTCGTATGTAGTCGGTCCTGGAGAAGCTCGCAAGTTACCCTTAGATGTAATCAACCCTACTGTGATTCTATGCTAGAAATGGCCAGAGTGAAGTTTGAGTACTTTAGAGAGAAGCTTGGTGTTCTCCAGATTGAGGTTCCCTCCAAAGGGAAACGATGAGTCTGTGTTCCCTTCTGACATGGGGGTAGGATTGGTTCCTACCATGGTCATATGTAAGTGCAGAGCCATTTTGACATGGTGGTAGGCTGGGCCTCCCATGGTTAGATGTAAGTGAAGAATGATTCTGACATGGTGGTAGGATCAAGGAACAGCTGGAAGTAGTAGATGAAGAAGTAGAGAATGCAGAAATTGTGATGACCACCTTGAATGGTCTCCCTAGGGCATGTGACTCTTTCATTCAAGGGATCTGTGCCAGAAATAAGCTAATCAAGTTTAGTAGACTGTGGGAGGAATACTCACAAAAAGAAGCTCGAATATTAGCATGAAAATAAAAGATGGGAAGTGAAGATCAAGCTCTCATAGTACAATCCAAGAAAATCAGAACAAACCATCACAGAGGTAAGCACTCTCACCAGGAAAGAAACACTAGAAAATATTTGTCTAAGTACATTTGCTTTACATGTGATGAAAGAGGACACCTTGCAAGAGATTGTCCTGGAAACAAAGATAGATCTCACAAGAGAAAGGGAAACAAGAAAAGACATCATGCTCATGCTACAGAAGATGATGAGCCTTCCGAGAAGAGAATCAAACAAGAAAGTGATGATTTTTCAAGTGATGAAGAATATGTTTTGATTTCTGCTCTCACGGGAAACATCACACATAGAAGCAATGATTGGCTTATAGACAGTGGGGCTTCCAAACATATGACGAGATTCAAAGAATCTTTTGTGAAACTATCAGAACATGAATCACCCCACAAGGTGAAACTTGGGGATGACTGCCAATATCCAATAAAAGGTAGTGGATAATCCTACTACAAATTAGACTTTGGAAAGTCTATGAAAATGAAGGATGTCCTATTTGTACTAGTACTAAAGAAGAACCTTCTCTCCATCAATGCATTAGATGCAAAAGGTATAAGAGTTGAATTTATAGATGTTCAAGTCATCATGTGGCCAAAAGAAAAGACTATTGATGATGAAATAGTAATTGGAGAACAAGAGGGAGGACTATATAGATTAAAGGGCCAACTAGAAGAATCTTTGGTTCATGACTCAGTAGAACCAAATAAACTTTGGCATAGAAGGCTTGTACATGTGCACTATAGGGCACTACCACTTGCAAGCAAAGTTGTTGAAGGTATTCCAGAAATACAAGCAAAACATGAAGGAGTATGCAAGGGATGTGCGAAAGGAAAGAACACAAATAAGACATTTCCAAGTAGCGAAAGAAAGGCTAAAGGAATCTTGGAAATCATTCACTCCGATTTATGCGGTCTGATGTCATCCAGTTCATTGAGCTGGTATGTATACTATGTTTCTTTCATTGATGATTTTTCTAGGAAGACATGGATATACTTCATGAAGAACAAAGATGAAGCATTCAACAAGTTCAAGGATGTCAAAGCCTTGATCGAAAACTATACAGAAAAGAAGATCGAGATTTTCCGATCAGACAATGGTGGAGAATTCACATCAAATGAATTCAAGGAATTGTGCAAAGATTCAGGGATTAAGAGGGAGTTGATCACTCCATATCATCCACAACAGAATGGGGTTGTAGAAAGAAAGAATAGAACAATCATGGAAGCTGCAAGGGAAATGATTCATGATCAATATCTTCCCATGCATCTATGGGCAAAAGTTGTTAGAACAATTGTGTATGTACAGAATCATACTCCACAAAGAGTACTCGAGAACAAGACACCTGAATAAATGTTTTTCGGCAAGAAACCAGAAGTCAATAATCTCAGAATATTTGGCTATACAGTGTACAAACACATTCCAAAAGAAAAGAGGACAAAATTAGATCCCTCAGGAAGGAATGGTATATTTGTGGGATACTCTGAAAGCTCGAAGGCTTACATAATATACTTCCTAGGATTCAAGAAGATCAACATCAACAGGGACATAACATTTGACGAAGACTCAGCTTACTACAAATCTAGAAAAAGACCTGTTGAAAAACCTAAAGAAACAGAAGTACCCAGAATTCATGACACAACCATGAATGAAGCAATTCCAGAAGAACATCAAGAAGTAGAAGAACCTCAAGAACCTATATATCCTCCTCAAGAAAAGAATCCTCACAAGATGAAACCTGCTTGTGTACAAGAATCTATCCACAGTGGAGAAAAATATGGGGCTCCAGAATAGATACACAGAAAAAGGAAAAGAACCAGGTCCTGCTCTAGTTATGTAGCCTTATTATGTGATTTCATTGACAAAGAACCTTCCAACTATGAAGAAGCGGCATAAAAGAAATAATGGAAGGATGATATGATCAAAGAGTATTAATCGATCATGAAGAATGATGTTTGGGGTGTTGTCCCAAGACTAGAGGGGAAGTCTGTTGTGACTTCCAAATGGATCTATAAGATCAAGCATGCTGCAGATGGTAGCATAGAGAAATATAAATCAAGATTTGTGGCTCATGGTTTCTCCCAAAAAGAAGGAATAGATTATGAAGAAACTTTTGCTCCTGTAGCCAGATATACTTCCATCATATCAGTACTTTCTTTAGCTGCAGTAACGAAGTGGAAAGCACACCAAATAGATGTCAAGATAGCTTTCTTGAATGGTGTAGTATAAGAGGAAGTATATGTGGAGAAGCCACTTGGTTTTGAGACACATGACAAAGAGACTCATATGTGTAAGTTAAAGAAAGCCCTGTATGGTTTGAAACAGGCACCCAGGACATGGTACGGCAGAATCGACAACTTCCTATTTAGTTTGGGCTTTACCAAGAGTAAAGCAGATTCCAACCTTTACTACAAGGTTGAAGAAGGGAACCCATTGATACTCCTACTATATGTAGATGATCTATTTGTGACAGGTGAGGATGGGTTGATTGTTGATACAAAGAGGAATCTTATTGTCGAGTTCGAAATGAAGGACTTGGGTACACTGCACTATTTTCTAGGCATGGAGGTGTGGCAGAATGCAGATGAAATTTTCTTGGGACAATGGAAGTATGCAGTAGAGATCCTAAAGAGGTTCGGGATGATGGATTGCAAGGCCATGACCACACCTATGGAATCTAACTTGAAGCTATTGAGTGATGCTTCATCAGAAGCGGTTGACGTTGCAGTGTATCGTCAAATGATTGGGTCCTTGATGTACCTAATGAATACGAGACCATATATCTGCTTTGCTATGAACTCATTGAGCCAGTTCCTGACGGATCCGAGACATGTTCACATGATTGTTGCAAACCATATTCTAAGGTACCTGAAGGGTACAGTTGATTATGGGGTCAAGAATGAGGCGAATCAGAAGATTAACCTAGAAGGTTATCTGGATTGGGATTGGTCAGGTAGTGTCATTGATAGAAAGATAAATTCAGGGTGTTTCTTCAGTATGGGATCAGGTGTGATCTTCTGTTTTAGCAAGAAGCAATCTTGTGTGGCACTAAGTACAGCTGAAGCAGAGTATGTTGCAGCTTGTTCAGCTAGTTGCGAGGCAGTGTGGCTGAGAAAGATCCTGTCTGATTTATTTGATCTTCAGATGGATGCTACTTGTATATATTGCAACAACCAGAGCTGTGTGAAGCTTTCGGAGAACCCAGTGTTGCATGACAAGTCAAATCATATTGAGATCAAGTATCACTATATCAGAGATATGGTGTAGAGAGGAGCAGTGAAGCTTCAGTATGCTGCGACGGATGAGCATATAGATGATGTGCTAACCAAACCATTAGCCAGAGTAAAGTTAGAGTACTTCAGGGAGAAGATTGTTGTTCTCCAGATCGAGTTTTCCTCCAAAGGGAATTGATGTGCCTGTTGGCCCTTTTGACATGGTGGAAGCCTGAGCTTCACATGGTCATATGTAAGTGCAGAGATGCTCTGATGTGATTGTGGGTTGTGTTACCACATGATCAGTGTAGAGATATTCTGATGTGACTGTGGGTTGTGTTACCACATGATCAGTGTAGAGCCATTTTGATGTGATTGAAAGATGTGTTCCCACATGATCAGATATAAGTGTTGAAGGCCATTCTCTAGGAGAACGGAGGAACTTGGTCAGTTACCAGAAAATTGAATTAGTCTGGGACTGAAACTTAGCTTAGTGTTGAGAGGCCATTCTCTGGGAGAATGGAGGTACCTAGTCAGTTACTAGAAAATCGATACAATCTGGGACAAAAACTCAGCTTAGTGCTGAGAGGCCATTCTATGGGAGAATGGAGGCACCTAGTCAGTTTCCAAGAAATTGATTCAGTCTGAGACTAAAACTCAGCTTAGTGCTGAGAGGCCATTCTCTAGGAGAATGGAGGCGCCTGGTCAGTTACCAGGAATTTGGTTCAGTCTAGGACTGATGCTCATCCTAGAACTAAGAGTCCTTCTGACATGATGAGGTCGGATGTAAGTGTAGATCCCTTCTGACATGATGAGGTTGGATATAAGTGCATGGCCCTTCTGACATGATGAGGTCAGATGTAAGTGCAGAGCCTTTCTGACATGATGAGGTCTGATGTGAGTGTCGAGCCTTTTTGACATGGGTTTTGGATGTGTTCCTCCCATGGTCATATGTGAGTGTTGGGCGTGCCTTTCTGACATGGTTCATTCCATGGTCAGATGTAAAGTGTTGGGTGGGCCTTTCTAACATGGTTCATTCCATGGTGAGATATAAGGGCTGAAGATGATGAGGACCTGCATGAAGGCTAGGCCTATAACTAGCATGAAAAAGGGTTAGCTCTGTAAAAATTCCTGTGACAAGTAGAATTGAGATAGCACTAGTGATGATGACCTAGTGATGATCCAGGAGTGATGATCCAGACTTGATGATGATCTAGTGATGATCCAGATCAAGTGATGATTCAGACTAGATGTTGATCCAGTGATGCTCCAGATCAATTGAAGATCCAGTGATGCTACAGATCAAGTGATGATCTAGACTCGATGATGATCCAATGATGATCTAGATCTAGTGATGACCCAGACTTAATGACTTAACGATGAATATGACTTGAAGATGAAGATATGATGATCTAGATGATACAGAGAAGAAGACTTGTGCTGATAAATTGTGTTGAGAGAATACCTTCCTAGTTAAGAGGGAGTGTTGATGTATTTGTAACTTCAGAATGTATTCACTTGTATATCTTATGTATTGTACCCCGATGTTTATTCCAGGAAGTATCTGTAATGTAATTTAGTTATGTCATGCCCCGATGTTCCAATTGGGAGATTCAATAATCTAAACAAGTCATGTAAAGTCATAGAGTATAACCCTCCTTATTCATCAAGAGTTAAAGTCCTCACAGTTGTGGGGACCTAGGGTTATTAGACTCTCCTAGAGAAGTCAACCTTAGTGAGTTATTTTCATGTCGAGAATTAGTATAAATAGAGAGGGATCCTCTCTATTTATCACACATTCATATTCATTCACTCACACTTAGTTGTAGCGCATAACTAAGAAAGAGAGAAGAAGCTGGGACAAGAGAGAGAGAGAGAGAAGAAGAAGTTGGGATAAGAGAAAGAGAGACTACTGCTGTCGAGATATCATATTACTGTCTTTGGGTTTTACTTTTGGTGGTGATTCTATCTCTGAGGAAGTTGCAGAGTTTTCTCCTTTATGGTTTCTCCGAGGAAATTTTTTGTGTTCATTGTCTCTTGTGTTTGATTGTTGTGCTTGTTGTTCTCTCAGATAAGATCCTAAGATCATATAGCTTAAATGTTAAAAATCTAACAAAAGCTTAATACAAGAACGATCACCAGCAATGAATTAAGTTGTGAGCTCTACAAAACTTTCAATAACAGAACAATCAGATAGAGACTATCACATGTTTGAAGTTTCTAACAAACCCTTAAATTGGGTTTTATTCCCAACCACCTTTTTCAAGTAAAAAACCAAGTGTTAAAGATCGCACTGAGGAGAACATTCACGCTAGGTGTATCAAGTCCATATATTAGAGCACAAATAAGTAGCTCACGAGTCTACATGTTTTTGGGTTATTTTCTAACCTTACTATTTTTGGGTTTTTTCTGCCTTTCACGGTAAGGTGGATACAAGTGCAAGTGTTAGATATGATTGCAGAGATTGCGGATCAATATATAGTGCAGGGTATTAATCTCGGGAGCCATACATTACCCACAGAGCACTCCAGAGATGTGTCTTGATATTATTTCCAAATCTTCCACACTTAACAACTCACAGCTGCATCTTTCCATATATTTGATAGTCACTACGAGATCATGGGAGGGAAAAGCATGATCGAAATATTTTAGACAAATAAATCAATCAAATAAACTTTTTCGAGACTACAAATTTCCATGCTTCTGATTTCTCGAGTCTATAACTGGATGGTTTTCTTCATAGGTAGAAGCAACTCTTTATCTTACCTTAAATTACTTTCCAGAAAGCTCAAACGAAGATTAAATAAGATATATAACTTAGGCACATGCTAAAAACCTTATCATTTACCCTAGGAGCACGTTATATCGCCACTTTTCCACCTGCTACTCATACCTTCTACAATTCACGCTCTAGCTTATTTTCAATAAAGAAAAGAATTGCTCTTTAGGTCTCGACGTGGTCTATACCCTCCTACATTGCTTCAAGATTATTAACATTTGAATGCCTACATGTAGCTGGGTATATGTTCTCTTTGCAACTTTTCAGCCATCGACATGTAAATAGAACTTAGCCTACTTTTTCTCTGATAGATCAAAGGAAGTTATGGCGATCACCCAATTTATTGTTAACCACCAACTTGTTGCAGTGATCACCTATTTTAACTCAGTAATTTCATGATGGTAACTGTTAAGCGGACATAAAACCTAAGCCAACTAATCGTGTATATTTTTGCATATGTGACTCAACTAAGTATCGCCAATTGGCGTCCTATAAGTAACCATTTGACAAGTCAGTTGGAAGTTTTATTCTAAAGTAGGTTGTTCATATATGTAATAACTGCATGTAATGGGATATGAGTAAGTAGTTAGTTTGATTGGGTGGATATGACATTGAAACAAACTGTGCATGAGATTTCCATCCCGGATCATTCCGGATTTTGTCGACTATCCATGATAGCAACATAGTATTTTATTTATTAGTCTTAGTGCTTGCCTCAGTTACACTTTCACATGACAGCTTGGCTGACCGAACTAATCTTCTTTTGTATTGTTGAGAAGAGTGGACCCAAAGTTAGGTCGAGATTATAATAAACGATAAGCCAATAATAGAGGATGACGCCCCTCTTTCGATAACAGTATAGACAATAAGGTTAAATTAATATTATTTTCGTAATGTGAATAAGGATATTTTTTTTCTCCAATGATATAGTTGACGTCTACAAAATGTCTTAATTTCTCCCTGAACATAAGAGAATTAGCTCGGAAGGCTATGACGCTCCTTACAGTGAGATTGGGGAGAAGCTTAAATGAGATCTAATATAAAATGGTATCCAGACTTAGGTGCAGTTAGCGTTAATCTAATGAATGATATGTGTACTGTTGTATTGTCATAAGCTGTTCTTACGTACTGTTTTCATATTTCTCGATGCGGTTATTACCATGTCACTTATGTTGGCGTGATGTTGATTGCTATTTGTACTATGGTTAAGCATTGATGTGTAAGTTAGTTATTTGATTACGTACTTCATTGTTTATAACATGTGCTTATTGTTGTATACATGATTCTAACTTGACTTTGTTAATGGATAAAGGGGTGGATGGGGTACTTGTTTACTATGGTGTCAAGGCTTATGACTTATTCATGTCCTAACATAATTTGACTATATGGTTTTTATATTGTTTGGAGAATATTTGTAAAAACCTTGGCCTAAAAATTCCATGGCATATTTCATATGCCATGGACTTAGGACTTAAAGCCTAAGTTATGCGATGCATGAATGGTTTTATGCAATTCACAATGGTTTTAGGACAAGATTTAACGTCGTGACCAGAATTATGGATTTGTGGGTTTTTGTAAACGATATTAGAGGCCAGGGTGGCGACATAAATGTGCCTTGGGAAAGGTGGCGACCCAACTTAGCGCTTGATTTAGTCATTAGTTTGGATCATTCGCAGCCTTGTTGCTTGTGCTCTGCTCCTACGTGGTGGAAAGAGGTGAAACGACAATGGCTTGATAGGTATGACGGTAGTCTGGTTTCCCAGCATAATTTGCTTGTTTGGTTTTATTATTGACATACTTCTCTTCGTGGTTTTTCTGCCTTGTGGTTGTAGGTTACAAGGATGTGGCGAAACGAACTTGGATCGCTGCTTGTAGGCAAAGTCATGGACAAAGCCATACCCATTTGAGTAAGCTTGTTGTACAAGTGTTTACTTATTCCCTCTTAGATTCATGGCTATGACAGATTTGTTGCTCGTCGAGGGTTTTGATTTCTTGTCTTTGGTTTCTAATGGATGTGTTTTGGGTTGCGATTTCACTTTAACTTAATGAGCTCTGCGTTTTGAAATTGTGACAGGATTGGGGTTTTGTTTGTTGGGGATTTAAATTCCTTCGGGCCTGAGCTTGAAATGTATTAGGATTTATTAATGGGTGCTTTGTGCCACAAAAAGGGCATGGGTGACTTCTCGTCAAGCTTTGTGTATTTTGTAAATAATGTTTTGATTATACTACTAGAAATGGGCAGCACCATTGCTTGCAATGGTGCAATGGCCAAGTTATGAACAACTATGTAAATCTTATGTCTTTTGATAATGAATATGTTTAACAGTAATTGCATGCTGTGTTTTATTTTGTGTTATGGTTATCACCGGACTGTGTGGATTCGCATTCCTTGTTTGCATTAGTTGTATGCGTGAAATGTGTGACAGCGTTATGGATTTGGGGCCATGTCATATATGGCATTGGCGTTTCCCACCATGGTAGCTATGATAGCATAATTATTGTTTATGATTTCGATGTGTAATATGATATGGGGGCTGTCTGTGATGTACCCCTACGACTATCAATCGTCGCTGTTGGTAAACACTGATAGGGTTGTAATATTTATTAATGTTGATTATTATAATGAGTTGGATATGTAAGAGGCCGAGGGCCATAGATTGCAGCGTGTATATTAAAATGGGTCTTTCGACCTTTTTGTAGAGATTTTATATTTTGTTTACAGCCTGTGTTTAAGTAATATAGTGTGGCTTTGTAAAATATTAATAGACCCTACATGATTCGATCCTGGGTCATTTACTATGATGAGGGTTTAATTTATATGGATACGATTTGGGATTTAATGCCCACAAGAATCGATCCTATGACCCTTGTGAAATTATGTTGGTTTTAAATGAATATTGTAAATGAAATTCTGTTTGTTTTTTAGATGATTACACTAGATGATATTATGTTTGATTTTATTTATGTAGGGACTTTTTTTTATTACATGCAATTTATAATATGATTCATAGTTATTTAAGGGCTGATTTTTTATATTTGTGATGGATTATTTATGTGTATAATTAGTTTATTGTATTACGAATTTGTGGATGTAGTTGATAGTAATAAATCGTGAACCATTAGATGGTCTCGATACTTGGTCTGTAGCTTTAATTTATGATAATGTTTGTTTTAAAGATGAATGATAATGTTTATAGAGACCCTAAGAGGTCTTTGTTTATTTTTATCTTAGCTTTAATATTGGAAGTTATGGTTATTCTTATATGTAGAATATTGAGTTTATATTATTGCTTAAAATCGGTTAGGGTTCTGTTTAAATCTTAATCTGAAATAGTATTTTATTTCTACACCTAAGTTTGCTAGAAATATGAAATTTGCCAGTAGAGTACATAGACAAATAAACACACATTCCCTGCTAGGATAATTCCTAGGTCTTAGGAACCCAAGTTTAAGCTGTAAATAAAAATACATAAGTAAAACTGAAAGAACAAAACCCTTGATAATTCTTACACGGGAATTAAATTACAGCCTAGGGTTTATAATTAAAATGTAAACCCTAAAAGAATTTGATAGGAAAAAAAAGGCACATAGGGTTAGAAATATAATATAAACACTTGCATAATCTAGCCGGCACTTATGTTGATTAATTTTTCATTGATTCCAACTATTGAGTCCTTGGTGCCCCTTGTGGATCCCCCAAGGTTAGTGTTTAGTTTGTAGTTGTTTTTGCAAAGAGGAGCCCTTTTGACCTTGTCCAATCCCAAGCTTGAATCCCTTGGAGGCCTTGGAACAATGACAAAAGCCCTAGTTACCCATTGACTTGCTCAAGTGCCCCTAAGTTGTATCTTTGTCCCATTTGAGTCCATTTTCGAGTTCCTTACTCATCATTGATATTTGGTTACTAGTCTTTGTGCTATTTGTTATGCTTGTACTTGTTTTAGTATCTTGATTGGTTGTTGGATGGATGATGTGGCTCATGTGTGTAAAGTCTTTGATGTGTTGATAGTGAATCCCATTGCTTGCATTGGATGGTCTTGGGGTTGTTAAGTTCTTGTTGGGTCCTTGAGTCCACAATCTTAGATCTTTATCCTCTTGCACGTGGAGACTTAGGTGTTGGAACCCACACTTATGGTGGTATATTGGAACCCATTCTTATGGGGTCCTTAGTGTCCTTGAAAGTTTAAGTCTTGAACCCACATAAATGTTTTGATGTCCCTTGGACGCTATATGGTCATTGCCATGTAGTATCCTTATGATCATGCATATGAAGCCCATAAGGTGTTTCAAACTAGTGGTGAGGTCTTTGTACCCCTCTTTTGGGGTGTTGGTACTCTCATAGTGATGAAGATATATAGTGGAACCGTTGGACATGTTTTTGATGATATGGAGACCTTGAAACATGATGATGTATGGTACTATTTGTGGTTATATGGATATTGGGATGTATATAGAGGTAGAGCTCACATATGTTACTTGATATGTTGAAGAATACTTTGAAAAATACTTTGAAACTCTTGTAGTTAGTGGTATGGTCTTTGGCACCCTCGTGTGTGGGGTCTTTGATGTCCTAGACATATTGAATAATTTAAGGGTGTTAGACCAAGAATTTGCAAATAAACCCATCATAGGAAGATATTCCTTGTCAATCAATTTACGTTGATATGTGGATCATCTTCTAACTCCTTACGGTTGAAGAGATATAAATTTTTGAAGTTGGGCTACCCCACCTTTTTGGGTGAGCCGACTAAACAAAAGAGATTTTAATTATTTGAAATTTTGAATTGCATGTCGTCCCAAGGTAATAATTTTTATCCACAACCTATATAAATAGAATATCAAACATTTCATTTTCCATCATCAATTCTCTTAGGAATTTCGCACATTCTGGAGAAAAGTGCGAAATTTTGTGACAGAAAATTTTCTCGGCATCTTCACAAAAATTGGCATAACTTTCTCATACGGAATCGGAATTACAAAATTTTTGGCTCGTTGGAAAGCTTGTTACAAGGGCTATGTGATGACAGGATATATAGTTTCTTTTGGATTTTCCAAATTTTCTTCATCTCATGATCTTCAATAAGGTATGGTTCATGCTTCATGGTTTCTCTTGTAATGGCACATGTCTCTCATGGATAGAGTTCATCTTTGATCTTAGTATGTGAGGCTATATATTGGTATATCTCTTTAAAGTAATTAAATATTTTATGAAGGATATGGTGATGGTTTTCTTGGCATATATCGTGATGTGATATTGATATAGGTCTTGATGATTATCTTGAATGTTGTTGGCATAGATCTTGGTGTTTATCTTGATTGTTGTATAAGTGTACTATTGAATGAGAAGTTGACATGTAAGTATTAGATATTTTGATTTATTTATTTGATCAACCTAAATGTTTTATTTGAAAACTAGTTTTACAAGTGTTGATCATTGTGTCTTTAACCTAAGTGGAGTTGGATTGTTAATGACAACCTTTGACAGTGTTGTAAGTGATTATTTGCTTGATATTTGTTTGATTCATTGACTTGATTTCAGTAGAGTGAAAAATCCTTTTGTGTCTAAGAGTTTATGATATTGATTAAGTTTGACATAGTTGTTTAAGTCTTTTATCTTATTGGTTGAGGTTATTTGGTTGAAGTATATCATGTTTAACTGTCAAGTATTCCTTGACTGTGATTGAGGTTGGTTGTCATGTCATTCAATGAGTGTGTTTGGACAAAGTTTGTTTGATATTATGTGAAGTCTCTTGGTTGCTCAAATGTGTCTCTTACTTGATGAACTAGGCCAAGTAAGAAGGGTTGGTTGACTGTCAGAGCACTTGATTAGGTTAACACAAATATATGATTGATTTGGCACAAGTACACAAGCATATTGGTACAGTTGAGAAATATTGACACAACTTGCCTTATGTGCAGTTGGTTTGACTTAGATTGGATGAGTAGTATGAGCAGTTGGTTTGATCCAGGTGGACTGAGTTTGGTGTGTAGACTCAGATTGAATGAGTTGGTTTATGTGAGAAACATATTGATTGGTACAGGTTGATGAGTATTCTGATACAGTGGACAGTGATTAGTTGATGAGTAGTGATCAGATGATGAGCAATGGTTAGTAGTGGAAGTGGTTGTGCAGTGTGGTATAGGTTATGTAGTGTGGTACAAGTTGTGTAGTATAGCACATGTTGATTATAAGTTCTGCAGGATCAATGTGGTTGTTGTTCAGTAGTTTCTATCTTCATATTAGGGTGGCAGGACAGGGAAAGGAAAGGAGGTTGTAGCCTCCTTTCGATTGAATCCAAAAAACTAGGGAATGGAAACTTCCTTCAGGTCATTGCCTGTAAATGAGGGGGTCATAGCCTCCTTCCAGTTGAGGCTAAAAAATTGAAGTCTTTGTAATAAGGGGTTTTTTTCCTCCTTCCAGTTATTTCTGGAAAACTATTTAAAAAAGGATTCCGTGGTTTTCCCCCTAGGATTGGGTTTCCACGTAAAAATATTGTGTACTGTGTTCCTATGCTTTATATGTGATCATTGATGATATGATAATGATAACAATGTTGATGATGATATAATGATAATGTGATAATGCATAATATTCAATAAATTGTTGATTATAAAAGTTGAAAAAGTAATAACGAATGCACACACATATTCAGTCCCCCTCTCTGTGTTCCTGGAGTGTCCAAAAACTTATTCTAGATAATGAATTAGGCAGTCAAGAACCTCATACCTGAAAAGTGAAGCTCTTCTAATGTTTGAAACATGCACATTCAATTACCTAGCATTAGCAATTCACAAGCAGATCTGAATTCTGTATAGATGACTGAATCACTTGGGAACTACCACGTTCCACCCAACCATGACCCGTCACCGTTCTTGGTTTTAATCCGGATCCCCCCAAGCTGGTTCCAACATGCAAGTAGCTTAGAGCTCCTAAGGTAAGGCTTCCCTAATTGGTATATCAAGTCTGTATCAGTTCCCCTTTTTCCTATTAGGAAAATGTTCTCCAAGAACTCTCTTGAGAATAATCAGGCAGAATAATGACTCCAAAAAGATGGAAGAGATCCCCAAGCCTCTCTTTAATTTGGGACTTTCTAGACAGACGTTTCAGTTAAAGGGGCAGTTAAATCAATAATCATTTGATTTCTTGATTTAACCCTTTTTATTTAATTTAGGTACTTTTAATCTTTAACTTAGGAACTTTTAACTAGTTCCTAATTGGATTTTTGTAGGTATTATAATATTTAATTTCTTTTAGTAATAATAAATAATAGATGAATCTTTTCCTTCTTTCTTACATTATTAATATTATTACTATGCTTACTCTTTATCCATACCATGTATAAAATATATAATGATATATTATTTGTTAACATTTTTCTTTGGGCGTCATATATTATGATCCCTAAACTTATGACACTTTGTTCATTAAGGTCATGAGGTCGATGATTAGGTATACTAGGCCAGGAAACTCTAAACATCCTTGCATGTTGAATTCCCTCGTATAACATGGTAGTTCTTTAGTACTTGATGAGATACATAAATTTGAGATTTCATTTAATCACTTATAAATAAGTCAGATGAGATCAATATTTACTCAAGTCGTTTTCACTCAGGAATCATTAATTATTTTTAGTAACTCCTAGCGCTTACCAGATCCCATACTTAACGCTAAAAACAGGGAGTTAAAAACTTAGTGCGATTCCATAGCTTCTCGCTCAACACTAATGCTAGGATGTACTTGTAGGATAAACCTAAGGATACAATGGCCAAGGATTTGATGTTCCAGAGCTTATGCTCAACATCCACATGGAAGGCTCCAGGGCTTATGCCCAACACTTCCAAATTATCTTTTCATGTGTTCCATAGCTTCACACTCAACAAAAATGTCTCAAAACTCATGTGGTTCAGAGCTTCTCTCTCAACACAAATATAAGTACTCATGTGATCCATAGCTTCTCACTCAACACAAAACATCAATTTACGCATGTGCTCTAGAGCTCCTTGCTAAAAAAAACATCTCATCAATCAGTTTCTTCAAGGTCCATTCCCAACACAAGCAAACATATATATGTATCATATGCAATTGGCTTATGCCCAGTATATCAAACAAATCATCATGTTCATAGTGTGGTCTTTGACCCAGTATATCAAAATAAAACATCAAGGTAACATCATAATCAATGGGGCTCATTCCCATAAGCGTTAGGTCCAAAATTCAGGATATTACATCCCTCCCTGCTTAGAACAACACCATCCTTGGTGTTTTAGGGAATCCGAATGAAATCATGACAGAAGGCAGGGTAATCCTTTTTCATGGTGGCTTCATTCTCCCAAGCAGCCTCATCGAATTCGAAGTGCTTCCATTGCACTTTCAACTAGACTATGGTGCGCTTCCTGAGCTGCACCTTTGTCTTGTCCAATATATGAAGAGGTACAGGGGAAAACTCCCCTTCAGGTTCCACCTATAATAAGGACCAATCGATCACATGTTTAGTATCATAAACATATTTATTTAATAATGATGCATGGAAAACATTATGGACTCTTATGTGAGCGGGTAACGCTAGTTCATATGCCACTATCCCTCTCTTAGATAGTATTTCAAAGGGTCCACAAAATCTAGGTGCTAACTTACCACACCTTCCCAACTTCAACGAGCTCCATTTTGATTTTACTTTCAAGTAGACATGGTATCCTTTTTTATAATCTTTATATTTCCTTTTCTTATCCACATAAATTTCTTGGCGGTCTTATGCTTCTTTAAAGTTACCCTGGACCTTGGTATCCTTTAGTTCCAAGTCCTTTAACAAGTCAGGCCCTAACATGAGTCGATCCACCGAGCTATCCCAAGTAATCGGTGTTCTACACTTCCATCCATAGAGTACCTCAAAGGGACTAATATTGGTGGAAGTCTGGTAACCATTGTTATATGAAAACTCTCTGAGATGCAAGTAATCTTCCCACTTTGTGGGGTTGTTCATGACATACATCCTAAGCATGTCATCAACAATCTGGTTTAGCCTTTTTGTCTGCGGGTGATAAGTAGTACTAAAGTTCAACTTCGTCTCTAATCCAGAGAATAAATATCTCCAAAATTTTCTGGTAAACTTAGTATCTCGGTCTGAGATGACTGCCTTGGGTAGCCCATGCAATCTAAATATCTCCTTCAAGAATATATCGACAATGTGTACTACCTTGTAGGTCAACTTCACTGGAATGAAGCATGCTGCTTTTGACAATTTGTTAACTACTACAAAGATAGAATCATTTTGTTTCTTACTTTTCAATATACCGGTGATAAAATCCATACTAGTGACCTCCCACTTCCATTCCGGGATGGGTAATGGCTGCAACAATCCTGAAGGATTCTGACGCTCAGCTTTGACTAGATGACATTCTGGACATTTCACGATAAACAACGCAATGTCGACATTTAAATTAGGCCAGAAAAAGTGTCTCTTAATGGCATATATCATCTTTTGATATCCTGGATACCCCGAGTAGGGTGTCCGATGAAATTCTGTGAGGATGCCGGACAGAATGTCCCCTCCTTCTGGAATGTACAATATCTTCTTCGACCATTGCAGTCTTGCTTCATCTACCTTGTAATATTTTTGTTGTTGAAACAACCTGTCCTGTTGGACGTTCTTGAGGATTTCTAAAAATAAAGGATCAACTCTGTTGTCCATTCTAATCCTCTCATGCAAATCCGAATCGGTTTGACTTAAAGTCACCTCATATATCATATGAGTTCATCAACTCAAAGCATTAGCAATCTTGTTTTCTTTTCCCTTAATATGCTTTAGCTCGAAATGGTACTCGTTAAGAAAATCCAACCATCTAGCTTTCCTAGAATTCAGATCCGGTTGCTCGAATAAATACTTCATGCTCGTATTGTTTGTCTTCAGAAGGAATTTCCTTCCCATGAGGTAGTGCCTCCACATCTTCAAGGCGTGAATGATGGAAGCTAACTCAAGATCATATGTGGGGCAGTTATGCTCATGTTCTTTTAACTTTCACAATTCATAACATATTGCATAATCATTCTGCAAGAGGACTCCTCTGAGCCCTTCCTTGATTGCAGCCATTCAAACAATGAAATCCCCATCGGGATCCACAATATGTAGTATCAGTGCGGTTGTCAAAAGCTGCTTAATATTTTGAAAACTTTCCTCGCACTTGGTCGTCCATAAGAACTTATTTTCCTTCTTCTGCAAAGCAGTCATGGGACAACCTATTCTCGAGAAGTTCTCAATGAAATTTCGATAATATCTGACTAATCCCAAGAAGGACCTAATGTCAATTACACTAGTAGGGGTAAGGCAGTATTCTATGGCTCTAATATTTTCCGGGTCCACAACTATCCTTGTCTCAGAGATAATGTGACCCAAGTACTGTATCTCTGGTTTGTAAAAATCACATTTACTAAACTTGTCATAGAGCTGGTGTTCTCGTAACACCCATAGAACTATGCGGAGGTGTTCCTTGTGTTCCTCTTTATTCTTAGAGTAAACTAGGATGTCGTCTATAAATACCAAAACAAATTTATCCAGACATTTACTGAATATACTGTTCATCATACACATAAAGTTCGAGGGTGCATTGGTCAACCCAAATGACATTACTACAAACTCGTAGTTCCCGTACATTGTATGAAAGGCAGTTTTGTGAATATCCTCATCAAGAATTCGTACCTGATGGTATCCAGATTACAGGTTGATATTTGAAAAGGTATTGGCTCCTCCTACTTGGTCGAATAAGTCATCGATCCTAAGAAGTGGGTATCGGTTATTGATAGTCATTTTGTTAAGATGACAGTAATCTATGCACATCCACATCGGACCATCCTTATTCTTTATGAAAAGTATCGGTGCTCACCAAGGGGACACTCTTGGTTGGATATATCCCTTCTCTATCAAGTCCTACAACTATAGTTTGAGTTACAGTAACTCTAGTCCACTCATGCGGTAAGGGGCTTTTGAAGCTAAAACTGATCATGGTGTCAGTCCTATGGAAAAGTCTAGGTCTCGTTTTGGAGATAATCCAGGGATTTCCTTAGGGAATATGTCCTTGAATTATACAAGAACAGGAAAATCCTCTATGTGTTGTTCTCTTTCAGCCTCTATGTCTCGGATATTTACTGTAAACAACTTGCGGCCTTTTCTAATGCACTTCTTTGCTTGTAAGGTAGATATCTATCTTGCTGAGAATTTCTTTGGTATGCCTTGAATCCTCACTTGATTCCCTTGGGTATATGTACACAAGATTGACTTGTGTAAGCAATCGAGCATGACATGGTGTTGTTCCAACCAGTCCATATCGATAAGTATATCATATGATCCTAAGGGTAGGATGTTTAGGTTTACTCTTGTAGGAAAACCATTCAGGTTTACCACACAATATGTAACTATTTATGAAACTTTCTATTTCGTACCCGTGGCTAATTGTAACAGCCAAGGTTTATCATGTTTTTCTTTTCCTAGTTTGCATACATCAACAATTTTAGGTGATACATAGCTCCAACAAGCACCGGGGTCAATCAATATTGAAATATAGGTGTTCAAAATATTAACTTCTATCTCAACCATGGTATCCTAATGGTCTTCCTGTCAGCCATCCAAGGCTACATAAATTTGTGGTGTTCCAGCTATGTCCTCTACCATTGGTTCTTCTTGTAATTTGTGCAAGACCCCATTGGTCTTGTTCTTACAATCTCGGTCATAGTGAGTCCCACTGCATTTTCAGCATTTGATATGTAGCAGGGTAGCGTTGGATCCCCTAGTTTCTACTAGCTTGTTAACATTTGCAGCCGGTACATATGGCTTTGTACCTGATTTGTTGAAGTTATTGTTTGCTGGAAAACTGTTGTTCTGTTTCCTATACAGGGGTGGGTTAAAACCCGGTTTGTGGTTGTCAGAGAATTTCTTAGACTTGTATTTATTTTTGTTCATGTCCTCTTTCCTTAGCTGTCCATGCTCATAGCAGAGCCTAGATTTGTGCAATGTGGTGTCCAAGGTTTTAGGCATGTCAAACTCAATCCTTTCTCAAAAGTTGGGAGGAAGACATCCTAAAAACTATTGGATCTTTACCGTTTCATCCTTAATGTATGGTACATAATGTAACAGATCTAGAAATCTATTAATAAAAGCACCGATAGTCATGGATCCCATACGTAACTAGTGAAACTCTTTCACCTTTCTGTCGAATAATCTTTCTCACATATATTTTTCTTGAAATATCTTGCAAAATTTACTCCAACATATTTCTCTTACCTCATCTTTCTTGGTATGCTTCAAGTCTCTCCACCATCTCGCTACTTTTCCATTTAAATTATAGATGGCCAGTCGATCCTTCATTTCGCTAGAGTAGTTATGAACTCAGAAATATTTTCTCATACCCAACAACCATTCTTGAGCTCTCTTCCCCATGTTCACCTCTCCTTCATAGGTTGGGGCTCTTATTTTTCTGAACTCCCCTTCGAGATTGTCATCACTTCTTTGTTTCTTTCTGCATGGAGAAAGAGAGTCATCATTGGAAGGATTGTGATACTCTCCTTCTGGAGGTTCAAGGGTATGTTCTTTTTTTCCTTCTTCTCTTGGGATGTTGGACCGTTTATGATAAGGTTCCTTCTTGAACATGTTTGTATAATGAGTGGGTTTTCCCTGCAGGCTTCCTACCATCATATTTCACAGCAATGCTTCATTGATTGCTTGTTATTCCTTTAATTCATTCAGATTGTCATCTCTGAAACTTTGCAAGTCTGCTTGAAGACTTTGTATGGTTTTCATAATATCATAATTCAGTTCCACCACTAGTTCTGCTTCCTAGGTGGGGGTATTCAATTTCCCTTGCCATCTGTTATCTTCTTCAGTGTTCATGATCTGAACTGTTCTGTAAAAATTCTTGAAATTGCAAATTTTAATAACAGAAAAAATTTATGTTAGTTAACAAAATTTAAAACATACTTTATCTTCCTTGCAACGAATGTCTAGTATGCCCATTAGGTCTCTTAGTGTTGAAACTCGGCTCTGATACCACTTGTAATGTCCCAAAAAATTGAAAATAAAAAAAAAATTATTAGGGTAGTCAAAACTACCTATGTTAAACATTAATTGAACTTTACAGAATGTGTCGTACTCTGATTGTACTGGTGTATTGTCATAAGTTGTTCTTACGTCTTGCTTCCATATTTATCAATGTCGTTATTACCATATTACTTACGTTGTCGTGATGTTGATTATTGTTTGTACTATGGTTAAGCATTGATGTGTAAGTTAGTTATTTGATTACGTACTTCATTGTTTATAACATGTGCTTATTGTCGTATACATGATTCTAACTTGACTTTGTTAATGGATAAAGGGGTGGAGTGGCGAGACTAGTTTCCCTTGTAACCACCTGAGAGGTAATAGTTTCTACTTGTCACATCAGGCTTACTTAGTTATGTCAAACTAATGCATTCGTGTCCCATTTGCATGCAGGTGCACTTGGTGATGGAAAACTTATTTATAAATCTTAACGGAAAGTGTTGATCATTTTGGTCACTAGCACTCGCATTTGCAAATCTATCCTAGTGACATTACACTGATTATTACTATTATCATTACGGACTTTATGATTGTGATGAGGTCACTACTACACTTACTACTTGCGTGACACAGACTTATTATACTTGTTTACTATGGTGTAAAGTCTTATGACTTATTCATGTCCTAACATAACTTTACTATATGGTTTTTATATAGTTTGGAGAAGATTTGTAAAAAAATTGCTTAAACATTCCATGGCATATTTCATATGCCATGGACTTAAGGCTTAAATCCTAAGTTATTCACTGCATGAATGGGTTTATGCAATTTGCAATGGTTTTGGGACAAGGTTTAACGTCGTGACCAGAACTATGGATTTGTGGGTTTTTGTAAACAATATTGGATGCCAGGGTGGTGACATAAACGTGCCTTGGGAAAGGTGGACACCCAACTTAGGTCTTGGTTCATTCGCTATTTTGGCTCATTCATAGGCTTGCTGCTTGTTCTATGCTCCTACGTGGTGGAAATAGGTGAAATCACAATGGCTTGATAGGTATGATGGTAGTATAGTTTTGCAACATAATTTGCTTGTTTGGTTTGATTATTGACATACTTCTCATCATGGTTTCTACCTTGTCATTGCAGGTTATAGGGGTGTGGCAAAATGAACTTGAATCACTACTTGTGGGAAAATACATAAATATTTGGGTAAACTTGTTGTACAAGTGTTTACTTTTTCCCTCTTAGCTTCATGGTTATGATAGAGTTGTTGCTCGTCGTGGGTTTGGATTTCTTGTCTCTAGTTTCTAATGGATGTGTTTTGGGTTGGGGTTTGACTGTAACTTAATGAGCTCTGTGTTTTGAAATTGCGACAAGCTTGGGGTTTTGTTTGTTTCCTTCAGGCCTGAGCTTGAAATGTATTGGGATTTATTATTGGGTGCTTTGTGCCACGAAAAGGGCCTGGGTGACTTCTCAGCGGGATCTATGTATTTTGTAAATAATGTTTTGATTATGCTACTGGAAATGGAAAGCACCATTGCTTGCAATGGTGCAATGGCCGAGTTATGAATGACTATGTAACTCTTATGTCTTTTGATAATGATTGTGTTTAACAGTAATTGCATACTATGTTTGATTTTGTGTTATTGTTATCACCGGACTGTGTGGATTTTCATTCGTTGTTTGAATTAGTTGTATGGGTGAAATGTGTGATAGTGTTATGGATTTGGGGCCATGTCCTATATTGCATTGGCGTTTCCTGCCATGGTAGATGCGATAGCGAAATTACTGTTTATGATTTCTTTGTGTAATATGATATGGGAGTTGTTTATGGTGTACCCCCACGAATATCAGTCATCGTTGTTGGTAAACGTTGACAGGGTTGTAATATTTGGTAATGTTGATTATTATAATGAGTTGGATATGTAAGAGGCCGAGGGCCATATATTGTAGTGTGTATATTAAAATGGGTTTTTCGACCTCTGTGTAGAGAGTTTATGTTTTGATTGCAGCCCGTGTATAAGTAATATAGCGTGGCTTTGTAAAATATTAATAGAACCTATAGGATTCGATCCCGGGTCATTTTATGTGATGAGGGTTTAATTTATATGGATACAATTTGGGCTTTAATTCCCACAGGAATCGATCATGTGACCTCTGTGCAATTATGTTGGTTTTAAATGAATACTACAATAATATTATGTTTGTTTTTAAGATGATTATGGTAAATGATATTATGTTTGATTTTATTTATGTAGGGACTTTTGTTTATGTCATGCGATTTATAATATGATTAGTAGATATTTTAGGGTTTGATTTGTTATATTTGCGATGGAATATTTATGTGTATAATTAGTTTATTGTATTACGAATTTGTGGATGTAGTTGATAGTAATACATTGTGAACCATTATATGGTCTCGATACTTGGTCTGTAGCTTTGATTTATGATAATATTTGTTTTAAAGAAGAATGATAATGTTTATACAGACCCTGAGAGGTATTTGTCGATTTTTATCTTAGCTTTAACATTGGAAGTATGATTATTTTTAGATGTAGAATATTGAGTTTATATTATTGCTTAAAATGGGTTAGGGTTCTGTTTAAAGCTTAATCTGAAATAATATTTTACTTATGCACCTAGCTCTGTTGGCAATATGAAATCTGCAAGTAGAGTACATAGAAAAATAAACACACATGTCCTGCTAGGGTAATTCCTAGGTCCTAGGAACCCAAGTTTAAGCAGTAAATGAAAATACAAAAGTAAAATGGAAAGAACAAAACCATCGATAATTCTTACACAAGAATTAAATTATAGTCTAGGTTTTATAATTAAAATGTAAACCCTGAAATAATTTGACAGGAAAACAAAGGCACATAGGGTTAGAAATATAATATAAACACTTGCATAATCTAGCCAACACTTATTCTAGATAATGAAATAGGCAGCCAAGAACCTCATACCTAAAAAGTGAAGCTCTTCTAATGGTTGAAACCTACACATTCAATTACCCAGCATTAACAATTCACAGGTAGATCTGACCTATGTATATATGTCTGAATCACTTGGGAACTACCACGTTCCACCAAACCATGACCCGAAACCGTTCCTAGTTTTAATCTGAATCCCCCCCCAGTTGGTTCCAACATACAAGTAGCTTCGATCTCCTAAGGTAAGGCTGCCCTAACTGGTATATCAAGTCTGGATCAGTTCCCCTTTTTCCTCTTAGGAAAATGTTCTCCAATAACTCTCTTAAGAATAATCAGGAAGAATAATGACTCCAAAAAGATGGAAGAGATCCCCAAGCCTCTCTTTGCATTAGGAATTTATAGACATACTTTTCAGTCAAAGGGGAATTTAAATCAAGAATCATTTGATTTCTTGATTTAACCTTTTTTTTTAATTAAGGTAAAGTTTAATATTTTAACTTAGGAACTTTTAACTGGCTCCTAATTGGACTTTTGTAGGTATTATAATATTTAATTTCTTTTAGTAATAATATATAATAGATGATACTTTTCCTTCTTTCTTACATTATTAATATTATTACTATGCTTACTCCTTATACATACCATGTATAAAATATATAATAATATATTATTTGCTAACATTTGTCTTTGGGCATCATATATTATGATCCCTAAACTTATGACACTTTCTTCATTTAGGTCATTAGGTAGATGGTTAGGTCCACTAGGCTAGGAAACTCTAAACATCCTTGCATGTTGGATTCCCTCGTATAACATGGTAGTTTTTTAGTACTTGATGAGATACATAAATTCGAGATTTCATTTAATCACTTATAAATCAGTCAGATGAGATCAATATTTACTCTAGTCATTTTCACTTGAGAATCATTAATTCTTTTCAGTAACTCCTAGCACTTACTAGAGCCCATACTCAATGCTAAAAACAAGGACTTACAAACTTAGTGCAATTCCAGAGCATCTCGCTCAACACTAATGCTAGGATGTACTTTTAGGATACACTTAGGGATACAATGGCCAAGGATCCGATGTTCCAGATCTTATGCTCAACATCCACATGGAAGTCTCTAGGTATTATGCCTAACACTTCCAAATTATCTTTTCATGTGTTCCATAGCTTCATGCTGAAAAAAAATGTCTCAAAAATCATTTTCTTCAGAGCTTCTCGCTCAACACAAATATAAGTACTCATGTGCTCCAAATCTTCTCGCTCAACACAAAACATCAATTTACCCATGTGCTCCAGAGCTCCTTGCTAAAGAAAAACATCTCATCAATCATGTGCTTCAGGGTCCATTCCCAACACAAGAATACATATATATGTATCATATGCAAGTGGCTTACGCCCAGTATATTAAACAAATCATCATGTTCATATGCAGTGTGGTATTTGACCCAGAATATCAAAATTAAACATCAAGGAAACATCACAATCAATGGAGCTCATGCCCACAAGTGTTAGGTACAAAATTTGGGATATTACAGCCAGTGAAAAAAAAGGTGTTGTATTAATATTACTATGCATGTTAAAATACAGGGTGTAAGGAGTTCCAATCAGGAGCATTGAAGGATTTGAGAACTCTAGTGCAGTAATACATGAGATTTGTTCATGGGAATCAGTTTGGATGGTTTAATATGTTGTAATAAGATGTATTAGTCTCTATTAAATGCATTTATCAAGTCTAACACAGTTTTGGTACGAGTTCCAAGATTATTTACACACCCTAGCTAGATTACTAGTTAAATTTGACTGGTCTAGTTGCTCTTTCAATTCAGAAAGTTATATGCAGTCATTTTTGAATATGTAAGTTTCCATGTGTCACTAAAAGACCTGCCTACACACACATACTTCCATACTATAAATTCATTGAGGTTGTATTGTGTTTTGGGAGCCTCCATTACACATGACTTCCCTAGGCAAAAATTGTCTAAACCCCCAATTATTTCCTAAACTCTCTAGAACTCTCCATATCTGTTAAGAAATGTCCCAAACTATATTTTTGATATTTGAAGGCCTGATAACACCTATTTTCTTTTCCACAAGCCCCTCGTCGATGGTACTGAAAAAATTTCCCTAGTTTCACGGTTGGGTGGCCCAAAAGAGTGGGAGTAGGTTTCCACATAGTGGACTCTGAAGCTTGAATGGTCCCCAATCTAAATGTGTTAGGGGAAATGAATTCACTGTTATGTAACTTACCCTTGGTTTCCCTCCTCAGCCTGATCCCATGCCTGCAAATTTCCTAGCACAACTCCTTGAATTACCTAGTCTGAAGTTTCATTGAGTGTTTGTAATTCTATATCAGAGATGACTAGGAAATTAAAATTAATACCATCGTCTAAGTCACTAAATAATGATAGGCTGCAATCATATATATAAATTGAGAGCCAATTTTATTAAAATCTATGGGTTTGGGAGAAGCCTTGAAAGTGATGAGTAACTTATGCATTGATTGCTGACTACTTAATAGACGTTTTTGATTTAGAAATTCATAAATTGTAAACGACCAATCTATTGAGGATTGTATACCTTATCTCCTGGGAAGAGAGGATAGCCAAATAAATGTGTATTCTTAACTACCTTTGGATGTACAAAACATTGATTAATTATTCAGGTGATACACATTGTAGTTTGGATATCACAAAACCTCGTGAGAGATTAGGAGGTGTTAAGAATCTAGATCAAAGTGGAAATTATTTAAAGATGTTACGAGATTTACAATATGTGAAATTACTATTGAATTAAAGAACGAGAATTGGAACCTTATTGCTTGGGACATACGATTAATAATTGCAGTATGTATAACGTTTATGGGAATGATCATTTGATGAAAATATAGTAGAATGGGATGAACACTTCAATGTGAAAAGAAAGTTAAAATGGCCATTGAATATAAAAAATAAGAATTAACTTCGAGATGAAGTTTCCTAAAGAGGGGGAGTATGTAATTCCCTACTTAGAGATAGGAAAAGTAATTGAAATGAAATCATTTTGTACAATAAATAGATGTGATGATGTGATACGAAAGTATAATGTTTAGTGTCCTCGAGTAAATTGGAATGGTAGGACTCATGTATGAATATATAATAACAAGGATGGATATAATCCCAATACTGTGACCTAAGATGACACATTGGTAATATATAAATAGTATTCGTACTTATTCTAGAACTTTGGGACAAAGTTTCCTGAAGTAGGTGTGTATGTAACACCCTTTTTTTAGCTTGAATTTGGAGATTATTATGACTAGAATTTGAGGGTGTTCTATGAAGAATGACCAATATATTTTGGTATTTAAAACTTTATATGGACATGCTATTGAGGGAATCTGGTTCTGGATGACCCGGACCTGGGTAAAACGATTAACTACTGAAGAGATTTGAACTAAACAAAATTGTCTGACTTATGTATTATATGATGAATGAATTATGATTTGATTAATTATGAATACAATTATATGATGAGTTTAATTATGAATGAATCAGAAATTATGTGAAGTTATCAAGCAAGAGTTAAATTATATATTTTTGAATGATTGACAAATTCATTGTGTAATGTGTACTTTGATGGTCTGTCGAGCGTGACAGGAAATGCAAGTACGTGAACAGAGAGAATCTCTATGCAAAGACTCTAAGGAATTCAACGACTACGGAAGGTGATACCAAAATTGTTTGTAATGTTATTCAATTTTGATATTTTTTGATTCACTGGCATGCACAGACTCTGAATGAGTCGGGAACCATGACAATTGAGGTCAATGAATAATTATGTTATGATTAAAATCTTATTTTATGAGATTTGATGCACATGGTTTTATATGTGCAGGTGATGGGAGACGATTTCCAATCGAACCACATCAAGTGACGGGGAAAAGAAATTATATGTGTAATTCTAGCAAATGGACGGCTTGATGAGCTTTAAATAGAGTGAGGAAAACTCCAACTCATCATATGCATGTGTCGTGAAGGTAGGCCACGAGTCGATCACTCACGAGGATTATACTAGGGAGTGCGCAATAGGGATTCATCCTTATTCCCCAGGAACCACCTGGCTCTTCGCAGGGTAGGCGAACTGAGGTAACATTGGCTTAGTCATCATAACCAACTCCTTGCCTGTGGGAATTATCGAAAGGGCATGCTGGGAGCATAGTGCCTTGATAATTTTGGTCGCAACCAAAATGTGATGATAATAAAACACCTAAATGAATTAAAGAGAAATAATAAAAATTGGTCTTAAAGAACATAAACATATCCAGATTTGTTAAATGAAATAAATAAATAATAATAATTAAAATAATTAAATATAAAAAAAAACGTAATATAAATAATAATAATAATAAATAAATAAATAAAATAATAATATTAATAATAATAATAAATAAAATAATAATACTAAAGGAATTAAATAAATAAATATCATGAGTAAATAAATGAACTAAATAAACTAAACTAAACTAAACTTAAAACTAAGTAAAAGATAACCTAAGATAACAAAATAAGGTTGAGTGAATAAAATAAACAAATAAAACAATTAAGTAAAGAATTAGTTAAACTAAAGTGATGCATGGTTGCATTGTTATTAACGAAAGGGTTAATAAAAAGAGAAAAATGAGGAAGAGAGGGGGACTTTTTCCTCTTCTGGATGCCATAGTGTTAGCATGGATCGATTTTGTGAATTAAAGGAGAATGCAGAAGAGTGTGGTTGAATACAGCATGAGGGAGGTTGGGAGCCTCCCTATAGCAGTCTGGCGTTGTATTGTCGTTGCTAGCCACATATTGTCAACCTCATCGAGCTCGGGGGTCCCAGGGAAAGGAGAGTACTCATCAGGGTATTTTAGGGAGGAAACTGATGGGTTATCAAATATTGGAAATCCAGCGACTACAACAGCAACGAAGCAAGGGAAAACAACCTTTGGCCTCATCCTCAAACATCAACGACTAGCGATTTGCAGGAATGTTAAAATTATTTAAATGCGTTTATTGTTGTAGGATGAAAATTTTAGATATACTACAATTTTTATCAGATCTAGTTTTATGAATATGTATGCATGTTGGTGGTTTTGTTTGGACCCCGTAAAGGGTCATTACATTTGGGTATTTATGGAATTCAATAATAAATGGATGCACTCATTAAATGGAAGTATCCAATAGAGTTCAAGTTGATAAAAGAAAGATTACGTGTGAGCATAGTATTGTTAAAATATTGAATGGATTAAGATTTTAAATCTTTGCAGATTGGATTGATGGTTACGTATAGTAAAATATATTTCTTTCATTTCCTTTACAGGAATTTCCTTTTATGAACTTAACGTGCTCCCAATATTGACAATTAAAAGGAAAACAAATATCGCAGAGGCTATCATACCATATCTTTTGGATTCAATGGAATATTTTACCTCGAAGGTTCCAACTCATGTTCCTATATTAAAGAGATCACTATTGATATTTTTCGACCTCGTGAATCAAGGATAATGATAATTACACTAGATCAAAAGGAAAGGTTGTGGAATTATTTAAAAGAACCATATGTAATTTGTTGTTTTGTCTCTAGAGGATTGACTTGTGTATTAGAATCTTCAAGAAGAAAATCATCAGCATGGAATATTCTGCCATGTGACTTGTTCATTTTCCAGATCATTGTTCTATCTTAAGATGGTTGAAAGAAACCCTATTTTTTTCGCAAGCCGGATCAAGCATTAATTACACAAAAATTATGGAGCACATATCACAAAACTAAACCACCAAAATTCCTATAGACTCAGTAGAAATATGCCATGATCAGTTGAACACACTAGAACGCAGTATTTATCGTCGAGAAGTTCCAATCTCAGTAAATGGATTCGATGCGAGTTTGCTAGAAGCATGGGAAATTAGTTTGTTTTGCTAGATCTATAAACAGGGGAAATTTCTCCAACCTTTTTACCATTCTAAAATATTTCCTTCATCTATTTTTTTGAACTATTTTTCTATCTTTTTTAACATCATTTGCACAATTTTTATTATTATTAATATGTTTTTTTAATTTGCAAGTTATAAATAGGAACAAGAACATTGGATTCTCATCATTTTTCAGGTGACAATTTTTGACAACAATTATGAGACATGGTTTTTTTGCAAAACAGACCCATTTAGCTTATTCATGTGGAATTTCTTGAAAAAAGTGAAGGATTTGGGAGATATATGAGGTTCTCTAGACACGGTTTTTTAGTTGGGAGCAACAAGGAAAGCTAGTTTAATTTATGTTTGTTTTATTTCTTATTTAAACAATAGCAGATGTTGTTGAGGGGATTGGGGGTGGAGCTGTCTCTGCATAATGGAGGTAGTTTTACTCTTCTTTATTATGATTCTATTTTGTAAATATTCATGTCTGCAAATAGAATGGAGATGCTGCTGCCAGAGGGAAGGCTTGAGAGAGTGAAAGGAAATTATTTTCCCAAGTTGTGTTCTATTTTGTCTTTTTGATTGGAGATCATTTAGAAGATATTGATTATGGATTGCATATCATCTACAGTTTTGTCAAGTTTAAAATAACTTTTGTTATTAATATTTTTCGACACTATTTTTTCAAACTCGTATCATGTCAGATTAAGTTTTGTGAATTTATATAATATGTTCATAGCAATCTTTTGTGTTTAAAATTCGCTTACAATTATATTTTATGATAATTGTGTGAATCATATGAAATGACTCAAGTTAAAATGCATTTTCATGTTAGATCTTAGTGATATTTTTAATCATTTTATTATTTTTCTTAGTAATTTGATTAAGAATATTATGCGAGAATAAATTGATTGATTGATTTACTTTGTGTTTCTGCAAGTATTATATCAATTATTTTAATATTTTTCAGTTCTAACATTAAAGTGTTATGTGTTAATTTCTTATTATTATGGTTTTAAGTTCCTAATAATTATTTATTAGTATCTCTTTAATCATAATCTATTTTACAATAGATAGTGATTTTAATTATAAATGTGATTAGTTTTTACTGTCATAGTTGTATTTATAAAAAATTATATTGTTTAATAGTCTATAATAGTTAACACAATTTATAATCAACTCCTGGTCGAGATAGTTTAGATAAATTAGAATAGATTTTTCCTTTTAGTTAAATTTTATATTATTTGTAACAACTGTTAATTAAGCTTCTTTTCATTATTCCTAATAAATATTTCAGAAAATTGAAAGACTCTGCTTAAGAGAGCACAAAAATATCAATTAGACATAATTAGATTAAATCTCATTAGTAGTTTCTAAATAGAATTTAGTTGTTAAATAGATGTATTTTCATCAATAATTTAGTTTAATTTATAGATAAATATTTACATTTTGTTTTAATAGTTTTAGTTGTGTTAATTAGAATTCAGTAGCATTAAGTAGTTTAGATTATACGTTTCTAGGTTAAATTTTAGATAACTCTCCTTAAGAGAGTTAAAACCTAGTGGTAGCAGGACCAAAACCTATGAAAATCAACTAACCCAAACACACCTGAAGCTGCAGTAAGCAACTTGTGTGGGTTGATTTTCCGTAGTTGACCTTATTCATAAAATCCAGTTAGCATGGTTTCCTCACCATCTTCTTGTGACCTTTGTGGTTGAATTATGGTCCCCCGTCTTCTACTTGGTCCTAGCGCCCTTATTGTGTGTGGTACCTTGACCACCTTTGGTATGATGACTTAACCTTATTACTTTTATTGTTTTATTGTTATGTGACCATATGACCTTTGTTACCCTACTCTAAGTGTACTCAAATTTATCTTATGTTTTATTATGGTAACCACCCTAAAACCTAGGGTTTCCTAAGCAACCATTCTATGAGACTTACCAAGTTTATATATTATGTTCATAACTTCACTCTTGGAGTATATTGGCATGAAATAAGTATAGATCTGATCTTCGCTGGTCGTATAAGCTTATTGATGTTTCAAATTTGAGTACACTTAAAGTAGGGTTTCAAAGATCATATGGTATCTCTTATAGGGATTCTAGACTTGTGTTGTGAAATGTGAACCATGATCTCCAACCCATGAGTTCCAACTGTGAAATGTGAACCTAAACCATGAACACTCTCTCTCTCTCTCTTTCTCTCTCTCTCTCTCTCTCTCTCTCTCAGTATGTATTCTGATAGCTTGTCCATACAGCAACAAGAGCTTACTCAAAATGTCTGAGTATAAGGAAGATCCAATCCAAATCTATCTAGCATTCCTATTGTTACTTAATTATTGTTCATTAGTTAAAATTCATTGTAATTTTGTTACTGTTTATGTTCTGTACATTGGAATTGATAACTCATCCCAAGGACCAACTTTAATGCAATGACCAGTGGAGTGCTAAAGTTGAAAGATATGAAAATTATGTTTGAATTTATTACAACAACACTTTTTTGGATCTGGCTTTGTTTTTTAATTCTTCTTATACAATGATGATAAAAATATATGTGACAATATACCTTGAGAGAGAGAAAGAGAGAATATTAAATGCATTGGTCTTGTTAGTCCTATGGTCAGAAGGGGTTGTTTCTCCACCTTTACGGTACACCTTGGTCTTGTGGGTATGACTAGAAGAGGTTGAAATTGCATCTATCAAGCTGATTCCAATAGTTAGAAGGACCATCGACATAGTTAATTTATTCGAGTTGAAAGTATGGATGGGTAAATTGAATACCATATCACTCTATCAACCAATTAACACCAATCACATGGAAGGGAACACATACAAAATAATTTTTAAGGCCCATGATGGCATACAAGAAAAAGGGTTTGAGGGTTTCATGCTAGAATCACTAGTATTGGTGTGGAATGTAAATGTGATTCTACTTATAGAATCTACCCTATATTATGTAACATATAACATAGAAAGATTATTAAGTTAATGTCATCCAAGTGAATTGGATCCATAAAAAAAATTAATCTACTAAGGGGCTTAGAGCACACAAAAATAGCCTTAAATAATGACATGCTTGTAGCCCACAAATGTAACAATAAACCATCAACACTATAACTCTAACTCTAACTCTCTCTCTCTCTCTCTCTCTCTCTCTCTCTCTCTCTCTCTCAATGTATGTATTATGATAGCTTGTCGTTACAGTGCTAAGAGATTCCTCAAAACGTTTGAGTTTGAGTATAAGGAATGTATTCTGACAGCTTGTCTTTAATTACTGTTAATTAGTTAAAATTCATTGTAATTTTGTTAATTTTTATGCCTTGTACATTGGAATTGATAACTCATCACACAAACCAACTTTAAGTTGAAAGAGATGAAAATTATGTTTGAATTTATTACAGCAATACTTTTCTGGATATAGCTTTGTTTTTTACTTTTGCTTATCCATTAGAGTATAAAATTTTAATTTTTCTTATATCATATCAGAGGCCATGGATACCATCAAGAGGGCATACCTAGTAGTTGGACTCTTCATTGGAAGTTGTAGAGTCATAAATTCTTCTTTAGGTACTAGGTTCCACATTTGTCACATAACCATCCCCATTAGGTTAGATGAAACCGATAACTAGTGGCAAAAGATTCCTAGTGACACCAACATTCCAACTTGGAGGTCAACGATACCTTCAAGAACTCATGTATGGTGGTATGGGGTGTTGTAAATTTAATTAGATTCCTTCAGTATTACTATCCTCATGATCACAATGTTATCCCCATGTAGAGGATAAGGAAACATTGAAAGGTTCTAATTCTTTGGATATGGAAATTCCCTTTTTCTAAATTTTTCAATATCCTAGCATAATCAAAATATCTAAAAATTCATGGAAAAGAATAACCATAAACCTTAGTATTGATTCAAAACACACTTCATGAGAAATACATTGTTGAGATGTAATCTTAAATGATGTTTCCCATGGTGCATTAAGAAACAAACAAGTATTTTTCATATCTGTATTCCTCAAGCAAGGGGAGTTTAGGAAGAATAGAGGAAAGTGAGACATCCATAAGGTCTACAACATGTATATCAACTAGATGTCAAAATATCAGAAGAAAATTCCAAAAATGTGTCCAATTTTTCCTCACTGAAGGGGGTTCATGTTCTTATGATGATGAAACCATATATGACATCGAGGTTCCCTTGAGGTACAAACATATAATGAAACAATGGGTACCCAAGGATTTTCCTCAACTAAACACATTTTTTTGTGTGAACAAGAGGATATATCGAATTGCACCATTGTCATTGCATGGTTTGGGGTTGTTTTGCATGGATGTCATAATGGTCTGTTACGAAAGATGTACATAATTGATGGAGTATGTTGGACCTTGTTACAAATACATAGATTGGATGTGACTAGTCCAATAAACAAGAAGTATGTGTAGATATGGATTTTCTGCAAATTATTTACAACTGAAATATGGAGATCAAAATAAAGGAGCGATGGTGTACATTGACGGAAGGCCAGAGGCTATAGGGAATATTGTGGGGTTTATAAAAAGTACACAACCATGGTCTACACTTAATAAACCCAATTGCATATTTTAAGGGTGTGAAGAAAACTGGGCTTTTGTATGTGTCATTAAGTCAATAGTTGCAGGGGAAGAGTTGCATATTAATTACAATTTCAATCAAATAGATACAATTGTGGTCACTATGGGAGTGGTACATATAACAATTTAACCAAATTTTAATTAATGAATCTAATATATTATGTATTTTTTGGTAGTCTATTGTTCTAATTTCGTTATAATTTTCTATATGTAAGACATAGGGTAAATATTAGGGCATCTCCCCAACATTTGATCAGAGGAGTACACCATCCTTGAGGCAGTAGGTATACATCATTGTAATTGTACAAATATAATATGAACAAAATGTTTATTTGTTATGTTTTTTCATGAATATAATCATTCCGTTTAGATAATTTTATCTATATTTTTGTTGCAGGGTGTTGATCGGGGAATCTCCCTACCATTAGATCAGACAGTACCTTCCTCGAGGTAGCAGGTATACCTCTTTGTTATTTTACTACTATAATATGTGTAATATGTTTTTTTATTATATATTTTCAATATGTGTAATTATGTATTTTTCATCATAGGAAAGTGATTGAAGGTAATCTCCCTGACAGTTCATCAGAGGAGTAGAAGATCCTCGAGGCAACATGTAATCCTCATTATAACTGTACTACTATAATAAGGGCAATATTTTTTAATATTATTTATTTTCATGAGTATATTGGGTTCATTTCGATATTGAATTATGTATTTTTCATCACAAGAAAGTGATTAGGTTTTTTTTGTGACTACATTGGTTCCATTTCAATAATGGTTTATACACTTAATTGTTGCATGGAAGTGAATGGGGAAAGTCCCCAACTGTTGATCATATGAGTACACTCTCCTCAAGTTAGTAGGTATACATATTTCAAATTGCACAAATATAATATGACCACTATGTTTTTTTGTTCATTTTTCTATGTCTATTGGTTTCATTATGGTAATGTTTTCTACATTTTTGTTGCAGGGTGATGATCGGGGCAAGGCTCCAGCTGTGGATCTGACGATGCCATCCTCAAGGCAGCAGGTATACGCAATTGTAATTTTTGAAATTTAACATGACCAATATGTTATTTTATTATGTTGTTTTCCTCAATATATTGCTTTCGTTTTAGTAATGTTTTATATATTTTTGTTGTAGGCTATTTATTCAACATTTGATCTAGCATCATATAAACCAATAGATATTTATGTGGATGATATCATGTGTGATGCTAACATTGGATATTCTCTAGAGCGATTTAAAATGATAGAGAAGACCTTAAAAAAATTAATGGGGATATCATTTGTCTGCCATTCATTCAACTGTAGACAAATGAGATTAAAGAAAAGGTTAATGTTTTGGTGAAGAGATATAACACCTTGAAAGTAAGTTGTAGGATCTTAAATTAGAAGATAAATTCACTTATTATTTACAATGTGTACTTGTATATGATCATTAACTAACAATTGGTTTGTATATACATGATTTTTTGTGCCCACACACTAGTGGTGAGGGAAGTGTTGGTATTAGTGATGCTCTCGGAGAGTCGTCACATGAGCATATAAATCCACCTGCATATGACTCGACTGAACAGTCAGTGACACCCATGATGACAGATTGTGAGTGCACCCGCTAGTGGTCGGTGCATGCTAGATGGTACATAATAAGTGATCGATGCAAATATTAGTAATGGTAATGCTCAAGCAACATTCTCAGGATCTTCCCATGTCACTAGCACATGTACACTAGAGACAACATTTTTGGTGGATGAAAATGTTGTTCCCATAAAGATAGAGACGATCCTAGGTATTTATACATTGTTTAACTTATTGTTTATAATTTGATTGTAATATAATCATAAAAAAAATGTTTTTCAACTAATGATGACACGGTTGTCTTGCAGGAAATGATGATTTTTATAAACATATAAATGATATGTAATTGGAGACATTTGGGTCTATCATCTGCATAAGGTAGGATAAAATAACAAAAAAAATAAAATATGAGCTCACTAAATTCTTGGTTGACCTGTTTGGAAATGAGACCTTCAATCGAGCAGAGGTCCCAAAGAAGGCTGGCCAATGTATGAATATTGTGAGGGACCAATTTAGGATTCATCTAGAAAGGAACCCTAGGTATGAGGGCCCTCCAATGATTCCAGGAAGAGAGTGGAAATCCCTGTTAGAAGGTGTAAATGTGAGGCTTTAGAGAAAAGAAGGAAATGTACTGCCACACACCGGAAGGTATGTAATACTTTCAGCAATGTAATTATAAACCTTATTATTATTAATTTTTAGATCATAAATTTGAAACATCTAACGTATTTCAAAATTTTCATAGTTTGTTAGACACATCAAAGGACACAAAGGAAAGACAATAAAAAAATGGACAGAACAAGCTTGGGCCTGGTGGTTATTCCAATTTGGTGTCACGAATTGTAAGTATAAAAAAACCAATATTACATCCAAAAAATAAATTACAGCTTATTTTTCATTTTATTGAAATTTAAAAGGTAAATTCATGACATTATGCAAATATGCAAGTTGATCGATTCAATGAAGTTCCCATAGAGGAAGACTTGAAGCTTGGATTCCAACATGACTTTGAAGTTGTTGTTGAACGCTGAAAAAGCTTGTCTGGGCAAACACAGTATTTCGGTGATCCAGCGCATATATATATAATCAAGGAAGTTTATTTAAGATTGATTACTTGTGTAGTCTATTCGTTATAAATATTTGCAATACATTATTGACTCAATTTTGAGCAGGACGTCAACGATCCCCCTCATGGAGAACAACCTATCGAATTTTATGCTTTGAATCTTGGTAACAAATGAATTCATATGCTACAATTTAAAAATTTTCATTGCAAATGGTGAGTATTAATTGTACTTTTTCATTTTTCAACTACATAGAATGTAGAGGCTCATACTATACAAGATTAGCCTATAGAGGAACATGAAGTACATGATGTGGCCACTTCAGGGAAAAAATACCTATGTAATATCATTAAAATAAATTACTACAGATTAGTTAAATAAATTCCATTAAATTCAGTTGACTTTGGCTATATCATTATCTTCCAATGGTTCTAACATAGAATTTAGGTGACAAAATTACATAATTGGAATCATCTTACTTCCCATGAAAAGTTTCTTATTGTGTTACATTTTCATAAGGAAGTGTTTTTATTTTTCATTCAACATAAAATCACAAAATGCAAAAGGGGACTAAAGCAACAATTAGATACATTATCACTCTGATAGGGAAACTAGTTTAGGCTCTGTAAAACCCCATTGTTTTTCATGAAAAAGATCTTCCTGTAACAAGATGGCCATAGAATGTTTTTTTAAATTACTCACAAGCATCGCATTTCTGACGACATAAAGAATATATCCGATGAAACTGCCATAAAACTGATGGTAATTATGTTGTATATTTGTATATATTTTTGTCAAACAGTCGTTTTATTTCTGACAACTATATGTCAGTTAACCGACATCGTGGTTGGATTATGTTTTCGGTTAATTGACAACGGTTCTATCACATTTTCAATTACATTTCTGTAAATTGATGTCAGCTAATCAACGATTTTTGTGTCATACATTTGACGGGATATCATTGTGTTAATCAACAAAGTGGGGAAATCTAAATGTCAGTTAACCTACAAAATGGGTGTCGAAAATTCGAGGGCACAATGATGGATTAACTTGTTGGTCATGTGACTAATTGTTTTCATATTTACGATATATTGTTGTAGTTGTCGAATATCCAATGCAGTTCTATCGAGGTTTAAAATTAACCCACTTTGTCGGATGTTAGGCGAAGTCCTGTTGAAATTCAGAAAAATATGTCGTGATATTTTGGGTTCAAATTTATTTGTGTTTAAATAAAATGAGAAAAACAAAAATTATTATGAGGATGTTCTAACGATGGTGACAACGATGATGAGGATGATGAAGAGAGAAATTAGGATGGCTTCACTAGTTGACTATGTTTTCATGAGGATGGATATGAATTTATTGTAGATGATTTTGCTAAAAATGTTGGCACAAACAACTATGGATGAAAGTAATTTATGAGCTTCAAATTACAGTGGAATGGTTTCATTTCTTTGTTGGGTTTTCTTTTGAATACTTACTGAAAAAATGGATACATTAGTTCCCTCATCACAGGAAATTTCCTTTTTTTGTTTTCTAGAAATTTGGAAAGTGAGGAATTTAAGGATTTTTGAAGATTTTTTTCAATAGTTGCAAGTTACTAGTTTCAAAATAATGGTTAAATGTTATGGCATGGTTCCTAAGGGAATTTGATTATTAGTTTATTTTTATGTTGATGCACATAAGAGACTATGTCAAACCTATCCCATAATTACTACCTATGAGCCACTAATATGCACATGTAGCCTTGATAGGCAAATGTTCTTTCCCAAAAACATGGATTTGGGTGCCAAGACATGGATTAGTGACCATGGTATTCCTAATGTGCCAAAATTAAAATGGATTCCATATCAACCTCATTTGGAGAAGAACCATCCTTGGTGTATTGAGAACATGTCATGCAATACCTATATATACATTCCATGAACTTAACAAACTTGGGTCATTAAACTAAACTATGCCCTTATCCCAATAAACATATATCAAGTCTTTCAAACCTTGAAATGACCATAATATCACTTCTAAGGAAATCCATATGATGGTTATCATATATCACTCACATGTAAATTTGTTCCTTAACTAGGGCATGTGTGGTGGCCCAAGGACACATAAATATACCATGATCCATATATATATAAATAGTATTCCCCATGATCTATATCATAGCCCTAAAACATTCCCCCATCCCTAAAACCTTGAATAACCATCATAGGATGCGTGTAGGATGACTAATCCCTATGTATCCCCTTTGTGATTCCTTAAATCTACATATATATGCCATGATCCCTAGGGATAAATGTTACAATATAAGGTTATGAGAAAATATTCCCCATGGAGGGCGTATGCGATGATTTGAGGATTCATACATGACCATGAGATCTAAAGGTAAATTTTGTGGCACATGATCTTAACTTTCATCCCTATACCTTGGATTGGATCTTAAGAGAAATCATTATTGCAATAATACTTTGATACTTAGAGCCACCAATGGTTTAAAGTATCTGAAGGATCCATAAAACTCTATTAGTAGTTTTTCCAGATTAATTTTTTTATTAATTGAGTGTTGGTTTTCCTGTAACAATTTTGATATGATATAACCTATTATATTTTGTGTTTTTGGAAGATTGTGATAGGAAAACAAGTCATGTATGCTCATATGTTTCAAGGTATAGATGCAATCTAAAGGTGATAACTTTCTTTTTGGGTGAAAGAACTTGGTGTAAAAATTGTGTATAGCTTTGATTCTATCCTAGAATATCAAATTATATTTTTTTTATTTTTATTTTTTCTGTTGAAGATATATATATATANTGCGCAAGCTCACGCGACACCGTGCAAGGCAAAGACAGTGCAATGGGTGGAAAACAAACTGTTTTGAATATTTTGTGCATATTTTTGTATCGGTTGACCACATTTTGTGGATATAGGTCATTAGTGGTTAAATCAATTAGGATTTAGTGAGAAGTGGACCTTGAATGTAAAGGTGCAAGCCTATATATAGAATTAGAATTGCAAATGTAAGAGATATACTAGAGAGAGAAGTGATGGCAGAGAGCAAGTGAGAGATTGAATCTTTTGTTATCTGTATGTGACCTTGTGGGTCAATCTTTCTCTTGCTATGGAGAAAGACAGCTGTTGTTTTGGATCTATTATGCAAAAAGTAATATGACACGACGAATGTTGAGCTAAACCACTGTTGTCTTTTATATTTTTATGTCTTCATGTACAGCGATTCTATTTCATGAATGAATAATGTGATACTACAGTAATGAATAGATGAATGATGAATTATGTTAGATATATGGTTTTAATGATAGATCTGTGATGAAATACATAACCAACAACAACTGGAGAATCAAGGATAGCCCCAAATTCCACTACAAAATCATAATATCAACCAGCCTATGAATCCACTAGCGAACCAAAATCCACCCCTGAATCAGCCTCCATCGTAGAACCAGAATCAAGGGTTAATGGTTGTGACCATTCTCGTAGAACCGTGAACAGAGGATGTTGATGTCAGGATTGTTACTCGAGGAGGCATGACGACTGGAGAAGATGGAATGTGACCACAAGTGCGACTGGCAGGCAATAAGAATGCATATTTTGATATCACGACCAAGAGAGATACCTTTTTCGAGGATCATGAGACACTTGGAAGAAATCCTGGTAAGACACCTATTTTTGGCATGCCTTCTACTTTTGATTCTTTGTTAGAAGCTGGACCATCGTGACAGTATGGTACCTTACAATAGTTCTTCAAGACTTTTTTATCCTTGGCAAGTAATCCCAATGCTCTAGTTGAGATCGAGAAGTTGCTACACCGTCCGGATAGAGAGTTACAGGACTATGTGGTGAATTCTTTACAAAAGAAAAAGACGGAAAAGGAAATGTGGATGAACATCCATATTGGGGACTATGAAGTCAATTCATTTATTCTAGATCTTGGATCTAATGTGAATATCTTGATGAAATATATGTGGTAGAAGATTGGAGAGCCAAAACTTGGCTGGTCCCCAGTGCAACTGAGATTGGATAATTAGGCCAAAGTTCAACCAATTGGTCGTATATGTCGAAGGTATGAGGACTCATTCTGATTTCAATGTAATCAAAATCCTTGATGGAAGGGGATCCTATCCCGCATTGCCAAGAATTGGATGTGCCAATGACAGCATGGTCGTGATAAAATTTAAGAAGCAGTTGATGACATTTGGGAACCAGGATATCGGAGTCATTGCCCCTACGGATCCTAATAAAGGAAGACGATATAGTTAACCTATCAAAGATGAAGTTGTTAGAGGATGGGATCACGTTTACAATATCTCTGAGGAATATATCCATCCTGTTGCCAATGGAGAACTAAGGTGGCGCAGTGCTATCTCTACGTCCTCTGATTCGCATGAAGTCTCGCATGGAAAATGTGGGCTGATCACATCATTGCTACACCATGTCACGACTGACTCTCATTGAGTTTCTAATATATGAAGGACTGCCATAACTATCTAGGTTCCTCCAGCAGTTTGAAGCAAAGGTATCCAAGACTCAGCACTTGGTGGCATTAGGGGAAGCATTGAAGGTTACTCCAGCACGTTGGTGGGAAGTTCATAAGGAGACCATTCATGAATGGGCACAGTGTCGATGGTTGATGACTATGCACTTCGAAGATATGGAGGTATATCACACTAGGAGAGATGATGGACAAAATAAACCCGATATTCATCTGAGGGAATTCCAGACACTGTGGGCATCGTGACCCAAGGATGAGTTGGTCCATGATTTTATTCACACATTTGATGAAATGCCAAGGTCTTGGTATGTATCAGCAGAGATGCACAGAGAAATCACCACTTGGGAGGAGCTAACTATTTTATTTGCACATACATTTGTCTTTGAATATGCTAATGGAGAGGTTAGTAATGCACTACAGATCATTCAGGACTTAGTCTTCAAAGTTGTCCCAGTTGCATATCCTGTGGACCCACATGCGCATTGCCACATGCAATCGATGATGGAATACTACAACCTCTCTGGAGAACTGAAGGATGATGATGAGTTGCACAATATTAATATTCCATAGACTGAAGGAAGTTAGCATGTCACAACACCGGATGTGCCGACGGATCCCATGACTCAACCGCTAAAGATTAAGAAAGTTAACATTGGGACGAAAGAGAACCCGAAATTTGCAAATATTAAGGACTACTGGGACGAGGAGACCATGAAAAAGATCACAGATCTATTTCATGCATTTCAAACCTGTTCCCAACAAAATTCTAAAAAATGAAGGGGATATTGGGTGACCTAGGGGAAATGAAAATCCCGTTAAAACCATATGCAAAACCAGTGCGATAGAGGTCATATCGCTTGAATCCATGATATAAAGAATGGGTCAAGGCTGAACTTGATCGGATGCTAGATGCAGGGATTATTGAGCCTGTTGAAGAATTAGAATGGATAATTCTTATGGTGGTCTAAGACAAGAAGAATGGGGAAGTCCAAATCTGTGTCAATCTAAGAAAACTGAATGATGCTTTCCTGCATGATCCCTTTCCAACACCATTCACTGATGAGGTTCTTGAAGGAGTAGGCAGTCAAGAAATGTACTCTTTTATAGATGGATTTTATGATTATCATCAGATAGGAATTGCAAATGAAGACCACCATAAAACCACATTTGTCATTGAATGGGGGTGTTTTCAGTACACAGTAATGCCCTTTGGACTAAAGAAAGCGCCTACAGTATTCTCTCGGGTTGTCATCACTACATTTAAATATTTTATTCAAAATTTTTTGCAAGTATATATGGATGACTGGACATTCTACGGATTAATCAAGGATCACTTGGAAAACCTACGTCTAATGCTGGAAAGGTGTCAACAACATCATATCGCATTAAATTCAAATAATTGCATCTTTTGTGCACCATTTGGGATACTGTTGGGTCATATCGTTTATAAGTAGGGGATTTTGGTTGATCCAGGAAATATTGAGCTCATTCTGAGCCTGCCACCAACTACAAATATGAAGATGCTTAGAGAAACATTGGGACACACTAGGTGCTATCACAAGTTCATCCGCGGTTATGTTGCGATTACCACCCCCATAGAGAAACTGTTAAAGAAGGATGCCACATTCATATGGATCTAGGAGTGTCAAAGTAGCTTCGACACATTGAAGGCCAAGATGGCTTCAACACCCATACTTGTGTTCCCTAATTGGACCAAGGAGTTTCATGTCCATGTCGATGCCTCATCCGTTGCACTGGGAGTGGTGCATGTGCAACCAAGAGAAGGAGATCTATATCACCATATTGCCTTTGCTATAAGGAAGTTATCCTTTGCTGAGAAGAATTATGTGACCACAGAAAGAGAACGGTTGGCGATGGTCTATGTGCTGCAGAAGTTTAGGAACTATCTCTTGGGTGGTCACTTCAAAATGTTCACTAACCATTCGGCTTTGAAATATCTGGTTAATAAGCCTATGTTGGGGGGGAAGATATGTCGTTGGATACTTCTCTTTCAGGAATTTGATTTCGAAATAATCGTGAAGACAGGACGCCTGAATGTTGGTCCTGATCACCTATCCCACATTGAGACAGGTGAAGAGCCCACCAATATTGACGATGGATTGTCGGATGCGCAGCTATTTCGAGTAGATATTGCAGATGACCATTATGCATCGATAATTCAGTTTTTGGCAACCAGAGTTGGGCCAGAGGATATGACGATCAGTCATAAGAAGCAGTTGGTAGTGAAGGCTTCGGATTTCCATTTGATCGTTGGGAACTTATACAAACTTGGACCTGATGAGATCCTGCGACCGTGTGTTCTACCTCATGAACAAGGGAAAATTCTCGCAGAAGCACATGCAGGATTTGTGGGTGGACATTATGGAGGATGGGCTACTGCGTGTATGGTACTGCGCACTTGGCTATGGTGGCCTACTTTGCATAATGATGCCACAAACTATGCACAGAGCTGCGATGTCTATCAACGCGGTGAGATGAGATGATGCTTGAACCACAGGTAACTTTACAACCTTTTGATAAATGGGTTGTGGACTTTGTGGATCCCATCAACCCACCAGGGAAGCAAACTGGTGCACGATACATCATTACAGCAACTAACTATCTGACAAGGTGGGTGGCGGCTGCACCAGTTATGGATTGCACCATTGCGAAAACAACAAAGTTCATATTTGAAAGCATTGTGACATGGTTCGGATGACCTAGGATACTGATGAGCGACCAAGGAAACCACTTTATCAATCGCACAATCAAAGCACTAACAGATGAGTTGCAGGTGCAACATAAGAAAAGTACCCCATATCATCCATAGGCAAATGGAACTATAGAAGCCTTCAACAAAATACTAGAAACCACACCGACAAAGGTATGTAACGCTAATCGGGATGACTGGGATTTAAATATCCCTAGGGTGTTGTGGGCGTATCGCACCACTTCCAAAAGATTAATGGGGCAGACGTTGTTCAAACTGGTATATGGGAAAGAGGAAGTCATGCCTATGGAGTACATTGTTCCTATTCTATGCATCGCCATAGAAACTTGCATGGACAATGAAGAAGAACCTGAGGAGCGAGCAACCCAGCTAGTCCAACTAGAAGAGGATCACTTCATTGTAGGCTTCCATTAGCGCGTCGAGAAGGATTGACAGAAGGCATGGCATGATCACCACATTAAAAACAAATAATTTTCCCAAGGAGATTTGGTGTTGTTATACGACAACAAGTTCATGAAGCATCCAGGTATGTTACAAATGCAATGGTTAGGCTTGTATCTTCTTCATTCAATTACTTATGGGGGTGAAATTCAATTGCAGTAGTTAGATGGAGAGGTGTTGCTGAAACTCGTGAACGATAGCTGCTTAAATCCCTATAAGACAGGGGCGGAATGGCGCACTTCTTGAAGCACTACGTGATGAAAAAAAAAGGAGATAGGATAGATAGAGAACAAAAGGGCACGCCAAGAGGAAGTGGCTTTTCAAGTGTAGGAGTCAGTAACATAGTTAGATAGAGAGACCGCGGCATCTGTAGGGCTGTGATTGGGTCAAATGAGCAATAAATGTAGACAATTAAGAGAAGTTAGTCGATGGTGCTCATTGAAGCGATGCACATTTATGGTTGACTAGATCATTATCATAACAGGATCGCTGGCGGATTCGAGTCGTTAATGGAGGATTTGGTCATGATGACTATCGCGGATTTGGAAATGATGAAACTGGATTCGTAATTTTTTATAAAAATATGAGGGAATTGGGATGAAAGAATCATTGTGTTTAGTCGAGTTGAGTGAAGTAGATTTGAGCTGAGTAAGTGGAAGACTATTGAGTGGAAGCTAGGGTGTGTAATCAAGGTGTGTTCGATTGCTCAATGAGGATTTTGTGGTATGACATGCTAAGCAATCCTGACACTGTGGATATTTCCAGTAAGTAGGAATCACCTGTCCGTCCAAATTCGATAGTGGAAGAGATCATGAGTATGTCGATTGGATCATATTCGATCCCTCGGGGCAAGCAGAAGGCTCAAAATCTAGGATCAACGCCATTGCAAAAGAGGTAGACACACACTTCCATTAGGGTGCAAGGGGAGGGAACTACATAGACAGGGCCATCTAGCTCATAAGTTGTGTAGTCTGTGGAACCCAGGGGTGCATCCATCCATGATATCCCTAGATATGTCACTCCCATGCGACCTGGTGCAAAGCCCTGACGGTTAACCAAAAATCAAAAGTATCAACCGAAAACATCGTTGTTGCCGGAAGGGATGATGTGTAATGTGGACATTATCCCCTCCTTGATCAAGATGAAGTATGAGGACAACGATTTGTTTTTGTTGAAGGAAATAGCGGATGATCCCTATGAGTCCTTGCCTTTGGTTCTAGGCGCACCCATCAAGTGTATTGCGCACTCATGGCCGCAAGGATTGAACAAATCTAGGTTGTTGGGGCTTATCAACATGCCCCATTTCGGGAGGCTAAATGAAGCAAATGCATGTGTCAAAAATATTTTGGCATGTTTTCATGGTGAGACATTATGGTTGGATGTACCAAATGCGGTTGCAGTGGACCTGATTTTGGAGATCACGGGGTTTCCAAAGGCTGGGAAAGACCCCACTCAATATCTCAGAGGAAGAGACAACAACAAGAAGTTGGTTCAGCAACTGAAGGAGTGATACAGACTACAGTAGGATGGCCTCGCATACCACATCGACAGCATCAACAAGCCGGTGGTACATATTGGAGCACTCATTTTAGAAAATAAAATTATCAGGGGGAATTTCATGGTTCAATGCGATTTAGGAGTGGTTTCTTGTGCACATTAGTGTGCTGAGGGATTCCAAATGAATTGGTCCCTCTTCTTGTTGAACCAACTAACGGAGGATGCAGTCGTAGCTCAAGCCGGGGAGAGGTCTTTCTCTTATAGTTGGCTTTTGATCCTCATTGCTTTGGTGGCTTGGATGGAGCCAGAAGACTACCATCCTATGTCTGTTGAAGCGAACAAGGTGTGAAAAGGCATATGATACCAAAATTTATGGTGGGTAGAGGAGCCCAGTTGGAATACTGATTGCATGATCCACTTTTGGATCTAGTGGGAAGTGCTACAAGCCATAGCAGTTAAAATTCCATGCTTATCAGATGCAGAAGCTGTAAAATATCAGAATATCATGTAGTTTTCTATTAGGCCCCATTCAATTCATATCTAGGAATGAAGAGACCCCAATAGGCAGTGGCTGCAAATGCCTTATAAATTAACCGATGATGAAGTGGAAGCAGTAGTTCAAGACTTGCTTGCAGACTAGTGTGAACCAGTTAGTGTTGAGGGAGTATCGACGGAACCACCAGTAGATGCCCCTATAGAGCCTGTGTGAGAAGGTCAGAGTACTAATGACTCAGATGGAGAGTCGTCGACTGACACCGATCCAGAATCCCAACGCATCCTAGACGAGGGAAGAACCAAGTGGCGCATGGAGTTTGATACGGGAAGTAGCACCCGATTAGCGTTGGAAGCCCAATTGCACCAACTCATTAAGGATGTCAAAGATTCATCTGATGCCACTATACAAGCAATGCGCCAGTCCCACCATGAGCGTTTTTTCGCAGTAAGAGCTAAACTAGATTCTATTTGTGATGCAATTGTGAAGCCAACACCGAAGAAGGCCATTGTACAGGAACTCCCTTCGATTAGCATTGAGCCACGGGCCAAGAATGTTCAAGTTTCCCCGACTGAAATTGACGCAGGAAGTGCAGAGGTGAACTCCACCTTGCAGCAGCTACAGGGTGTTGCAGTGGATATCAACAAGCTACCGACCTAGACCCTAGTCCACATACAACAGGTGGCCAACCAAGAGTTGGTCAATAAGAATAATAATCTCAATGAAGGGTATTTTCAATCACATGGGGAAGTGACACAACTGAAGATAGAGGTTGAGGAGCTGCGCTAGGTAAAGGAATAGTTAGCAGTAGCAAAAGCGCAGGAGGTTGCAGCACTGAAGAAAGTGCAAGATGAGTTGAAGAGGAAATATGATGAAGAGCTTATCGACCTAAAAAAACATATTGACCTCCAGATTGTCGAGAATGCATAGCTGATTGCAATTAGAGGCAAGGTAGAAGAGGCTGTTGATGAGGCCTGTCAGCACATTTATGAAATCATGTCGGACTAGATGCAGTCACCAAAGCTAAGCGATTGGGAGAGGTCATTGCCGAGCTCCAGCTGCAGAACAATCTTCTCAATTCTATGGTATACCCAGAAATGTCATGCGAGCAGGTTGCAGAGCGGAAGAATGTCATCGAAGAGACCGTGACACATTTTGAAGCGATGGAACATGAAGCAAAGAATATCTCAGAGGCCACAACACAATTTTGGGGCAGTGTCATCCAAGATGAGAAGTTTGACAAACTAATTACGTAATCATGGGAAGCCGACAGTCATTTGACGACATTGAAGTTAGAATTAAGGAAAATTCCACTCATGATTCAGTTTATGAGGTCCGTCGAGCTGAGAGAACAGTAGCAAAGACCCACAAAGGCACAAGAATGACAATACAAGCCCAGTGTTGAGGTTGAGAAATTCCAAGAGATCGGAGTGCAGTTGGCTATTAAAGTAGTCACCATTCTACAGGTTGTGTAAGATGGCAAGAATATGGTGAATACCAAGTTGGTGGAGCACCCTGTGAAGCAGAATCTGCCGAGATGTCGGGATGAAGATGAAAAGGTTTATGCATATGTTGAGGATATTTCATAGTAGTATGAGGAATTCAGGATGAAGACAATGAAGTACACCCTTTCCATATGACATGGCTTGAGGATGAACCACAAAAATGTGTTGGGGCCCTATTGGTAGGGGTTTTAGGGTGAGTGAGTTGCGTAGCACCATGGAGGCTACGCAAGCTCACGCAACACCGCACAAGGCAAAGACGGTACAATGGATGGAAAACAAACCGTTTTAAATATTTTATGCATCTTCTTATATCAGTTGACCACATTTTGTGGATATAGGTCATTAGTGGTTAAATAAGTTAGGAGTTAGTTATAAGTGGAACCTGAATGTACAGGCGCAATCCTATATATAGAAATAGAATTGAAAATGTAAGAGATATACTAGAGAGAGAAGTGAGAGATTGAATCTTTTGTTATCTATATGTGACCTTATGGGTCGATCTTTCTCTCGTTGTGGAGAAAGACAGTTGTTGTTTTGGATCTGTTGCACAGAAATTAATATGACACGACGAATGTTGATTTGAAACATTGTTTTCTTTTGTCTATTTCTATCTTTATGTACTCTGATTCTGTTTTATGAATGAAGAATGTGATACTGCTATGATGAATGATGCAATCTGTTAGATCTGTGGTTGTAATGATAGACCTATGATGAATGCTACAATATCTGTTAAATGGATCTGCTAGATCTAATAGTTACGTTGATAAATCGTCGATGCTCCGATCCTACTCCTTACTGCCGGAAACTTCTTTTTGACATCTCTCTCTCAAACATCTCGGGTGAGAATTCATCCGCTCTGTGGGTGTTGCCGGGCAGGGTAAAACTTGTCTGGGTCGGTGCTCAAGGAGATCGCGCTGGTTGGGCGTCAACAGAACAAGAACACCTATAGATGAGGCTTTGTTGGTGGGTTTTGGCCAACATTAAATCTAAATTACAAAACACAGCTAATGGAAATAACTAGTTTTAGAAAATTTTCATTAAAATAAACTAATTTTAATTCACAAAAAATAAATTTTATTTAAAAATGTAACTAATTTGAAAGGTTTAATGGTTTTGAATCGCTTACCTTTCCATATGGAGGACATGGTAGTAGGAGGGGCTCATTGGTTGATGACAAATTGACTATTACTATATATTAAAAACCCTTAGTCGAGCACTCATAGGCCCTCATTCAAGATTTTTTTCTATTGCTTAGTCAAGCTCTTATTCAATGGCTGTAGTGAAATGGATTGTCGACTATTGTTCTCTATTTTTTATAATAGTTTTTAGGATATCAATTGAGCTATAAATATTGATCAAGGGTTATTACCAACCCCTCAATCAAGGGTTTGAATAACCCTCCATCAAGCTTTATAAATCTATCAAGGGTTATTCAAACCCTCGATCGATGGATCTTAAATATCCCAATCGAGTGATTTGTTAATCCCTTGATCAATATCTTAAGAGCTCAATATAGGGCTTAACAAGAGCTTGATCAATATCATTTTTCACCATATCTATAGCCTCTTCTTCTAAAAATGTATCTTCATGGGAACACCCAAATGCATGTTGTATGTGTGGATAGAGTTTTATTTCCATGGTGTTTTAAATTATTCATTTGCACATACATTTCATATTACAAATTCATATTTATATCCCATGGGGTGAAATTTTGAAACCTATAATTCATGAATACCCTCCTCTATTGCTTAGAGAAATGGATGGAGATGTGGCACAATTCATATATATTCCTCCATCGGAATATCCTGGAGAAACAACTATATCGACATAAACCTAGATATAACCTATAAGTGGAAGAGTTGATTAAATCAACCTAACCTCCCCAATAGGAAGCTAGTAGTCATCATCACATGAATTATGGAATGTGACTCAACATAGAACTCCCACAACTCTGTATTTTAGAGGATAAATACCTCCACTCCTTCTAACAGAACTAGGGTCAACAACCTATCAGTAATCACAATGTGCTACTATTATGGTTCTACGAGTTGTGTCATTGAATGACTAGTTTGGCCAACCTAGTATTTTGTATAAACATACACTAGACCACATATCATGAAACATATATGGATATCATTTAACCCTTCTAATATATGGGTTAGTCTTATCCAAAACATACATCAATAGACAATATTCTTTGATTGTTTCTATGTCAATTACCAATTGATCAACTATAAATTAATATAAACAATTTATTATATCTATCATTCCCATAAAATCCATTCATACATTCAATTGTAACATACAATGGTATCCACATACCTCATCATTTTATTTAAATTTTTCATACTAAATTCAAAACATATAACTCTCATCATTGTTACATTCCTAACGACCTCTATGGCCTATCATGAAAATGGGGGATTATTTTTTCTTTTATTTATACTTTTGTTACCAAGAAATTACCATGTATAACTAATTTATTTTACTTTGCAATAGTCAGCACTGCATATTCTTAACTTGTTGTGCGACGCATTGCACACATCAATACTTTAATCTATGCACACTTATACACTTACCAATTTATTTACTGCACAACTGTACTACACTCACAGAGTGAGACCACACTACTAGAAAAAAATGCCTTTGGTGACAGTCATGCTTGTGATGGACCTTAAAAATTTGTCACCAAAGTCAGTTATGGTGACGAGCTATGAAAAAATGTCACTATAAGTGATTTTGGTGAAAATTATTTAAATCTCATCTTTAAATCCATGATCTTGCCTATGATGGACCTTAAACGGTTGTCACCAAAGTCACTTATGGTGATGATCTATGAAAATTCATAGTTGAAGCTCTTTAAATCCCATCACCAAATCCATTTTGGTTATAGTGTTTCCTGTGAAGAATCTTAAATGGTTGTCACCAAAGTCACTTATAGTGATGGGATATGAAAAAATTTCTCCATAAGTACTTTTGGTGACAATTCTTTAAATCTTGTCACCAAATTCCTTTTCAGTGACACTTTTAGTGATGGTCGTTAAAATTATGTTCCCAATCCTCTCTTTCGTGAAACTTATGGTGAGGGTTGTTAAAAGCTTGTTTCTAATTATCTTTTTTGCGACATTTTTGGTGACGATTCTTGAAAGGACCTCACTAATACTTTTTTTGTGATGTTTTTGGAAACAATAAAAAATGTATGTCACCATAAATAATTGTAATGTTGTTTATGACTCCAAGTGGTTGTCACCATACACACACACACACAAACATGTGTGTGTGTGTGTGTGTGATTGAAATCTCGTTCATTCAAAAATTTGGCACATGTTTTCATAAACAAAATTTGAGAAACATACTATGAAACCAACACCAAACAACCACAATATCAATTAGCTCAGTGTCCAGACCATCCTCCTCCTAGAAGCAGTCTATCAGGCCTATCAACCATCATAAGAAGGCCCTAATTACTCTCAAAATGGATGCAGTGAATTTTTAATATTCTAAAAGGAATGGAAAAGAGTAGCTTGTGCATAAACAACAAATGAATATTCCGTTGCTACTAATTCCAATCACCATAATGATAAGTTCAACAATCTCATGATCCTCTAAAATAAAATGACACCGTTTTAATTTCTATAACAAGCATTTTTTATTCCACAGGCCTTCATCTTAGTTGAGGATCTCTCCATGCTACTTTCACAGAAAAAATAAAACTGGGTATATTAAATTCCTTTCCACGTAGGTGAGCTATAGATATGTCAAAGGGATTAACACCAAAATTCCCATCATATTACAATATACACAAATGGATCAACATTCCCTTGGCCTCTTTGCACCAGATTATCTTCATCTTTACATCAGGAAAAATATGAATAATGATCCCTTTCAATTCCCTAAGGGTATACATACAAATCAACCACAAACACCCTACATCCCTTCAACTCTATTGGAAATGACCTAAGGAAAGGAATCTTCTTCATGAAATGTTAAGTGACACCTGGAAAATATCCTTTTTATTGTTGGAAGAATGCCTAAAAATACTAAGGAAATTTGAGGGGTAACAAGTAGCATCCCTCTCATTTGAAATCTTAAACTTAATCTTCATCATCAAACTGGTTATAAATTTCATTTGAGATCCCATGCCAAAAGCATCAGTTACAAGCAACTTCAAGGATTCTCTCCAATTACCTGGCTAGTTTCTATACCTTTTACTCTTTTACAAGATGCATTTTAATATAGAGTGACTTTATGCTTTATTTCTTTTCTTTTGTGTTTAACTGAGATAACATAACATGTTATTTATTCTACTTTGTTCCTTGGAATCATTTGCATTTCTAAAGATGATGGAAAGGTGAATCTTGATAACTAAATCCTTCACCTTTTTCTTATATTGGATACAATTGTGTATGTTTACATCACATTCTCTAGGAGATCCTACAATGAATTTGGAAGAGGATACATGAGTACAGGTCTCACCCACAGGGAAACGCTTTCAATATGAGGCAAGATTATGTTTCATAGATTATTATTATTATTTGGTGCATGATAAAGGGGACAATTTTATGATGTATAGATGCACCTATATGATATCCTAAATATGTTTTCTCTTGGAGAGAAAGAACTGTGGAGATTTTTGAAAGGAACACCTGTTATTTGGTGAATATTTTTTACGTAGCCCTACACTAGTAATTGATCAACATGACAAGAATGATTGAAGTTAATATTCCATCTGACAATGATACATTGATATAGGGTTCCATGTCTTTATTTTATTTTATTTAAAATAGTCTTCATTCACATTAGAGTGAAATATCCATAAGAGTTGGATTTTCATTGAATATGACTGCAATAATGACATACATAATTCATAATACCCTTGCAATATTTGTGTATGTGACTTTCTATTTACACTTTCAATGGATTCTTTATATCATGCTATTTTTATTTGATGATTATATATGATGATCTACTGAATTGTTTTCCCATTCTCTTTTTAATTTGAGTATATATGTTCCTAGGTTCCTAAAGTAAATGGTTTTGGATTAGTCTGGGATGAGCAAGAGCATATTATGGCAAACTATCATTGTAATAATGATATTGTAAACCATTAATTGAGAGTTTGGTTATAAAGTTCTGAATTTACATTTGGAGTATAAGGTACAAAAGAATTTGTTGGGGATATTTAGTAGTGAATTTGATTTGTTGTTGCTAACTAAAGACTACGAGATTCATATTTTATGATTTCCCTCAAAGTACATTTGAGTTATGTAGAATATGTATCTAAACAGTTTTCAACATTGGTACTATGTTTAGTTGTCTCAAACTTATTTTTCCTCTTTTTTTTTATGGACTTGGGAATAAAAGTTTGATTGGTCATGTGAATCAGTTCCTTTGATTGCATGTTACTTTGGCTGAGGATTGAACATCAAATTTTGTTTTCCTTGTCAAATTTCTCAGTGATTGGAAACACCCACTCAAAAAATCCTAGACTTAGTCAAGTGGTTTCCTGAGTTAATATTCTTGCATTTGATGGGTGGGCTCTTATTTTCTACAGTCATCATTGAATGTATTGAAGAATAAATATTCCTATTTATTCAAATTTATTATGTCATCATCTAAATATAATTGAATATTTTTCTCCATTCTTTGTTAAAGGGTTAAAAATAGTTTTGAGGGTACAATGGTTGGTGGAGACCACACAAAGGATATTGTTTCATTTAAGGTATGTATATATTCATTTTATTTCCTTGTCCCTTTTTTGTTTGGTGCACTGATCAAAATCACTTCAAATATGTGTAGAAGATGAATTTGTAGACCAGTATATTATTCCCCATAAAATGTCCAAAGATAAAATGAAATTTTCTTTTGAAAATGAACCTTCTCTTTATGTGTCTTCAGGTGGATTCCCCTAAGGAGCTCATGTGGGTGGTAGACTCTAGGCCCACTCCACTATGTTGATACTATCATGATGTTTTTTTGGGCATAATATAGATTAGCTATTATCATTTCCATTGCAATAGTATTCCCTTCCCCCTCCTCTCATGGATTGTGGAACCATTGGAGGGGAGGCTATTGTGGAGGAAAGGATACCTACTACTAAAGGATTATTATGATTATCACAAAGAATCCCATGTCTATTGAAATTTAATTATAAATTCTAGTTATTAATATATTTTACTTCATATAATCTAATAGGAACAAGAATCACTCTATTTACACTTTGTAGTAGGCCCTGTGGAGAAAGGGGTTGAACACATGACCAAATATCTGGTAACACTAATTCCCATAGGTGGATCTTTGTTAATTACTGCATAGTAGGATGAAATATCAGCATGGAGCTATGGGACAAAGAAATTATTAAAGGACATGTTGCAAATTCACTTTTTTCTTTGTAAATAACGAATGAAAGTAGATTCCTAATAGTGTAATGAAAAATAGGCTTGTTTTATTACCACTAATAAACTCTCTCTAGTTGTGTTTTGAGTTGGATATATATTACTCTAATTCATTTATACTTTTTCTAAAATACATTCTATGTAATACAGTATATGGATGCACAATGTGAGTTCCTTGTGCCAAAATACAATTCACACAAACAAGCATTTACTCTTGTGAATAAGAAATTGGATATGATGATGTGATGATTTGAATAAGATGTGAACATGGAGTACAACTCCCAAAGAGATAATTGAGGAATTTTATTTAGTCTCCAAAGGAGGGACATATGGGGTTTAATTTATATGTAATGGGGTAAAGGTATATGTAATAAAGGTAAGCCTCATAAAGAGTCCACATGTGCAATGACAGAGATTAGTATATATAGAGTTCAATATAGTCATTATTGGAGGAACATGTGATTTGGATATATGAATGTATTGGGGTCATTTGGAGGAGGTTATTCTATTCTATAAAGATTTATTGTGTAAGTCATTTCTATTATCTATTTTGGAGTTGTGATCCATGGTCACATATTGTATACATTGTATGTACTTAGGTTTATTATGTTATATTAAGGATTTGGTACATAAAATTTGGTATAATAATGGATGGTCCTTGTCTTGGATTGTTCAAATGAGCTAGGTTATGAGTTTCATTCTCATTTGTTTTAAATAAGTTTTTTCAAAAAATTAAAATTTTCAAGGTAGATAAGGTCGACACCTAATGCTTTGAGTGGGAGGAGTTTGAAAAAGTATTCAGTGATAGATGGATAAAGGATACAAAAATGTAGGAGATGAATATGAAGATAATATTTTTGTATGGTTTAGGGTCAAAATATAGATGATTACACCATAACATATTTTCTCTATGGCTAATGGGCCATGCATAGGGACCTTAACCATCACATGAGTCCTACATATTGAATACTAAGAGTAGAAGTGGGACTTTATGGCCATTTTAATGTTTACAATAACAATAATGGTTCTTTGGTTCTAATTTTTGTTTTTAGCTCAAAATCTAGGTTATCAAGACTAGCAATTGCTTCTAGGGATTATGATCCATGGGAATTGTCCTATAAAAGCACATAAGTTCTAAATGGGTAATATTTAGCTTATGGATAATATATGGTCTCCATTTTGAGCATTCTTACACGAGGATAGTTCTAATATCATTTACCATGGTCTAGGGCCAAAATATAGGGTCTTATGCAATACAATTTTATTTTGAGATTTGTGGGTCTTGATACATTACACATGCCTGACATATGGAATATTCCATATGTAGGCAGGGTATGGTGGTATAGATTCGAAGTGTAAATAATGGATTTTAAAGAGAAGTACATGGTAAACAATAGTTAGGGTCCAATTCTATAACAATTACTTTTGAGGATCACATGCCCTATATGGTGTTATTATTACCACATAGTGTTTAAAATATAGAGAATATTTATCCTATGAGTGAGATATGGTGACCATTTTAATTTTGGGAAACAAAGGATGTTTATTAGGCATATTCCATGGTACAAGTCCAAAATATATTGTCTTAGGTAATAATATTTTCCTTTTGTCCTCGTTGTCCATGTGTTGGATACACTAGGGATAATTCTTTGGGATAAGGGTGTGGTTTGGGAAAAAAATTACTCTATGGGATTTTTCAATCAAGGATTTAAGGTTTATATATTTTCCTTTATATCATCTCTTATCAATAGTTTATTCATTGTAATAAATAGATTGTTAAAAAAAGGTAGTGATACCCTTACTAATATAACGGTTGAATTAATTGTGAGTTGATTATGCTTTATTTCTTGAAAAGGCCTATGTGGGAAAAGTGCAAGGAGATTCTAAACTAAATCTCATTGTTTTGCAATTCATTTCCTTGTTTATTTAATATCTTTACTGCATTCTCATAATTATTTTAGATTTATTTTAGTTCATCTCCACCCACTTTCCTTTGTGAATATGCATTGATGCCCAAATTGTGAGGACAAAGTTGGATTTATCTTATTACCAAGAGGGGGTGGGGGTGAATTATTAATTTCATAGATATGTATAATTTTAACTTATGAAAATTTTCACAAATTAATACTTTTTATCATCTACAAGAAATATAAGAGCAACGCACAAATACTTGAGAATAATTGTACATCTATAAACATATATGTATAATTACATCAGTGGGATATTGTAATTTTGAAACACGAGCACCCACTCATTTCAAGTGTTAACCTAATCCCCAAGTACAATCTATAGGATGTTGGCACCAACCTGCAACACCTTCAATTTGCGTGAGCACCGACCTGAACAAATATTTGTTTGACTGCCCAAATTGCGGCTTGTGGCTTCAATCTATGAATTATGGATAACTATGCTCTGTAGTTGTGGAAGCAGAAAATTCCATTTGTGTTCTCCAGCACCAACTATAAGGAGGCTATGACCCCCCAAGTTTTATCTACACCAACAAAAATGATGCACCAACACCTTAATTGTATTTGCTAGCACGGACTGGAAGGAGGCTGCAACCCCCGCTCCTTCCCTCATTCAATCTCCCTAATATGAAATAAGATTGTATAGAAAAAACCAAAAATAGAGAAATATATTATCTTCACAATACTCAACTATTGTTACTTATTCGATCTGCGTCTGAATACCTTCTTCTGATCAGACAATTGCACAAAATACAATGTGCAATATTTACTATGTCCATGTCCTTTCAAATGATTTTCATTCTTCGTCTTAATAGAGTTTCTAGCTTAGTGACACTTATTATTCTATTATCTGTGGATTTATTGGTAAAGAACTATGTACATCTAGAATATGGGTATTCTTTTCTCTTAGCACACTTATTCGTTTTTCATCATTGAATGAGTTGCAAACTTTTTCTCTGCTGCATAAAGATACTCTTTGCAATCGACCAGCCATTGATACCCCAAAGAAATTCTGAAGCTTTTCAAATAGTTATTTCAGATCTTCATTCTTCACAAGCTTGCTTCACCACATCCATATCTTTCTTATTTATAATATTCTTTACCCAAGAGATGTGTCCAATTGGTGAAGTTCCTTAACTTTGGATAACACCACACTGGATTACATTTTCAACAAGTTAGGATTTGCATAAGCATGCCACTTTCCATAATTCATCTTGGTATAGTGTATGGTGCACATATGCCAATGTCCTTATGGGATTTTTATACACATTGATTCATTACTTATGTTTGCTAAATACAAATATTTGTACCACATACCATATTTTTTGTGGAACTTTTACCCACATATTTGTTTCTCTTTATTCATAAGTATCACAAATGGAATTTGTGCATCTATGTCATTTTCAATGTTCTTCTATATGTATGATTATATGTGCATTTACAACCAATGTCATGGTGGGATATTTGCTTTCATTAGCTTCCACATTATCCCATATGTATTTCTTCAATTTGGTTGTGTGAGAGGAATTTGTTTAGCAATTCAATCTGATTATTTTGACTTATGGTCAATCTGATGTTTGATCCATTGATATCAATGAAACTACATGTGCAACAATATCCCCCTTTGTCATTGATGTCAACACTGCCTTAAATGACATCAATTGTCTCAAACTCTCCCTAAAGATGTGCATCAAATGCTTCTTCTATGAGCATGCTCTTATATTTCTTTTTCACACATCTATCTTGTAGTTTCTTTACTCTGTCATTGCTCCCCCTATCATTAGGATCTTCCTTCTTCATCTTCATTTTTCATCGTCGCGATATTATTTTTCGGATCTTCCTTTTTCATCTTCCTTTTTTTTATCGTCTCTCCCCCTTTGACATCAATGCAAAAGGGACCTTATTCTTTGTTCCCAATGGATTGGTGCTCACTACCTCTATCGTGTCAAGTCACAAATAATCACATTGTGTGTGTCTCTTTTAATGTATCCTACATGCAATCTTGTCTCGAACTTTGGACACAAGGTGTTTTATTACTGCCAATAAATTTTCCTATTATTGCACATATTTCCAACCTTTCATGTGTGTGGTAAAATTTTATGTGCTCAATATACTATCCACATGGTGTGTCTGTACTAGAACTTTTTACTCTGACATCATTCTTTCAACCTGCATTTTTTGTCATTTATCATCCTACACATTAAATTTTGACCTCATCATGATCTACCTTGGATTGTCCAATGCATGAACTCATCAACTTCGACGTCCCTTCAATTTATGTTCAAGTGCGTGATGAGTTACTTCCCAATGCTATAAGTTGGCATTGTTTTCACTTTGTTCACCACCCTTGTTCATACTCCGTCGAGCTTATTCTTCCATTCGCATATTAATTTCCCATTCTTCAGTCTTTGTTTGCCATCATATCTTATTTCTAGTGATTGAACAATTCCCTTGACATCCTCCACATGGTAGTTCAGTATTAATAGGAGGATATGAGATGATTGTGAACAGATATAGGCATTTGGAAAAACCAGGTAAATGAATCCAATTTTATGTCATAGTTCCAACAGTCATACTTCAACCAAACTACTTCAGATACACTATCCAATTTGATTAGGTGAGTGGATATTCCATAACAACAATAGTAGCAGACATTCAACCTTCTAATTCATATTAGTTCCAAGGACAATTCATCAAATTAAACATTAGATCTTCTTACCCTGTTGTAGTCTCCTGAGTTTGCAGAGTTGACTCCAATGGAATTGGACTTGCACCTTTCACTTCTTCCTGTCAACCATGTTGAAGAAGTTGACCTCAAGTTGCATCTGTGGTTCTAAGAGAAACCTCCTGCAATAAATAATTAAAATGCATGATATAACATAAATAGAATAACACGGAAGGAATTTATTGATCGCAAGCCACTTCGAGGGGGAAACCTCCTTTAATAAAAATCAATACAAATAACTTGTGGATGCCTTCATTGACCTCAACGTGTACATATATAATAAGTCTAATCTAAACAACTATTACTCCCCATGAATGTGGGATAATACAATATACTCGTGGGATGACTTGCAAAGCATATGTGTCCAACAACAATATACTAACAAAGTAAAGAGAAGGGTTGAAATGGGTTCCTAACATCCCCTCCTTATTAGAGAATCTTTTTCCTCAAAGCTTTAGATGTGGAATTTGGTGTTGAATCTGAAGGAGTGGTTCCCATGTAGCATCATCTGGTTGCATCTCATGCCACTGAATTAAAATATCTGTGATGGATTGAGAGCGAAATTGACGAGTGTGCCTATTGAGGATGGATTCTAGCTCCAAAATGATGGATTCTTAAATATATAGTTCTGGTAATCCATTTTGTGCTCTGATGTTTGTGCCAATAACTTTCTTAAGATAAGAGACATAAAATACTAGGTGAACGTGAGAAGGAAAAATTTCCTATTTATAAGCAACAGACCCAATATTTTGAAGAACCTTATATGGCTCATAGAACTTTGGATCCAGGTTATGATTCCCTCTAAGTTTCAGGGAGAATTTCTTGTAAGGATGTATACGAATAAAAATAATATCATCGACTTGAAAAGTGCACTCAAAACGGTGTTGATCGGCTTGTTATTTCATTCGGTTTCTTTCCATGTGAATATTGTCTTGCAAAATGTGAAGAATATGATCTCGGTTTCAGAGAACCGTGTCAAGTTCCTGAACTGGTGAACTTCTAGGAGTGTATGAAAGGATCACTGGAGGTTCCTGACCAACTTTGCCAACTTATGTTGTTGTTCAGAGGTGTAGCAATGAGTACAAGTTTCCAAACATTTGTTGATAACTTCATTTTGACCATATCATGTTTGTGGGTGATACCATGAACTCATATTTAGTTTGGTGCCAGTGTGGAGAAATAGTTTTGTCCAAAAATGACTTGTGAAAGTTGCATCACGATCTAAGACAATGAAAGAAGGGATTCAATGAAGACGAAATATTTTGTCTATGAAAATTTGTGTGACTAAGGAGGTGGTATATGGATGGATGAGAGCACAAAAATGACTATATTTAGAGAGATGATCAACCACAACCAATATCAATGTCTTCCCTCCAGATTTAGGGATCCCTTCAATGAAATCCATCAAAATATTTGTCCAAATCTGTGTAGGGATGGGAAAGGCTTCGATAAATCCCGAAAGGAGCATTGTTTCACCTTTGTGGCACTAGCAAGTATCACATTCAACCACCATATGATGAATTTTCCTTTCCATTCCCTTGCAAAAGAAGTTACGCTATGCCCGCTCATATGTTTTGAGGAACCCAGAGTGCCCTGTCAATGGATAAGCATGAAGTTCATAGAAGATAGTCTGTTGAAGATTTGTTCTCTAGGGAAGCATGAAATGACCCTTGTATCTCATAGAATCACCATCCCATGATTAATGCGGTACAACATAAGGGTTATTGGCCAACCATTGGATGATTTCATATAATGAAGATTCATTGAAATAGACTTGTTGAATAGATTGCAACCAATTTGGAATAGGCATAGAAATAGATGAAAGAGAAACTTGTTTATCAAATGTGCAAGAAATATCATCTTCCACAAGATTTTCCTTATCCTTCTTGTAAGTGATCTCATAGCCATAACCCATGAGTTTTATAACCCATTTATGTTGTGTTGGGGATGAGACATGTTGTTCCAGGAAATATTTCATATTCTAGTGATCAGTCTTAATGTAGAAATGATTCCCTAATAAGTATGGCCACCACTTATGTACTGCGCACAAAAAAGCCATCATTTCCTTTTCATATGTAGAGTCAGCTATATTATTACCGGAAAGGGATTTTCTAGTGAACGTAATGGGACTCTCATCTTGAAGGAGAACAACACCAATTCCATTGACACAAGCATCACTCTCAATAGTGAAGGGAATGAAAAAATTGTGCATAGCTAGAATAGGTGTGGTACGCATAGCTTGTTTCAGTTTGTCAAATGCACACTCAACAACATGTGTCCATGTGAAAGAATCCATTTTCAATTGATTTTTAATGGAGCTTTGATATTCCTGTAATCCTTGACAAATTTGTTGTAGTATCCAGTTAGTCACAAAAAACCATGAAAGCTCTTAAGTGTCTGAGGATGTGGCCAATTTTTCATAAAATCTATTTTTGCAGGATCCACGTGAACCCCTTGTGCTGAAACAATATTCCTGATATACTATACATCCTCCTACCCAAGAACACATTTAGAGTATTTGGTGCAAGGATGATGATCACAGAAACTTTATTGTACAATATCCAAATGTTGGAGATGCTCAACCCATTTTTTACTACAAATGAGGACATCGTCAAAGAAAACCAGAATGAAGTTCTGCAAGTAAGGGCAGAATATTTTATTCATGAAATCCTAGAATGTTGAAGGAGCATTAGTGAGTCCAAAGGGAATGACCAAAAGCTCATAGTGGCCATCATGTGTTTAGAAATCTATTTTAGGGATATACTCCTCATGAACCCGAATTTGGTGATACCCATAATGAATATCTAACTTGGAGAAAAATGAGCACCATGAAGCTCATAAAGAAGATCATCAACAACGGGAATTGGAAACTTGTCCTTGTTTGTGTTGTGATTAAGTGCTCGAAGTTCAACACAGAGGCACCATGACCCATATTTTTTTTGGACAAGAATAACTGGTGAAGAAAAGGAACTGGTACTAGGGCGAATAATACCTTGCTTTAGTAAGTCCTGGGTGAGCATCTCAATCTCTACCTTTTGGTGAAATGGGTAGCGATAGGGACTAATGTTAGGAGAGATTGTTTCTAGAAATTCTCACCTCCTACAAACATGAGTTTTTTCCCTAGATCTAAATTATATAGGTCTAGAAAAAAACACAAATCCGAAATGTTAAACTTTCCCTAGATCTAGTCAATTGCTTGAATATAATTCCACAATACTTGAACCCTTAAAGGATATCCTCACTATTCTTAAATATTTCACCTCTACTACCACAAAGTAACTTGTAAAATATTGAAGATAACAAGAGAAAGATGATAGCATACAAGATAATAGACCAGATCTAAGATTGTGACCAAGGAATCAAGTGTTAATGTATTTGTAACTTCAGAATGTATTCATTCGTATATCTTATGTATTGTACCCCAATGTTTATTCCAGGATGTGTCTGTAATGTATTTGAGTCATGTCATGCCCCTATGTTCCTATCGAGAGGTTCTATAATGTAAACAAGTCATGTCAAGTCATTGTGGGTAACCCTCCTATTGATCAAGGGTTAAAGTCCTTGCAGTTCTGGGGCACTAGGGTTATTAGACTCTCCTACTGAATTCATCCCTAGTGAGTTATTGTCAAGTCGAGAATTAGTATAAATAGAGAGTGAGTCTCTTTAATTATCACACACTCACTCACACTCAGTTGTAGCACATAGCCGAGGAAGAAGAAGCTGTTGGGGCTAGAAAGAAAGAGGCTACTGCTGTCAAGAGATCATCTTACTGTTTTGGAGTTTTACTTTTGATGTTGATTCTATATCTGAGGAAGTTGTGGGGTTTTCTCCATTTATGGCTTCCTCGAGTAAAAACAATGTGTTCATTGTCTCTTGTATTTGATTGTTGTGCTTGTTATTCTCTCAGTTAAAGATCCTAATAAAATGCTAGCTTAATGTTAAAAATCTAATATGGTATCAGAGCTAACCTGAGAACAAGACACTGTGTAGCTGCGGGAACTAGGGATTCCTACTTTTTGGATCTCTCTCCACATATTTTCAGAAAAAGAAGGTTGGGATGACACTCCTCCCTAGGGTGCATCTTTCTATTGAAGCAGAATCTAATTCTAAGCATTTTCAGTTTTTGACCCGACACTAGTGCCAAAATTAGGGATTTCCACATAAGTGGAATTTTTGAGTGAGCCCAGGCCTGGATTGATCTCCTCCTCAAAATAAAAGTTTAGAGATCAAGATCAAAGCATTTGGTTGGATAGAACTCCGGGAAAGTCAAACCCTAATCTGCTCCTTAATCAGCACTACAGAAATTTAGCTCCAAATCCAGATCCGACATCTTGACCTGGTAAGATCTAAATATTTTGAATTTCCATTTGAGCTTCTCAGTTAATATGTCTCATCATACCAAGCTTGATGAAAAGATTGAGGGAGATGATAACTTTCTAGCTTGGAAGTATATGATCTCCCTGGTCCCGGAAAAAAATGAGTTGGACTCCTGTATCAATGAGGAGGTTTCAGTTCCAGAGGGAGATGAGGCTAAGGCCTTACACAAGAAGATCTTGGTTATGGCTAAGAGGATTATTGCTGATTCAATCAAGGATCACCTCATACCACAGGTGTCCTCCCTAAAGACACCTAAAGCTATGTTTGATGCCCTAACCAAACTATTTGAAGGGAAGAACATAAATAGGAAGATGACTCTGAGAAACCAACTAAAGAATGTAAAGATCCAGAATGCAGAGACCAACCAATTTTACTTCACAAGGGTCTCTCAGATCAAGGAAAAGCTGGAAGCAGTAGATGAAGAAGTGGAGAATGTAGAGATTGTAATGACCACCTTGAATGGTCTCCCTAGATCATGGGACTCCTTTATTCAAGGAATCTATGCAAGAAAGAAGTTAGTCAAGTTCAACAGACTATGGGAAGAATTCTCTCAAGAAGAAGCTCGAATAGCAGCTCAAGAAGAAAATATCGGGAGTGAAGATCAGTCTCTCACAGTACACTCAAGAAAACCAAAAGAATTTCTCATCACCCCAAAGGTAATCACTTTCATAACACTAGAAAAGATTTGTCTAGAATCAGATGTTATACATGTGACGAGAAAGGACACTATGCTAGAGAATGTCCTAGAAACAAAAATGTCTCTCACAAGAAGAAGGGAAACAAGAGAATACATCATGCTCATGCTGTAGAGGATGAGGAACCTTCCACAAAGAGAATCAGACATGGAAGTGATGATTCCTCAAGTGATGAAGAATATGTTTTGATTTCCACTCTCACAGGAAACATTGCACATGGAAGCAACGATTGGCTTATAGACAGTGGGGCTTCCAAACATATGAATGGATTCAAAGAATCCTTTGTGAAACTATCAGAACATGAATCACCACACAATGTGAAACTTGGATATGACTACTAGTATCCAATAAAAGGTAGTGGGGAATCCTCGTATAAGCTAGACTCTGGAAATTCTATGACAATGAAGGATGTATTGTTTGTACCAGGACTAAAGAAGAACCTCCTCTCCATATCTGCAATAGATGCAAAAGGCATGAGGGTTGCATTTATAGATGGCCAAGTTATCATGTGGACAAATGGAAAATGATGCAGTAGTGATTGGGGAACAAGAGGGAGGTCTATACAAATTGAAGAGCCATCCAGAACAAGCCTTGGTCCATGACACAGTAGAGCCAAATGAACTTTGGCATAGAAGGCTTGTACATGTGCATTACAGAGCACTACCACTTGCAAGCAAAGTTGTTGAAGGTCTTCTAGAAATTCAAGAAAAACATGATGGAGTCTGCAAAGGATGTGCGAAAGGAAAGAATGGAAAGAAGACATTTCCAAGTAGCGAGAGCAAGGAAAAAGGAATCTTGGAAATCATCCACTCTGATGTATGCGGTCCAATGTCATCAAGTTCATTAAGTGGGTATGTATACTATGTTTCTTTTATTGATTCTTTTTCTAGGAAGACATGGATATACTTCTTGAAGAACAAAGATTAAGTTTTCAGCAAATTCAAGGAATTCAAAGCCTTAATTGAGAACCAAACTGAAAAGAAGATCAAGACCTTTCAATCAGATAATGGTGGAGAATTCACATCAAATGAATTCAAAGAGTTATGCAAAGACTTGGGGATTAAGAGGGAGTTATCTACTCCATATAATCCACAACAGAATGGGGTTGCAGAAAGGAAGAATACAACTATCATGGAAGCTGCAAGAGCAATGCTTCATCATCAAGATCTCCCCATGCATCTATGGGCAGAAGCTTCCAAAACAGCAGTGTATGTACAGAACCGTACTCCACATAGAGTACTCGAGAACAAGACACTTGAAGAAGTATTTTGCGGAAAGAAACCAGAAGTTATCCATCTCAGAATATTCAGCTGTCCAGTGTACATACACATTCCAAAAGAAAAGAGGACAAAATTAGATCCTTCAGGAAAGAAGGGTATATTTGTGGGATACTCTGAAAGATCGAAGGCTTACAAAATATACTTCCCAAGATTCAAGAATATTGACATCAGCAAGGATGTAACATTTGACGAAGACTCAGCCTACAAAAAATCTAGAAAGAGGCCTGCTGAAGAACCTAAAGAAACAAAAGCACCCAGAATTCATGACACAACCATGAACGAAGAAATTCAAGAAGAAGATCGAGAATTTGAAGAACCTCAAGAACCTGTAGATCCACCTCAGGAGAAGAATCCTCATAAGAGGAAACCTGCTTGGGTATGAGAAGCTATCCAAGGTGCAGAAATATATGGGGCTCTAGAAGAGAATCATAGAGAAAGAAAGAGGACCAGGTCCTGCACCAGGTATGTAGCATTATTATGTGATTTCATCGATAAAGAACCTTCCAACTATGAAGAAACAACAGAAAGGAAATAATGGAAGGATGCTATGATCGAAGAGTATCAATCAATCATGAAGAATGATGTTTGGGATGTTGTCCCAAGACCAGAAGGGAATTCAGTTGTAATTTCCAAATGGATCTACAAGATCAAGCATGCTACATACGGTAGCATAGAAAAATATAAAGAAAGATTTGTTGCTCATGGCTTCTCCCAGAAATAAGGAATAGATTATGAAGAAACTTTTGCACCTGTAGCCAGATACACTTCCATCATATCAGTACTTGATCTGGCTGTAGTGATGAAATGGAAGATACACCAAATGGATGTCAAGACTGCCTTCTTGAATGGTGTAGTGGAAGAGGAAGTGTATGTGGAGCAGCCACTCATTTTTGAGACACATGACAGGGAGATTCATGTGTGTAGATTGAAGAAAGACTTGTACGGTTTGAAACAGGCACCCGGGACATGGTACGACAGAATTGATAGCTTTCTATCTAGTTTGGGCTTTACCAAGAGTAAAGCAGATTCCAACCTTTAATACAAGGTTGAATATGGAAACCCAATGATGCTCCTACTATATGTAAATGATCTGTTTGTAATAGGTATGGATGGGTTGATTTCTGATACAAAGAGGAAGCTTGCTGATGAGTTTGAAATGAAGGACTTGGGTATGATGCATTATTTTCTAGGCATGGAGGTGTGGTAGAATGCAGATGGAATTTCCCTGGGACAAGGGAAATATATGGTAGAGATCCTGAAGAGATTCAGGATGATGGACTGCAAGGCCATGACCACACTATGGCATCGAACCTGAAGCTATTAAGTGATTCTTCATCAGAAGTGGTTGATGCTACGATGTATCATTAGATCATTGGGTCCTTGATGTACCTGATGAACACGAGACTAGATATTTGGTTTGCTATGAACACCTTGAGCCAATTCCTGACAGATTCAAGACATGTTCACTTGGTTGCTACAAAGCATATTCTGAGGTACCTGAGGGGTACAATTGTTTATGGGCTCAAGTATGAGGTGAGTCAGAAGATTAACCTAGAGGGTTATGTTGATTCATATTGGGCAGGAAGTGCCATCGATAGGAAGAGCCTTTCAGGGTGTTGCTTCAATATGGGATCAGGTGTGATCTCTTGGTTTAGCAAGAAGCAGTCTTGTGTGGCACTAAGTACAACTGAAGCAGAGTATGTCGCAGCTAGTTGTGAGGCAATATGGCTAAGGAAGCTACTATCTAATTTATTTGATCTCTAGTTAGATGCTACTTGTATACATTGTGACAACCATAGTTGTGTGAAGTTGTTGGAGAACCCGGTGTTCCATAACAAGTCAAAGCATATTGAGATCAAATATCACTATATCAGGGATATGGTGTAGAGAGGAGCAGTGAAGCTCCAGTATGTTGTGACGGATGAACAGATAGATGATGTGTTGACAAATCCATTAGACAGAGTGAAGTTTGAATACTTTAGGGAGAAGCTTGATGTTCTCTAGATCGAGGTTCCCTCCAAAGGGAAGTGATGACTCCGTGAGCCATTCTGACATGGTGAGAGGATTGGTTCCTTCCATGGTCAAATGTAAGGGCTGATACATTCTGTCATGGTGAGAGGATTGGTTCCTTCCATGTCAGATGTGAGTGCTGAGCCATTCTGATGTGACTATAGGATTGGTTCCTACATGATCAGATATAAGTGCTAAATTCCATTCTTGGAATGGAGGCACCTGGTCAGTTACCAGGAAATCTCAGTATGGGACTGAGTGCCATTCTGATATGACTATGGGGTGTGTTCTCACATCATCAGATATGAGTGCATGTCCATTTTGATGTGATTAAGGGATGTGTACCCACTTGATTAGATATAAGGGCTAATGCCATTCTCTGGGAGAATGGAGGCACCTTGTCAGTTACCAGGAAATCTCAATCTGGGACTGAGGGCCATTCTGATATGACTGTGGGATGTGTTCTCACATGATCAGATATGAGTGCATGGCCATTCTGGGCTGATGCCATTCTCTGGGAGAATGGAGGCACCTGGTCAGTTACCAGGAACCCTCAATCTAGGACTGAGAGCCATTCTGACATGGTGAGAGGATTAAGTTCCTTCCATGGTAAGATGTAAGTGCAGTGCCTTTTCACATATGGTAGTAAGTGTGTCCTACCATGCTAGTGATTGTAAGTGTTGTGCCTTTCCACATATGGTAGTAGGTGTGTCCTACCATGCTGGTGGATTTAAGTGCTGAGCCTTTCAATAGATGATAGTAGGTGTGTCCTATCATGCTAGTGGATGTGAGTGTTGTTCCTTTTCACAGATGATAGTAGGTGTGTCCTATCATGCTGGTGAATGTAAGTGCTAGGCCTTTATGACAGGGTTGTGGAATGTGTTCCCACATGGTCAGATGTGAGTGTTAGGCATGCCTTTCTGACATGGTGTTGGATGTGTTCCTCTCATGGTCATATGTAAGTGATGGGTGGGCCATTCTGACTTAGTGTCAGATATAAGTGTTGAAGAAGACCTACATGAAGACTAGGCCTACAACTAGCATGAAAAAGGGCTAGCTCTATAGAACTTCCTGTGAGGAGAAGAATCATGAGATAGCACCCGTGATGGTGATCCAGTAGTGATGATCTAGATCCAGTGATGATGTTTCGGTGATAATCTAGATGAAGTGATGATCCAAATCCAGTGATGATGTTCCAGTGATGATCCAGATCCAGTGATAATCCAGATCCAGTGATGATGTTCTAGTGATGATCCAGATCCAGTGATGATCCAGATCCGAAGATGACTTGAAGATGAAGATAACTTGAATATGAAGATGACTTGAAGATGAAGATGAATTGAATATGACAAGGACTCAATTATGATCTAGATGATACAGAGAAGAATACTTGTGCTGATAAATTGTGTCGAGAGAATACCTTTCTAGTTAAGAGGGAGTGTTAATGTATTTGTAACTTCAGAATGTATTCATCCGTATATCTTATGTATTGTACCCCAATTTTTATTCTGAGATGTGTCTATAATGTATTTGAGTCATGTCATGCCCAGATGTTCCTATCGAGAGGTTCTATAATGTAAACAAGTCATGTCAAGTCATTATGGGTAACCCTCCTATTGATCAAGGGTTAAAGTCCCCGCAGTTTCGCGGCACTAGGGTTATTAGACTCTCCTAGTGAGTTATTGTCAAGTCAGGAATTAGTATAAATAGAGAGTGAGTCTCTCTATTTATCACATAGTCACTCATACTCAGTTGTAGAGCATAGCTGAGGAAGAAGAAGATGTTGGGGCTAGAAAGAAAGAGGATACTACTGTCGGGAGATCATCTTACTGTTTTGGAGTTTTACTTTTGGTGTTGATCCTATCTCTGAGGAAGTTGCGGGGTTTTCTCCATTTATGGTTTCCCTGAGGAAAAACAATGTGTTCATTGTATCTTTTGTTTGATTGTCATGCTTTTTATTCTCTCAGTTAAAGATCCTAATATAATGCTAGCTTAATGTTAAAAATCTAACATCAAGCAATACATAGAAATGACATGGTAAATATGGGAAAGAAAATACACTTTGTATTATAAATGATTTGAGAGAATGCAACCTTCATGCATTGGTTTTGAGATTTCATTCCAATGGCTCCTTTCCTCCAATAGCTCAAGAATTATTTTGACAGAGTTTGGGTGTTCAACACAATTCGTCCTCCTCTTTCCCATGGGAGATGAGCGAGTATTTATAGGTATGGGAGGATAGGAATGCTTGAGGATCTCATGGTTGAGGTGCAAGGGAGATCCTAGAATGATGGATCTCGATCTCCAGGTGGTCCTAAGCCATAGAGATGAGGCTCTACTGAGGAAAAATTAGAGAATCCTCTCTAAGCTTCCTTTTTTTCCTTTAAAACTTGAGAAGTGCACTTTTAATGAAGGGAAAAGGCGCTTTTAAGGGGGAAACACCCTTTTCATGGAGGAAAAGAGTGTTGGAACCTCCCTTTTCACATTTAAAAGGTGCATTACTGGCTCAAAACAAGGAAAATTACAAGGGAGGAATTTTCTTCTTTTCATTTTTCTAGGACATACTCTGAGGGATTGGAGCAGACAAGGGAATACCTATCTCATAACATGATGGTGACAAAATTTAGGTATAATAGGGATGATTCTAGGAACAGAGGAATATGATGTCCCTCTGGTCTTGAAGGTGGATATCCCACTGGTTCGGCAAATACACATGCATATCGATAAAAAATTTGTTGTAGATCCAAGGGAGTACTGGAGACCCCTGATGGTTGCATTTGAATGGAATGGAGCTGAGTGATGACACCACGTGAATTCTTGTTAAGAATATTTTATATGTTATGTGAAATTATGATGCTAAGATACCCTGGTTATAAGCCTTTCAATGTGTTTTTTATCCCAATGACTGAAAACTACATCCAAAGTTCAGCAAAATCCCATAAGATGGGTCCAAGTGTGTGTAACCATTGAGCACCCAAAGCCACATCACATCTTCCTAAGGGAAAAAAAAACATGACAAGTTGCAAGTTCTAATATCCAATAGTGATACATGCATTGTGACACTTTCCCTTGTAAGGTAAGGTGCCCCCATTTCCAATCATGACTTAAATGATGGAGCAAGGATGGACAAAACAATCAACCTATTTGGCGATCTGAGGGTCAATGAAGTTATGAGTGCTACAAGAATCAATGAGTATTGTAAGAGTTAAATTATTGAAGAAAACCTTGACCCGCATGGTTTGTGGGGTGGTGAATATAGCTAATACATGGAGAGATATATCTAGGTGGTCGTCTTGAGAAGGAGGGTCAATAGGAAGTTGTTGAATGTCAACTTGATCATCTACTGGATCCTGAGCATCTTCATAAATTTTAGGTGCAAGCAGAGAATACACATACAAGAGATAGATATTTTATTCAACACATCTATGTCCTTGGGTGAATTTGTCATCACAATTATAACAAAACCATTTTTCTCTACGTTCTCACATCTCAGCTTCATACAAATGCTTGATAGGAGTGGTTCTAGGAGTTGGCATGATTGGAGGTATTTGGGAAACCGTATTTTTGAATTGAACAAAAGTGTATTTGGAGCATTGTTGAGATATGATCTTGTCCTCCTCCAACTTATCCAACCCTAGGGATTCCATCATTGCATTGGGACAGAGCATTTTAAACTCAAATAAGATTGAATCCTTCATACCACTGATAACAACTCCTATAGAATGCATCAGATAATCATTATGTGTAATTGGCCAGTTTTCCAAATTATGTTTGATACTCTCTCACAGTGCTATTTTGGAGAAATTTAGTGAGTGCTACTATGAAGTCATCAAAATAACTATGCCTAAATCGTTGCAAAAGGAGTTGGCAAAAATTTGTCCATTTTGCTCTTCATGAGCCTTGATGTACCATTGGAACCATTCAAGGTATTCATGTTCCAAATGAAAGGATGCAAGTGGGTCTTTATTGACATCAAAAGTATTATGAAGAATGAAATATTATTTTACCCTGTATATCCATCCAGTTGAATAATCACCATTGAAGCGAGGAAAATCAATCTTCGACCCATGAAAATTATTGGAAGAAGAGAACCCAGTGTCTGCATAAGACTTTGGTTGTAGTCTATTGTTCATGGCTTAATGTTGAAGATGGAGGCCGATAATTGTTTTATCCAAATCTTGGAGTTTGGTCTTGAGGGTGAAAAGTTCATTTTCCATTTGTTTGTTTTCTCCTACGCGGGTGACTATCATAACCACGAGTTTTTTTAAAAAACAAAAATAGATTAATTTTTTTAGAAAATAAAAATTAGGAGTTGGGAAGAATTCTAATGGGCAATTGGGGTTTGACTAGGTTCTTGACACTTTCTAAGAGTCAAGGAAGAAAAAAATAGGGATTTTAGAAGCAGGGTGAAAGAATGGGAAAATTTTTCAAAGAAGAACAAGGAAGCAGAAATAGATAATGAACACTATGGAAAAATTTGAAGCTGATTGGGTGAGAATCAAAGAAGTTATGGAAAACCCTAAAAATAGACAAATGTGGTATTTTCAGCTTCAGAAAATGGAATTTGGGATAGGGTCCTCAAGGAAGGAAATATTCAAAATATATGTGTAGGGGTTCCAGTGAATTTTCAAGGGCAATGGAGCTAAAGATAAGAATATATGGAGAAAAACATAAATTTATACTCGTTTTTCAGTGGAACTGATGTGTGATGACATTGGAAATATGAAATATTCTATTTATAAACTGAAAATAGATATTTCCCCTAGGTATGTTTGGTTTCCTAAAGGTTCAGGGGATTCACTGTAATGTCCCTTTTTCAATTTTTCACATTTTTCCCTATTTTGACTTTTAACTAGTTTTTATGTCTAGGTTTCCAAATTGAACCAAATGATCCAAAATATTCTGAGAATGTATATGAATAATATTAATGCTTGAATATTATGTTCAAGGATGATTTATTAATCTCCAAATACTTCTTCAAACTTTTTTAATGTTCTGGCCAAAGTAGGAGTTTTCACTAGCAATTTGGGGTTCCAATTCCCACTGGGTAAATGCTGAAAATGGCTTCCCAAATGCTCCCAAACCCACTAGAATTTATGAAAATACATAGAATATGTTTAAGGGAAATTTTTAAGGTCTCATATGCATCATTATTCAGTTTATACATGTTGTTATAACCCTCTCCCAAACAGCTACCAAATCACTAATTCGACCGTTGGGGAAATGACACCAAATCTCCTCTGAATGCAATTAAACTGAGTAAGATGACTTAAAATGATTAAGTTATTAACATGAGACTTAATAATCATAAATTAAAGTCCATACATCATATATATATCAGATATAAATTCTTCCATTCGAAATCATCAGCATTAAAATGGCATACATCAATATAGTGGAAATATGGTCATTGTTTGCTCATTAATAATCACTTTTACATTCAACCCTTTGGTATTTCGACCTGATACTTTATGAATATGGATAATAGATAATATTAAACTTATTACAATAATAAATGGACCAAGATAATATCTCCCAAATAGTACAATATCTCACCCAAAGTGCAATCCCTCCATGAGCAAGAATATGCAATAAAAACTAGAAATTGTTGAGAGAATGTGTTGCACTAGAAGGAACCATGACATGACCTATAGATTACACATAAAAATATAACCTCCATTAAATATCCATTAAATACCTGAGTGGCCTCTCCAAACACCAACTTGTATGGGAATCTTTCACCCTCAAAATTTGTTAAGGCAAGAAACTAGTCACCCACTAGCTCTCTCAATTCACAAATGAAAATTTATCAAATGAACAAAATCTCTTCTCTTGGTTGATCCATGAATTTTATAAATATCCTTAGCCTTATAAGGTTACAAATACATATACAAACTCAATCCAATTTTAATTAGGGTGTGTGCTCAAGATTTTTCATGTGTCCTCCCTTCCCTAGCCTTTCATCTTCCCCCAATTCGAGTACGGACACATTGAGCTTCCCCAACTCACATGAGAGCCTCCTTGGATGCTATATTTAGGACTGAAATTTCACAATGGTCATATGTCAGCCTTAATGTATGAAATATTTCATAAATTTCATAGCATCTTCATCATTCGTGTCATAGATGTCATAGATGTTAGGAAATCTATCCCAAGTGTCCAAGAAGCTCCCATTTGACTCTTCCTCTTCCATGTAAGTTACATTTCCTTCCAAATTAGACCTATGATAAATATGGACAAGTGTGTTATCCTTATAAATAATCTAAGAACATTAGGATTCCCATGGATTAGAAATTGCAAGAGGAGGATCCCATGTGGCACAGAAATTCTAGCTTGTGTGGACCCCATAACCTCCATGTGTCTCCATGCTCCATTGCCACTTCAATTTTCTCTTGTATTTATTTAATTAGCCCCATTATTAAATATTTATTCCATTCTAATGTATGAACATCATTTATTAAATTAAAATTACAAATGTATCCATCCAACCTATGGAACTAGTAGGATTGATGGAATTGTCCTTCTATGCAATTATTTGAATGGGGACATTACAGTCCTCCCCACCCAATATTGCTTGTCCTCAAGCAATTTAATATTTTGATGCTGAAAAATATTCTCCTTTTCCCATGTGGCATATTCACTTGGTATATCCTTCCATTGTACTAAGTATTCTTTGATAGTTCCCCTTCTCAATCTCCTTTCCCTTCTCTTCAAAATATTTTCCGGAACAAGTGTGAGCTAACCTTCATCATCCAAAGGAGGAAGTATTTCTGAAGTGACAATTTTTTGACCAAAATATTTATTGAGACAAGAAATATGAAATACATTATGTATTTTACTCCCTTTTGGAAGTTCTGATTTAGATGCTACCTCCCCTATCTTCTGAACTATTTTGTGTGGGCCATAGTATCTTGGTTTTAGCTTTTCTGGTCCATTATTTTTTACATATATTTGTTTATATGGATGCAACCTCAAGTATACTAAACCATTAACCTGAAAGGTCCTTTATTCTATATGTCTATCTACATATTGTTTTTTTTTAATTTTGGGAAACCTGCAATTTGTCTTTCAAAAGATTTAAAATTTATTGGCTCTCTTCCACCCAATCTTTAGTTTTTGGAGCTCTACTATCACCAAATATCATCTCAAGAAATGTAAGTGCACCATAAGCATATAATTGTTTGAAAGGAGACATCCCTATTGACACATTAAAAGTGGTGTGGTAGCGAAACTCACCCAAGTATAGCCATTTTTCCCATGCTTTTTGCTACTCTCCCACCTAGTTTCATAGATACCCTTCCACCCATTGGTTCACCCTCTCTATTTTCCATCGATTTGTGGATGATAGCTTGTTCTTGGAGTCAAATAAGTGCCCACCAATCTAAGAAGTTATTTTTGGTGGTGTGGTAGCGAAACTCACCCAAGTATAGCCATTTTTCCCATGCTTTTTGCTGCTCTCCCACCTAGTTTCATAGATACCCTTCCACCCATTGGTTCACCCTCTCTATTTTCCATCAATTTGTGGATGATATCTTTTTCTTGGATTCAAATAAATGCCCACCAATCTAAGAAGTTCTTTCCAAAAATAACCCATGAATCTACTATCTCTATCACTTACAATGCTCTTGAGGATCCCATGCTATCTGAAGGTTTCTTTGAAACAAATATGAGACATTTGTGGAGCACTAAAATATGATGTAACAACAAATAAATGAGAAAAATTTTTCAATATATCCACTACCACATATATGCAATCCTTACCCAAAGACTTGGGCAAACCAGTGATGAAATCCATTGAGATATTGTCCCATTTTTGCTCCAGAAAGGACAATGGTTGCAATAAACCAGTTGGGCATCTAAGTTATGATTTGTTTGTCTGGAATACCTTACATTCATTCACATATTTATGAACACCTTCCTTCAGCCTCTTCCAAAGGAATATTTTCCTTAATTTCCTATAATTTTTGAAGATCCATGGATGGCCAGCTAGTGGGAAATCATGTGGTTCTTAAAAAAAAATTGTACTAGAGGTTGGTCTAATGTGTCCCAACTCTAAGAGTTCTTGGTCTCATATCTATATTTTTTGGGATTTCTATAAGGAATTATTTGAATGGCTGAAGTACCCTCCTCCAAAACAATGCTATGCTCAACCCCCCCATCAGGTGGTCTGCCATGTGGAAGACCTCTAAAAATTGTTTCATATTTTTGTATTAGTTTTTGTATCTCCTTTGGGTGTTCAAAAACCTTTATGTTTGGCTTGGTTTCATGTCCCCATGCCTCCAACTAGCGAAGAGGACGCGACTCCAAGCTTCAAACACCTGGGCTAAGAGCCCCCATGAACATGTACATGAATAAAAGGACTGAAATAGAATGCTTAAACAAAATTTTAACTAGAATATGCACACAGGTTTGCTTATCTTGCATAGATGCATTTTAGTCATCATACACAATGGAAACCAACAGCATTCACATGCATGTGTTCATTTAACATGTTCATCAATTTCATTAACAGAAATTAAGATTGTAGAAGTAAAAATGGACAAGATTACTTATCTTATGATGAACTCCTTCCACAACTAGCTACGTCGCTGCAATGTTCCACCCAACCATAGGCCAGCGTGCTCCTTAATCTCTCAGTAGCACTGCCACCCCCGAGCTGGGCATGATTCTCCAAGGAATAAGGGAACAAGCAGGCTTACACATAGCCAAGGATACACAAAACACAGCCAATCCAACACAGTTGGGTTTATCAGGCCATCCAGGAGTTGGGAAAGGATAATTGCTAAGCTGGTGAGCTCATTACAGAGCCAAGAACACCTACACCAGATCTATCCTAACCTCTAAGACACCCAAACACACCCAACACAAGGAATCAATCCCTTCTCTGCTACACAGTCCCTCAGGCCCTGCATTCCCTTCCAGTGCTATTCAGGGGTGATGGAGAAGAAGGCCAGCCCTCTAGCTCTGTCTGTGTGGTTTCCAGCCACCAGGTTTATCAAGCAAAACTAAGCCCCCATCCCTACTCCTCTCACAATCCGAATATCAACCATTGCACTCAGGCAATTAATTTGGTTGTCACAGCTTAAACAGGGAAAAACGGCTCCCAAGCGATTATACAGTCCCACTGAACATATCATTGCACCAATTTACAACATGGGGGGGGGGAGGGGGAACAACATTTCTGTAATGTAATTAGCATACATTACCAACAACAGTCCATTTTTCACAATCGAGGCCACTGAGGAAAAACATATGCAGACCACACTTGGGGGCGAATTTCCAGTATCCCCACCGGTGCAAATACAGCCACAATGAAGAACCCACAAATTAGCCCCTGAGAAAAGGACGGAGCCACACCATTCTCAAATTCACAGGGGAGAACTACGTGGTTAAAACCAGGAAATCCTGTGCGTGAGAGACTAATGAACGGGCAATGGTTCAGGCGCGAAAATGAACAGCCCCCAGAGAGGATGCGGAAGTGGATGTGCGTGAGCCTTCAGCACAGTTGTGGAGAGTGAAATCCCTGCGTGTGGATGAGAAATGTGAGGAAGGAACAGACTGTGGAGGTGAACAGCAAAATCGGAGGTCGCGAATTAGAGAGTGCGTGAAGGTTTTTCCTCCATAGTGAAGTCAACAGTGGGTGGAGTGTGCATGTGGGTGAGGACTGACAGTCCTGCCACCCCACTCCCAAATATCATATCTTCCTCAACCACAAGCAGCCTTTCTTAATGAAATTGGTTGGAATAAGACAAGGGAAGAAGACACATGGGTTTTCACCCTATTGGCCAAAGTTGGACAAATTCCCCCACATCCTCATCCTTGGGAAAATCATGCCCTTTTCTCATTTTAGTTGCTGTGATCGTAGCTGGTTGGGTTCATTTGATTAATTATAGATGTGTATTTACACGATGACCAACATAATATATGCCGCATGCCCCGATATGCCATCGGTGACAATTTAAGTCCAAAACATAACATAACCGATCAATGGTGGGGCCTTGGCCTTTAGCTCCGCACCATGATCATTTAATATGTACATCATATACATCTAATGTAACGAGGTCAAAATCGGGACATTACATTCCCCTCCCCCTTCAATAGCACTATCCTCAGTGCTTACAAAATTGAACAAAATGCTACACTGGTATCTCCTCAGTGTTCCGCAGAATTGAACAAAAATGGATGTGCCAATCGCATGGCATCCTCCAGCTCCCATGTAGCCTCGTCAGGTCTGTAATGCTCCCATTACACCTTTACCTGCCCTATGGCTCGGTTCCGGAGCATGGTGACCTTCCTATCGAGGATGCGCATTGGCTCGATTCGGAACTCTCCCCCGGGTTCCACCTGAATCACATCCCAATTTATCACATGGTTAGGATCATGTACATACCTTTTAAGCAAAGAAACATGAAAAACATCATGAGCTCTAGTGCTAGCAGGCAATGCAAGTCTATATGCAACTGGCCCTATTATTTCAAGCACTTCAAACAGCCCACAATATCTTGGTGACAACTTGGCACAACTTCCAAGCTTCAAGGAACTCTTCCTTGCCCTCACTCTGAGGTAAACATGATCCCCAACACTGAAATCCCTGTTCACCCTATGCTTATCTGCATAGCTTTTCTGTCTGTCCTGTGCTGCTTTCAGCTTTTGCCTGATCTTTACGACCTCTTGCTCCATTTCCTTGAGCAATTTTGGTCCAAGCACAATCTTGTTCACTGGATTATCCCAAGTCACTGGCGTCCTACACCTTCTTCCATACAAAGCCTCATACAAACTCATCCCTAAGGATGCTTGATGTCCATTGTTATAAGCAAACTCTACCAAGTGCAAGTAATCTTCCCACTTGGTCGGTTTGTCCATCACATACATGTGAAGCATATCTTCAAGCACCTGATTAACTCTCTTGGTCTGCCCATCCGTCTGAGGATGGTATGCAGTGCTGAAGTTTAGCTTTGTACCCAAATCTGCAAACAACCCCTTCCAAAAGTTGGAAGTGAACTTGACATCTCTGTCAGATACTATTGCCTTCGGCAATCCATGCAATTTGAATATCTCCTTCATGAAGATATTTGCAATGTCATCTGTCTGATGTGTAGACTTCACTGGTATAAAATGTGCTTCCTTAGTCAATTTGTTTACCACAACCATGATGGAATCATGTTGCCTCCAAGTCATCGGCAATCCTGTAATAAAATCCATGGAAATAACTTCCAATTTCCATTCCGGAACTGGCAAAGGCTGCAACAAACCTGCTGGATGTTGATGCTCAACCTTTACCTGCTGACATTCCATACACCTCGAAATGTACTCAGCCATATCCCTTTTCATTCCTGGCCAGAAGCACTGCTTCCTAGCTGTAGCAATTGTCTTCTGATATCTTGGGTGACCAGAATATGGAGCTTGATGGATCTCATCCATAACAACTCTCCTCAAATCTGCTACATATGGAATATAAATTCTACCCTTATAAGTGAGAATCCCATCTTCTCCCAACCTATATTCCTCATACCTCTTCTCAAGACTTTGCTGCTGCAATTTGTCTTTTACTTGCTCATACAATTCATCTCTAGCAACATGATCAATAATCTGCTACCTCAAATCTGATTGGCAAATACTAAGAGATGCCACATGCATTTCTTGCACCTTCCTTCTGAGTGCATCGGCTACCTTATTCTCTTTTCCCTTTATGTGCTTGATTTCAAAATCAAATTCACATAAAAACTCCAGCCATCTTGCTTGCCTAGCATTCAGAGTAGGCTGATCAAATAGATACTTCAAACCACAATGGTCTGCTCTGAGTTCAAATCTCCTGCCCATCAAGTAATGTCTCCACATCTCTAGAGCATGTACTATGGCTACAAGCTCTAGATCATGAGTGGCATAGTTCTTCTCATGCTCCTTCAACTTTCTTGACTCATAACATATCACGTGGTTGTCTTGCATAAGGACTCCTCCAAGCCCTTGTTCGCATGCATCGGTACATACCACAAAGTCTTTCTCTGGATCTGCAACCTTTAATATTGGTGCACTAGTGAGAAGATTCTTCAACTGCTGGAAGCTTTCTTCACACCTCAATGTCCATTTGAACTTCATCCCCTTCTTCTGCAAAGAAGTGATGGCATGTGCAACTTTGGAGAATCCCTCAATGAATCTCCTGTAGTATCCTGCAAGTCCCATGAAAGATCTTACATCTGTCACATTTCTTGGAGTAGGCCAATTCTTAATGGCTTCAATCTTTTCAGGGTCCACAGATATACCCTCTTCTGAGATAATGTGACCCAAATACTGAATTCTATCTCTATAGAAGTCACACTTGCTTAGTT
>LPNX010341925.1:119831-177660 GCA_001517045.1 Pseudotsuga menziesii
ACACTTGGGGGCGAATTTCCAGTATCCCCGCCGGTGCGAATACAACCACAATGCAGAACCCACAAATTAGCCCCTGAGTAAAGGACGGAGCCACACCATTCTCAAATTTGCAAAGGAGAACTACATGGTTAAAACCAGGAAATCCTATGCGTGAGAGACTAATGAACGGGCAATGGTTCAGGCACGAAAATGAACAGCCCCCAGAGAGGATGCGGAAGTGGATGTGCGTGAGCCTTCAGCACAGTCGTGGAGAGTGAAATCCCTGTGTGTGGATGAGCAATGTGAGGAAGGAACAGACTGTGGAGGTGAACAGCAAAATCGGAGGTCACGAATTAGAGAGTGCGTGAAGGTTTTTCCTCCATAGTGAAGTCAACAGTGGGTGGAGTGTGCATGTGGGTGAGGACTGACAGTCCTGCCACCCCACTCCCAAATATCATAACTGCCTCAACCACCAGCAGCATTTCTTAATGAAAGTGGTTGGAATAAGACAAGGGAAGAAGACACATGGGTTTTCACCCTATTGGCCAAAGTTGGACAAATTCCCCCACATCCTCATCCTTGGGAAAATCATGCCCTTTTCTCATTTTAGTTGCCGCGATCGTAGCTGGTCGGGTTCATTTGATTAATTATAGATGTGTATTTACATGATGACCAACATAATATATTCTGCATGCCCCGATATGCCATCGGTGACAATTTAAGTCCAAAACATAACATAACCGATCAATGGTGGGGCCTTGGCCTTTAGCTCCGCACCATGATCATTTAATATGTACATCATATACATCTAATGTAACGGGGTCAAAACCGGGACATTACACTTGGGAGATGTGATATGGCATTCAGTAGCCCATTCCATGTCCCCATGCCTCAATATATATCTCATATTGTTTCAAGTCACTACTTGATTTGGGTAAGTGTGCTGCCCTCTTACAACCCTTACTACACCTTTTGAATATTGAAATTTGTTAGAATATTAATCCATCACTAGTACCTTAGTTACACTAATTATTCAATTTTATTGCTTTTTTAAGCTTTAATACACTATGAGGTGGACTAGGGGTGCTTAGGTGGACATATGCCATGTCAAGTTGAGCTTCTATGACCCACATGGGTACTCCAGCCTAGTCAACCAGCCACATATGCAGATCCATAATTGCTGGTGTGCTCCCATTCATTGAATGTGGACATGCAAGTTGACTTGGGGTGCTAGAGTGGGATTTTGCCCAAATTTGGCTTGATTTGGTGCAAATAATGTTGCATTGAGAGTCTAAACCATCCAATTTTCCAAATCCACATTGTACAAGGTGTAATAATTGACCCAAAACACATCAGCCATGTCAATTCAGCAATTTTTGTCTATTTTGAGAGATTTGGGACGAGATTGGCCCACCTAGGGGGGTTTGATGCCAATTTGACAATTTTGGTATTTTTGCTCACAATTGGATTCCAAAACCATTTGAAACACTTATGATGTATATATAAACCTGTTAATAACAATTTCAGAGTTAGAAATTCCAAAATTATCTTGTTTCCAACTATCATTGTGTGTAATTTAACTGTAATTTGATGGTTTTTGCTGAATCTTGCACCCAAATTTGATTTGTGAACCTCACTAATGCTCCTATATTCTCCTATGTTTCAAATTACTCACTTTCTAGTTTGAATTTCTCACATGGTATCAGAGCTAGTTGGATATTTTTGAGTTACAGACCAAATTCTTAGTGGATTTAAGATGCTTTGTTAGTGAATTCTAGATAAAATCGAATTGTTGAGTGTAAACCAGTTAGAAATTTCACCACCATCAGTGCAGGTAGTAATGGAGGCTACCCGCATCATGCTAACACCTTTCAACTTCTTTGAATGGAAGGCAGAGATGGTGATTCAATTGAGAGCCAAGGGGCTTTTCAAAGTTAATATGGGCACTAAAGTGGAACCAAATTATGCTGTAGAAAAAGCCAATTATTTTAACAAATTGGATGAAGAATACGGTTTGTTGTGTTTGAGCATCTCGAGATATTTTTTCCACCTTGATAGTTTGACATCACCAAAGGAGGTTTGGGAGAAGCTTGAGTCTCTATTTGGAAAACTTTTGATGAGCTACGTGGTCACCAGCTTGAGAATGAGCTAATAATCTTGAGCCCAGTGCACTATGACACAATCCAGGACTTCTTCACCAAGTTCAAATCACTTGTATTGCAATTAAAACAATGTGGTATTGAGAAGAAGGAATATCAATTGATATTGTCTATACTTTCGAAGTTGGGGCCAGAGTTCTCAGTCTTTGTGAGCACATTTCACTTAGGCAAGCTCACCCTTCGAAACTTCAAAATTCCAAGTATGGAAAATTTCATGGAGTTATTCACTCAAGAGCAGGACAAATTGGTCCAAATGGGTTCCATCAAGACCAAGTATCAAGCCCTAGAAGTGGGTGTTTCGAATTCAGCAAAGGGCAAACCCAAGTCTAAGAATTCGAAGTTGCTAGACAAGAAGAAATCAGAAAAACCCAAATCCAGTGAGGGATCTATGAATCCACCCAAAAAAAAGGAGACAAAAGGGAAAGATAAGGCCAAATTATCTTAATACCACAAGGTATGGCATCTAGCAATCTCATGCATGAAGAAAACCATAGACACCATGGAGCAGCTGCTGGAGAAGAACAACATTCCAGTTTCTAACAGTGCTAGGAAGAAAGATGGCAACTCCAGTTCAAGTGAAGGCAAGGAGAAATGTCATGCATTGGTGGAGGTTACTTCTAATTCCTCATCCTTTATTATTGATTTGGGTGCTTCCAGGAATATGGGATCCAGGAGAGAATTCTTCTCCTCCATGAGTTCGAATGATGGCCCAATAGGTCGAATGGGAGATGATTTTGAACCCCAGACCAGAGGGATTGGGAGAATTGATTTAGACCATGGTTCCTTCAGTGATGTATTGTATGTACTGGACCTTGCAGCAAATTTGTTGTCAGTCTACCAGATGACTCATATAGGAGAGCCAAAGAGAGTAATCTTTACTCTTGACTCTGTAGAGATTTCTAAAATCTCAACAGATCAAGTTGTTGCAGTTGGGTATGCTGATCATCATGAGAGAATGTACAAATTCTCTAATTTACTCCCTACTTACAGTGATCAAGCACTTCACTCACATGCCAATGAAGTCTCCAAACTATGGCATGAGAGGTTTGGCCACATGAATTACAGATATCTCCAAACATTGCACAAAGACGGCATGGTGGAAGGTCTTCCACAAATTCAGCCATCTACTAGAGCATGTATTGGATGTGTGATTGGGAAGCATCCAGAACAGAGCTACGAGAAGGGAAAGGTAAGGAGAGAAACACAAAAAATTGGCTTGGTGCATTCTGATATGATTGGTTTACTACCCACTCCCTCATATGGTGGATCTAGGTATGTGCTTACTTTTATTGATGACTACTCTCGATTTTGATGGGTGTATTTTCTGAAATTGAAATCTGAGGTGTTTGCGCAGCTCAAAGTTTGGAAAGCACTAGTAGAGAATCAGAGTGGGAAGAAGATCAAAGTCCTTAGGAATGATAATGGAAAGGAATATGTGAATAAGAATCTACAACAACTTTGTGAGTGTGGAATTCAAATGCAACACTCAACTCCCTAAACACCACAACAAAATGGTGTGGCAGAGAGAAAGAATAGATCTCTCAAAGAGATGGAAACTTGCATGATAGAAGTGAGGGAACTTAATACAAAGCTATGGGATGAAGCCATAATTTTTGCATATCACATTCAAAATAGAGCCTTCCACAAATCAGTGAAAGGGATGACATGCTACGAGGCATGGTTTGGTGAAAAACCAGATGTCTCAAATTTCAGGATATTCAGGACAAAAGCATGGATAAGAATTCCTTCAGAGAAGAGGAAAGCCTTGCAACCACAAATAAAGGAGTGTCTCATGGTAGGATATGGTAAGGACACCCAAGGGAACAAGCTCTTTGACACATCCACTGGAAAAACTTTTGTTGAAAGAAGTGTCAAATTCGAAGAAGAGCCAATTCAAGTGTTGAACTTGCACCGAGGGATTGCTCCTCTCCTCAACCATTCGAAGATGTAAGTGATGAAACATGCTCTGTTTTTTATGATAATTATTATATGAATGTTTCTGAATATGATATTTCTGTATATGACTCACCATCTAGGCCCAAATGGGATGAAACAATTGTGCAAGTAGTCGGGGAATTGGCAGGCAATCCCCAAGAGCCTAGGAGAACTAGATCACAAACTAGCAAGGCTTCATTTTATAGTGGTAGTGCTCTTGCTGAGCTCTATTACATGCTGATCAGTTCTAACCCATAGACATATCAGCAAGCTTTTACAGACCCAATATGGAAGTCAGCAATGGAAGATGAGCTTCATTCCCTCCAAGAGAACAATACATGGGAATTGGTTGCCCTTCATCCCAAGAGGAAAGTTGTTTAATGTAAATGGGTCTACCGGACCAAACTTGCTGCTTATGGTTATGATATAAAACATAAGGCTAGGTTAGTGGCTAAGGTCTATTCTAAGTTCCATGGAGTTGATTACATAGATACCTTTGCACCGGTTTCAAAGATGGACTCAATTAGACTAGTTCTTGCACTAGCAGCTAGTAAGTGTTGGGAGGTTCACCACATGGATGTAAAGAGTGATTTCTTGCATGGTGAACTAAGGGAGGAGATATATATGCAGCAGCCTAAAGGTTTACAAGAGTATGATTCATTGGTATGCAGGCTGAAAAAATCACTGTATGGACTCAAGCAAGCCCCCAGGGCTTGGTATGCAAAAATGGATGCTTTCTTGCTTTCAATTGGCTTCACAAGATGAAAATCAGACCATAATGTGTATTTGCAGGAAAATGATGTAAAATTGCAGGTAATTTTTCTTTATGTTGATGATCTTCTTATTACAAGTTTTTGCACCAATTCAATTGGCCAAATTAAGAACTCTTTGCACAGTGAATTTGCTATGACAGACCTAGGATTGCTAAGGCAATTTTTAGGCTTAGAAATTGAGCAAAATGGTAAGGGAATCATGTTGAGTCAGCTACAATATGATTCAGAGCTGCTGAATAATTTTTCAATATGGCTGAGTGTAAGGCATCCAATTATCCCTTTCTTTCTGGTATTAAATTGCATGAATTTGGCAATTCCCCAATGGTGGATATCACACTCTACAAGCAACTAGTGGGCAACTTGCTCTACCGCACTTATACAAGACCTGATTTGTCTTATGTTGTGAGTGATGTATCAATACACATGCACCAGCCACATGAGATCTATTGAAAGGCTACTAAAATGATTCTTCAGTATGTCCATGGAACTAAGAAATTCAGAGTGCATTACACAGCTAGTTCCTCACTTCAACTAGCTGGATTTTCTGATTCAAATTGGGACGGTGATCCAATTGACAGAAAGCCAACATCATGTTTTGTCTTCATGTTTACTGAGGGTCCTATTTTCTGGTCAGTAAGAAACAGCACACCATCTCACTTTCATCAGCAGAGGCCGAATACAGGGCAACAGTCAATGTTGTAACTCAGTGTGTTTGGTTGCAGGGAATTCTCTGGGAGTTTGGTGTCACAATTGATTCTCCAACCAACATTTGGGTGGATAATCAGAGTGCCATCAAGATATCTACTGATCCAGTACAAAGGCAGAGTACAAAGCACATAGATATTCACATGCATTACATTCGGGACTTAGTGCATGACAGGGTGATCTCACTACAGTATTGCCCATCCACCGAGCAAACTGCTAACATTTTTACCAAGGCTTTCACTAAGAAGATACCTGAGATATTTTCTTGGGGTGAGTGAAGGATGGTAATTTTTTGTTATATCATTGTAGGTCCAGCCCCATTTCCATTCTTGAGGGGAGTTTTTTCCCATGTGGTTTTCCTTCTTTCCTCGATTCACATGGACAAATAAAAATTGAAATTTTTTATTATGTACTTGAGGTGGCTTACGCCATTGTTGCCAAGGCCTTCATCATTTTGTGAGCATACTTAGTTGTTAGATTAAGGGAGGGTGTTAGAATAGTAATCCATCATTAGTATCTTAGTTACACTAATTAGTCAATTTTATTGCTTTTTTAAGCTTTAATACACTATGAGGTGGACTAGGCATGCTTAGGTGGACATATGCCATGTCAAGTTGAGGTTCTATAACCCACATGGATAATCCATCCTAGTCAACTAGCCACATATGCACAGTAATCATTTCTGGTGTGCTCCCATTCATTGAATGTGGACAGGCAAGTTGACTTGGGGTGCTAGAGTGGGATTTTGCCCAAATTTGGCTTGATTTGGTGAAATTAATGTTGCATTGAGAGTCTAAACCATCCATTTTTTCACACCCACACTATCCAAGGTGTAATCATTGACCCAGAACACATCATCCATGCCACTTCAGCAATTTGTGGCCATTTGGAGATATTTGGGATGAGATTGGAGGGGTTTGATGCCAATTTGGTAATTTGGGTATTTTTGCTCACAATTGGCTTCCAAATCCATTTGAAACACTTATGATGTATATATAAACCTATTAATAACAATTTCAGAGTTAGACAATCCAAAATTATCTTGTTTCCAACTATCATTGTGTGTAATTTAACTGTAATTTGATGGTTTTTGTTGAATCTTGCACTCAAATTTGATTTGTGAACCTCACTAACGCTCCTAAATTCTCCTATGGTTCGAATTACTCACTTGCTGGTTTGAATTTCTCACAAAATTTCATCTCAGGAATTTGATAATTTACTGTATGTTCCCCTACATAATACATCCATTGCACTCGCAAAACCACATCAGTATCCGCAACATCAACCACATAAAAACTATCAACAAAAGTATAGTTACCTATGGTGACTTGCAGGTTTGGAACCCATGTTTTGCACTGCATTGTGTTGTGACTGGGAATGACAAATGTGAAGCCATCGAATGGTTCAATTGGTATATTCCTTTTCTCCACCATCTCTACATCAATGAATTTATGTGTGGCTCCTCCATATACCAAAACTAAAGCTCTTTGTCCTAGTACAACACCTGCTATCACTACTGAAAGTACTTCCATTCTTGCTTTGTCCAGTGAAGGATGATTTTCTTCTTGTATTTATTCTTCAATTGATGTCTCATATGCATCCTATTGCTCTAAAATGTGTCCTTCTTCATCCATACCCCCTTCATGTTCATCATTATTAGAAAATACTTCTATGTATTGAGCTTTTCCCTTAGTACATTTATACCCCAGTGTCCATGGTTGAAATCATGTGAAGCACAAATTTTTTCTTCAAAGTTCATCCATGTTTAGTCCTTCTTTCATATTCTTTTCAAATGAATCTCTTTTCCAAGGCTTCTTATCATGTGCATCTTTTTTCCAAGTTTTCTTTTCAAATCCGGAGTTAGTTTTGGGAGGAAATCTTGTTCTAGGAAGCACATTTTGGAGATCTCTAGTCAAGCTCATTGCATCATTTAATGTAGTGGGCCTGTGGGATTTGACCAAACCTTTTAAGGGTTCATCCAAAATTTTAGTGAACATAAATACTAACCTTCCCATAGACACATCAGCCACCTTGATTGATAATTTTTGAAATTCCATCATATAATTAGTAGGGGTCCCATTTTGCTTCAATTGGGCTAGTTATTTGAAAGACAACTCTAGATATTTTTGTTCAAATCTCTCTAGTGCCCAGTCAATAAATTCTCCATATGTTTTAACCTGATTATGACCCAAATTTTTCAGGCCATGGATCCACCATTCATGGGAATCTCCTTGAGTGCAAAATGGCCATTTTTAAGGCATCTTCTTCCGCCATCGGATTCAGCTAAAAATACACATCTAACTTTTCCACCCAAGTGTTAGTAGAACTTTGAGAGGAACCATCAAAAGTAGGGAGTGGAAATTTACCAATGGCACAATTATATTCCTTTTTTTGGTATAGAGACCTATTATATTCCTTCTTTTTGAGTTTTTTTGCAACAATAAAGTACTGATCAAATGGTATACTTTTCTTACAATCTTCATCCAATTTATTCCATTCTTTTTACATTCTATCAAGTTCAAATGGAATGTTAGGCTCTTATTTGGGTATAATAAATTTAGGTGTAGTAGGCCTTGATGTGATCTGAAATTCATGGGTTTTATTATGGGGTCCTATGCTTGAGAAAATATTCCCACCCATTGTCTTCTTTTCTTCTGATTGTGAACTATTGCTACCTCCTATCACTCCTTTGCTTCCTAATTGGATAGCCATCAATTCGAATCCTTTCATAAGCTGTTGGGTCATGTTCTTGGTTATTTCATAAAAGAGAGGTTTTATGAGTTTAAGATATTCCTCCTAATCATTAGAGAGTCCCTTCCCCTTGTTAGTCATAGTTTCAGCAGAATGTACCTCTTCTTTCTATACTTCTTCTTCTTCAACAAAAACACCTTCAACTTCAGGTTCTAAGGGTGGTGTATTATTTATTTAAATGATGTTTAAGACCATCAGGTGCCAATACCATGCTATGATACCACTTGTAATGTCTATTTTTCAATTTTTTATTAAAATGACCAATTTTTCACTTTTTCCCTATTTCGACCTTTAACTAGTTTTGATGTCTAGGTCTCCATATTGAACCAAATGCTCCCAAATATTCTGATAAGGTATATGAATGATATTAATAATTGAATATTATTTTCAGGGATGATTTATGACCCTCCAAATACTTATGCAAATTTTTTTAATGTTCTGGCCAAAGTAGGAGTTTTCACTAGCAATTTGGGGTTCCAATTCCCCCTGGGTAAATGTTGAAAATGGCTTCTCAAATGCTCCCAAACCCACTCAAATTTATGAACAGAGGCAGATGATGTTTAAGGGGAAATTTTAAGGTCTAATATGCATCATTATTAATTTTATATAGGCTGTTATAACCCTTTCCCAAACAGCTACCAAATCACTAACTCGACCCTTGGGGAAATGACACCAAATCTCCTCCAAATGCAATTAAAGTGAGTAAGATGACTTCAAATTTTTAATTTATGAACATGAAACTTGTAATACTCATAAATTAAATCCCATACATCATAGATATATCATATATACATTCTTCCATTTGAAATAATCAACATTACAATTGCATACATCAATATAGTGGGGAAATGGTCATTGTTTGCTCATTAATAATCACTTTTACATTCAAAACTTTGGTGAGAATTTATAAATATGGAGAATATAGAATATTAAAATTATTACAATAATAAATGGACTAGGATTATCTCTCCCAAAGAGTACAATATCTCACCCAAAGCGCAATCCCTCCATGAGCAAGAATATGCAATTAAAACTGGAAATTGTTGAGAGAATGTGTTGCACTAGAAGGAACCATGAGATTACCTATATATTACACCTGAAATTAAAACCTCCATTAAATATCCATCAAATAACTAAGTGGCCTCTCCAAACACCAACTTGGATGGGAATCCTTCATCCTCGAAATTGGCTAAGGCAAGAAACTAGTCATCCACTGGCTCTCTCAATTCACAAATGCAAATTTATCAAATGATAAAAATATATTATCTTGGTTGATCCATGTATTTTATAAACATACTTATCCTTATAGGGTTACCAATTCATCCACAAACTCAAGCCAATTCAAATTAGGGTGTGTGCTCAAGATTTTACATGTGTCCTCTCTTCCCTAGCCTTTCATCTTCCCTCAATTCGAGTAGGGACCCATTGAGCTTCCACAAATCACATGAGAGCCTCCTTGGATGCTTAATTTAGGCCTGGCATGTCATAATGGTCATATTTCATCCTTTAGTTCTGCAATATGTCGTAAATTTCCTAGCATCTTCATCATTGGTGTCATAGATGTCATAGATGTTAGGAAATCTAGCCCAAATGTCCAAGAAGCTCCCATTTGACTCTTCCTCTTCCATGTAAGTTACATTTCCTTCCAAATTAGACCTATGATGCATAAAACCAAGTGTATTAGCATTTTAAATCATCTAAGAACATTAGGCTTCCCATGGATTCGAAATTGCAAGAGGAGGATGCCATGTGGCACAGAAATTCTAGCTTGTGTGGGCCCCATAATCTCCATGTGTCTCCATGCTCCATTGCCACTTAAATTTTATATTGTATTTATTTAATTAGCTTTTCTATTAAATATTTATTCCATTCTAATTTCTGAACATCATTTATTACCTCCCTTATTAAAACTCCGAATGTATCCATCCAACCTAGGGAACTAGTAGGATTGATGGAATTGTCCTGCTATGCAATTATTTGAATGGGGACATTACATTCACTCGGACACAAATGATGTCTAATGACTTGTGTATTGGGGAATTGCCCCTCATTCTGTGAATCAAGTAAAACTGATAACCTCTTTTCCACAAATGACAACTCTTGGTTTACCTCAAGGGTAGAAACTAATCAATCAGGTAGGGTTCGTTTCCATTTTCGCTGGAAGTTCCTATCAATGGCCAACTACTTCGGGGTTCTTGTGGTACTCCTCGTAATGTGTTTTAGGGATATTCCTAGGTACTTCCCATAGTTAAGGGGATAGGGGATATTCCCTGATCTGAACCTGCAATTGAAATGAACAATATATATGCAAAGAAGAAGAATTAATGTAATAATCACAGTGCCAGGAAGCCAATGTAAAAACAAATTTGGTAGAAATTCCACCTAGTGAGCTTAAGAAAGTGCACTGATACCAGATGAGAGAAAACCCCTATAATAAATAATGAAAATTCATGATATAACATAAATAGAAGAACACAAAAGTAATTTATTTATCGCATGACACTTCAAGGGGGAAACCTCCTTTGATCAAGCTCAATACAAATAACTCGTGGATGCCTTCCTTGGCCTCAACATGTACTTATATACTAAGTCTAATCTAAAAAACTATTAATCCTCATGAATGTGGGATAAACACATACTTATATACTAAGGTTAATCTAAACAACTATTACTCCTGTTGAATTGGGATAATATAATATACTCATGGGACGACTTACAAAGCATATGCATACAACAACAATATACTAACAAAGTAAAGAGAAGGGTTAACACGAGTTCCTAATAGATTCATCTCTATCTACTGTCATCTTTAGTTTTGTTTTGCATGATTTTTTTCCTTAATGCCTAATTGCACCCTGATGTAATAGGAGCTTTGAAGCTCCAAAAAATTTTAATCATATTTTTACCATAATACAAAAGATCCTTTTTGCGCAGTCATTGTGCACTACTTGTACATTTTTTTCCTTATTGTTTTATGCATGACTATGACAATAACAACTATACACTTCAACATATACAACAACAGTTCTTTAAATGAATTATAGTGCACACCAACTTACTACATTAACCCTTGAATTCATGATGTACCTATTTTTGGACTCAAGGATCTTACATAACCCCTCTAGGTTAGCAATGTAAGAAACAATCACTTGTTGTTGGTCATGGGAAGTTGTTATTTCCATATTTTGTGCATTTGTGAGTTGTCTAAGTTTTTACCCAAGTACTTTTTTATAGGTCAAGTTGTGTTGACATTATCTGCATTTCTGACGCACTTATGAGACACACATCCTTCTGAAGTCTCTTGGCATATAATTGGCTTCTACTTCTCAGGTGGATATTCTTTTACATATTTTTTCCAAACTAGTTCCTTTGTTCTTTCATGAAACATCGTAAGGTCTTGTGCCCATATTTATCACACACATAGCATCTTATGGTGTGGAAATATTTCACAATATGTACAACAAATTTGCAACTCCAAAATTTTACAGTACTACCGGTATTTTTATCTAGAAATGTTAGCATACTTGGGTTTCTCATTTCTTATAGGTAGTTCATGTTTTCTGCAAAATGTATCCTGTTGGTTGAAACTAGATTTTTATCTACACCGATAGAAAGGCTGCACCAACACCCTATTTGTATTCTCCGACACCGACTATAAGGAAGATACAACCCCATTCTCCTTTCCCCGTATGAACTTCCCTATATGAAATAAGAATTTAAAGAAAAACTGCAAATATAGAAATACCTTATCTTCACAATCCACAACTATTGTAACTTATTCAATCTGCACATGAGTATATTTTTCTGAACAGACAGTTTCCCAAAATACAATATACAATATTTACTGTGTCTATGCCCTTTCAAGTGATTTTCATTTTCATCGGAATATATTTTTTTTCTCAGTCACACTTGTTGTTATGAAATCTATGTCTTTAATGAGCAAGAAATTTGCACATCCAAAATACGGGTATCCATTTCCTCTAGCACACTTGTTTGTTATTCATCACTGACTAAGTTACGCACGTTGGCTCCGCTGCATAAAGATACTCTCTTCGATCAATGAGCCTTGATACCCCAAAGAAATTTTGAAGATTGTCAAACAATTATTTTAGATCTTCATTCTTCACAAGATTTCTAATATCCTATCAAATATATAATTCTATTACCTACTAACATTAGGGTGAAAACATGAAGTTGGGGATCCACCAATTTTCCTTCCTCTAAAGTAATGTGACCCAAATAATGAATGTGGCTTTAATAGAAATTACACTTTCTTAGAATTGCATACAACTTATGCTCTCTTAGAACTTGCACTACTATCGGACTAGTACATTTAGATTCTTCAATAGTTTCTATGATACCTGCATCCATCATTCGGTCCAAATTCTGTATTGACCTTTTATTTATATCATGGATGCAATCAGTATGGTCTTTTCTTTACAGGTTTTACGTCGGGATTTAATGGTATTTTCATTTCTCCAAGGTCTCCGACAGTTTCTTTGATTTCTAATAATTTCGTAGGGAACAAATCCTGAAACCCGTGCAAGAGGTCCATAATTTTTGCAACTGTCTCATCATCCCAATAATCTCCAATACTGCCAAATTTTTTATTCTCTAGGGAGCCAATGTCAACTTTCTTGACTTTTAGTGGATTTAGAAACTGATCACTAGAAATACCAAATCCTTCCACTGCGTGCGTACCTTTAAACTATGGTATGTTTACGTCAAGTGGGCCATCATCATCAGGTTTTCCTGTCACATTACAACACACCATCGAGTGCTGGATTGTTGCGTTGTGTTAATTGAATTTTGTCATTGTGACATGGATATCTTCAAATATATTTGCCTTGATTACTTGTAATGCAACATCAATCGATGGATGATCATCGACAAACTCAAATGTGTGTGTGAAGATAGTAGCTAATTCATCCCATTCATCAGTCCCTTCTCTCAATTCAACTAATGTATACGAGTTCCTTGGTATCATGTCTAATGTGTGTATGAACTTATGAACCCATTCATGTCACAGGTATGCCTCCCATGTCGCACGACAATACTCAATATGATCGACAGGATTAGTCAATCATGTATACTATTGACCAGTATAGTTGATATATTCTTTTAATCTTATCTCCTTGAACCTTCAACATTGTGGCCATTCCGAGATGGATTCTTTAAGTTCGAACCACCATCTGGCAGGTGTAGCTTCCAGTACAAAGTCTAGGGCAAACAAGGGTTGATGTTCTGTGACGTTTTCTTCAAATTATTTCAGAAAATATGCAAGGTTAGGTAAACCTTCATATGTGGGTAGATCAATTACCTCAATTCTTACCCATCGCACATACTGTGCAATTCTTGTGCACCTTCTCATGGATATTCCATGCATCCGATTCTGCCAGTTTTCCAATGCATCACCAGAATCCAATACACAAGAACTAATACTCCACCAACTAAGCTATATGTCGGTCGTTGGATTTACATAATCATCCCTTGTAGAAGTAATGTTATAAATATGGTCTGGATAATCACCTTGTCCTTCATTATTTACTGGCTCGACGTATCTATGACCTTCATTCGGATCAATTGGTACGACCACCCTTAGCTCTGAATCTTCAAATGTTAATATTCTTTTCTTAAAATTGATAATGGTTTGATTAGCAATCACCAAGTTGATCCCCAAAAGTGCAGGATACGAATTTTTGTAATCGACAATGTCGATTACTTGAAAGTCAACATAAATTCTCAGGCATTCTACCTCGACATGAACTTTAATCAATCGATCGATAGGTAGGAATTTTTGACTGGTTTGATAACACGAGTTGGACAGGAGACCACTCCAGTCGCAGTTTTCCCATTATTTCCCATGTTTGTCTTGTCAAAATGTTGATATTAGAGCCCAAGTCTGGGGTAATATAGTCCATATCATAGTCTCCTATCTGGGAAGTCAACCTTAACTCGCAACCAGTATTTAATATTTTCCCACATGGTTTACCCTTATGTCTAGTTGCACGTCTTCTTGAGATTCTTCTTTTAGATCTTTCAATTTTGCGACAACATATTTATCTTGTATTATCAATAAACAAATTTTGAAAAATTATTTAAGCTTGCTAACCTTTCCTTTCAGTTTCTTTAGGAAGAGTTGGCCAAAACTCCCAAGAATATCCATTATTGGTCTTCTAGGTAGTGTAGCAATAGATGTTGATGCTTGATCCTTATAGATGAATTCTGGTTGTGCATCCAAAAATACTTCCTTTTCCTTTTGAACTTTGAATGGAACTTTCTTTTGTGCTGCTGGTCACACCTATGGGTATTCATGTTGTGTTTCTTGTTCTTCTCCATTCGCAACACCTCCTCTTGTTACGACAATTATATGTGGTTCCCTCAACTTAGCAGAAATATTCTAGATATTCTGGTTGGGGTTCAAGTTGGGATTCTGTAGAGAGTTTGGATTTCCCACATTTCTAGTCTTCCACTTCATAAACAACTATGAACATTGTTCGATAGTGTGATCAAAGGATTTGCAATACAACCATATATTTGTAGGACTCAAACAGTCCCTGGAAAAATGTCTTGGTTTCCCACAATTATAACATATAATTTGGCCTCTTCCACGACCAAATCCTCCTCCTTTTCCTCTACGTATAAAATTTCCACCGCCCCGTTGTTGAGGGTGTTTTTGTTGTGGGTACTAATTCTATGGATATTGGTGTTGAGGAGACTAAGCTTATCAATATGGAGATTGATCCTTCTCAGCTTGCATCTGCAAATAGGTGTCCGTCGTTTCTCCTATAGCAGTTGTAATGCTCTGCAGTCCTTATCTTTATGGCTTACTAATTTACAAATTTACAATATAAACTAGTAGGTGCACTTACAATCTTCTGTAAGTATAAACACTCTTCTAACCAATGGCCTCTAGTTTGGCATATTCTACACCATGGCATCCCTTGTGTATTAATCAGGTTCGGCAATCCCGATGCAACATAATTCATGAGTGTCATGAACTTTATCCTTATGGTGTCCCTCTGTTCTGCATCTAGTATGCCACATTTATTCTTAAATTTCTTTCCCTTTTTTAATATCCTGGAGTTGCAATGTAAGGTTGGATAGTTGTGACTGAATTTACATCATTCCTACACCATTGTCTCCTATAGGTGATGATTCTAGCTTCATGGCCAGCTTTAGAGATTTAGTCTATGACATAATCTTTTGTTGCATCAATGGAATCCAGATGTGTGGTAACAGTGTTGCAATGAACCATTCTTTGTGTTATACGTCCGACATCTGGAAGCTTACTTTATCCATCAACGTCTTAAATATTTGGTCGAAGTCCAAGACAGACTCTGAAGATAATTTCTTAATCTCTTTAATCTCTGTAATACACTGAGATTCATAATTGGGATTTCTAAATTCATATATTAGTCCTGCTCAAATTTGGTCGAGTGTTTTCTATGTGATTCCTGTCGGAACCACAAAGAACTTCATATACCAATCCAAAGAACGACCCCTCCAAATCATGAGCATTTGATCCCTCTTTCTGGCCGCATCTTAGAACTGTCCCACAGTCTACACAACTTCACATAGACACCAATGTTTCTCTGGTTCTTCTAACCCATTTCCATTGAATATCGACAACTTAATATCATTTCCAGCCATTGTATTGGTCCTTGGTACTGATGCATAAAATTTTTGGCTAGCAGGACTCCCTTGTCAACTATTCCCACAGTTATTATTACTTCTATTAACAAACCCACCGGTAGATGAGTTTATGGACCTTACCTCTAGAGACATACGCGTGGTTGTAGGTGTGACGTATTCATATAACTCTGGATCTAGGGCTTCTTCTTCTTCTTCTTCTTCCCTTTAAGAGATATGTCTGTATTCCTTTTCCTCGTCACAAGAACCTCCATCAAAGTGTGATGTCAACTCATATTATTCTACTCTGGTCTTACTGCAACTTCCACTTCTAGTCACAATTCAGCTTCTCTTTCCCAACAGAAATATTTTTCCACTTCTTAGACGTTGGCCCTCTAGTGCAGCTCCTCTATCACTAGGGAACATCTCAGCTTAATCTGCTCCATTTTTATCACACATCGTTTGTGACATGTCCATGGTCTTCACACAAAGTCATTTACTTGTCGGATTCCATTCTCAGGATCCCTTTTTCGCATACAAGCATTTTTATCCAAATTCTTAAAGATGTCAACTATCTTCCTCTAGGTCCTTGGAAAAATTTCATTCCTCCTCACTATATGATGTTATTGTGTGAAAAACAAACTCAGTGATGTATCCATCCAAAATACTGTCTACCCAGAAATCGATAGCCCTAGATATAGGGTTGCTAATATTATGTAGTCATTGAATCAGTTGAGGAATCCACTCTATCGATTCTCCTTGTTGTAAATGTTTTTGTTGGTTTGTTGGATTCAAAACCCGCTCATACAACAAAATAGGAAACTCACAGAAGAATATCTCTTGAATATTGATATAAATATACCACTCCAACCACTTTGTTGGATTCAACCATGATCTGTCACTTTCTTCCCATGCAAACTCTAATTGCTTGGAATCCACACACTCTTGAATTTCTGGCTTCGTCGGGTGCCAAAACATATCCCTCACAAAATGATTCACGATCCTGACAACGGAACCATTTGTTGGTGTTTCCTCCTTCGACCAAAGTTCAAACCCTTGGTTGTCTGTCAACAAAACCCAAGATATTGTCCCGACACAGTAGGCCTCAGTCGGCAGCACCTGCGACATAGATGCAGTCTCACCCAAGATATTTCTATGGGTAACTTCCAGAGCCAGTTTTTTGTAGTTGTGTGGGGATTTCCTCTTCCTTGGCACCTTACTATATTACTCGAATGAATTCGGGATGTGTTTTTCCTATTCTTATTATGTTCATCCAAGATATTACTCTACTTATCTATTGACAAATATTACAACACTGATATAAATCTTTAGCACAAATTCTATCTATTAGCCATGTGACACATGCATCTAAGAACTCATTCATAAATAGATTCTAGTCAAACTATTCACATCATAAATTCATTCAACATAAACATATTCATCAAATACACATGGAGACAACATTTAACATGGAAACCCATCTGGGAAAAACCACAAAGGCGCTCTTTGTAACACCCTGGTTTTGACCCCATGGTATTGAATTGCACATGATGTAAATACTTTTATTTGATCATGATGCGAAGATCAAGGAAAAATTCCCGCCATGTATTTAGCGTTTTATGTTTCAACAATTAAAATCGATGTCGATGATATTCGTGCTACCCGATGGCATGGGGATTTGGACATCATGTAAATATCCAATTAATAAAAATACCCACAACTAGCTATGTCAATGCAACATTAAAAGAGATGGGGGAATGATTTGAAAAGGAATACGGGGAGGGATATTCAAACCCTTGAGCCAATAAGGTAAAGCCAAATGTCAAAGGGAGAACCCATAAAGCTATCAACTACCCATTCTGTCTTTTGTGCCAGTCATTTAGAAATCGGTTGACGAACTTAATGCATGGGGATGGGAAGAGTATGGCAGTCAATTCGAATTTGGGAAGCGACCCATGTGTGGAAAAATGTGTTTTTTACTTATGGGGAGAGTAAATACCTAAAAATGTTTCTCAACCCATTATGCATTCATGTCCTTCATTTCCTCATGCAGTTGAAGATTTATGAGCTCTCTCCTACATGTTTTCTGCAATTACCTTCATTTCCATGGCTGGGAAAACCCGCTTTTGTTTTGCTAAGTGAATGTGCAGCAGAGATTCATGATCTTAGGGTTTGTAGAGGCCTTTTTTGTCTCCCTCATGCAATTGGATCTTACTGCGCATTTCCCTCATGATTTTATGTTGTTTCCTCATTTTCTCCATGCCCATAAGCACGTTTTGGTTATGCTCAGTGGCTGGGAAGGTAGATCCACAATTTTGGGGTTTATGGCAGTTGTTTTTTCCTCTATGAAGCCATTAAACTTTTTCTGAAACAATTTTCTCACCTGGGTCGTTTTTCCCTATTTACCATTTTTTATTTTGGCTCCCAGGACTTTTTTGTCCATACCCAGAACTTGTATTTTTTTGTGAAGTTCATCCTAGTGTTGGCTTGGATGAGTAAGTCCAAGGAACCCATCTATTAGATGGTTGTTTGTATGTGATTACCTTGTGATGGCTTGGTTGAGTAAGTCCAAGGAACCCATCTGCTATATGGTTGACTGTGTTTGAATGTGATTGTTGGATTGGATGAGTAAGTCCAAGGAATCCATATGGCATTGGCGTGTTTCCTTAGTAGCCTATGAAACTCAATTGTTTATTGGCTTGGTTGGAAAGTCTGTGAAACCCAACTGTGTGTTGGCTTGACTGTGGGAGTATGGCCCTGCTGTGTGTAAGCCTATTGTTCCCTAGTTCCTTATGGAAATCATGCCCAGCTCGAGGGTGGCAGTGGTGCTGAGAGATTGATGAGCACACTTGCCTATGGTTGGGTGGAACATTGCAGCGACATAGCTAGTTGTGGGAAAGCTTCTTCTCAAAATAAGTATTTTCTTGTGTATTTAACCTATTGAATGTATTTGTCTATAAATTATTATGAACTTAATAAATGCTTGAATTAATGATTTTCTTCCGCTGTATATTTCATGTATAATGCATTTGTACATGTATTTTACTTCAATGTATTTTATTATTATGTTCATGGGGATATATTTCCCTTTCCCATTATGATAGAGCAGCAGCAGTGTGGTCACGTCCTCTCCATCGACGGGATGAGGGGAGGGGACGTGACACTCTTCATATACCATGAGAAATATATAGCACCTTTCGTCTACGCACTCAACTGCAGACTCTATTGTAGATATTCTCTACAATCTCTACAGACTTGTCTCATCCCATGCTCTATCTTTTGTGATCTCTAAAGTTTCCTTTCCTCTAGGTTCTCTCTTTTATAGGATATTACATGTTATATTCAACTGAATCTATTCTGTTATCTGAGATTTTGTTATTCCTATTTTTATAAAATCAGTTATACTGACAGTAGGCACTATCGACCCAAAATTACAAAGATTCTTTATTCCCAAAGCATGTGCTATTCTAACTGGCTTCTTACCCATGATCATTGAGCTATCATTTTCAACCAATGTACTCTTCTTCTATTGTGGTTCTTTGCATTGTGGTCGTTCACTTTGGTCACAAACTCTGCTCCCACGGTTTCTTCTATCGCAGCTCTCCTTCCTCGAATGCTTCTGTCACAACTCTTCTTCCTCTGTCGTGCAATCATACTCTTCATATTCTTGAGAAGAATTATGGTTGAATTCTGCCTATATTTTCCTAGGCCCAATAGGTTGGAATGATTTCTTGAAAGAATTTGTGGTCGAATGCACCCTTGTTTATTGCATAATGTTTTTGACTCGGGGGTGACCATTCCAAAGTGATTTTTGTCTTGCATTGCGTCAACGGCTGGGTGGAGTGTCGCATGGTCGATTATGGTTACATACTTGGAAAAACATAAGTGATTTATCTTATGTTTATTTAATTTATTTGGATATGGTATGATTTATTTATGGATGCACATGAAATTTTTGATGAAACGTATGAGTTATTTTTGGAAGAAACCTCTCATGGAAATCAATCTATTTATGCAAGTAAATTTTGTGAAGGAATTGGAAACTAGTTTTTGGGATTTTATGCACAAATTCTTTGAGGAAATGATTCTTTGGAACCTTTGATACATAATTGATATTTATTCCCATTTTCATTCTATAATGTGTATTTTTATGGTATAGTAACCTCATAATGGTTTAAGACACTTCTCTTTTATGCTTCAACCTTTTATTCGAAAATTAGTTCTTTGATTGGATTGTTTTGCATAGTTTGGAGACTTGGCACATGACGTGTTTGTAAAAATTACCGAGTGTTATTTTTATGATTATGAATGATAAATACACTTTAAATTTGTGTGATCCTGTGAGGGAAAATATTCTTTATAGTGTTTGAGAAATGTCTACCGAAATTCTAGATCAATTTCCAATTTCTAGCTCCTTCAATAAAATTGTTTTAGTAGATTTGTGAATTTGCATATGAAGTGTTTGATAAAAATTTTGAATAAGATATACCTCTATTATTAATGATAAAACATTTTATTTATACTTGGAATTTAATTTGAATGATTCTATGAGATGTGAATTCAATTATTCTAGTGATTCCTAAAATTACTAATTAATTCAAATGAGTAGAATTAGCTAGTTTTATGGGATATTTAATGGAATGTATATGGGAGGAAAGCTATATAAATATGACCATAGGTGACCCCTAATAAAATTTTCATAATCTACAATATTCATATATTTATCTTTATTTGGAAATTGGAAATTTAAATTGGAAACTAGGTACATTGCGGTGAAAATTGATAACTAGTTGTGGATTGATATCTTTGTTTTCATAAAAATGGAATTATACAGCCATGTGTTTTGTTTCTAACATGTTATTTTGTTGTATGTTGTCATTATTTCACAATAAACTGGGTTCACACTGGCTGGACGATTCTAAACCTCCTAGAAACACCTACAGAGAAGTTGAGGTCTCACCCGAAGTACCTATGTGAGATGTAAGAACCAGGTTTCTATAGCGATGAAGGGGATAGAACTCAACATGAACTGCATCGACTAATCATACTTGTGACAAAGCCAAGAATCCATATTCACAACAGACTCATTATCATGTAATTAAACATCAATGTATCTGATCCTTCATTAATTAACTTTACACAGTAATCACTTATTCATTTAATGAGGAAAGAATAGAACACATCACACAGAGGGCATCAATATTTAACGTGGAAACCCAAACAGGGATAAAACCACAAAAGCATTCATTTATTCATAAGAGTCGCAGCTTGAATGCTTCTTGTCTTCGCACTCAACTTACAAACATATTCTCAATCCTTTTTTACATTAGATCTATGCACACATTCTGCGTATCGACTCATATCTTGTGACTCGACTCAGACTTCAGCCCCAAAAACAATATTACATCGACTCATTCCTATGTATTTCTTATCTCTAACAACCTGTCCTATTACATATTCATAGGATCTAATGGGCCACTTTAAATCCCTCTCCCACTACTTGGATTAGTACATAAGTGGAAAAAAATCCTAACTAACAAGCCTTTCAATTGGACTTCTTTAAAATGCGTACTCTTCCATGCTTTCCCTTCTGTCACAACTTTCGACCAAAATTTACAAAACAAGTACCAAACTGTCCAAAAACAAACACCAGGCCAACACTGTACATGGATACTTAACAAGTGTGATCATTTACTTATGGATGCATTGCATTATGGTTCAGTTATTTAGACTCAATTTCTTATGGTGAATGTTAACTAGTTTTATTAGAATTGATGGAAAAGGTCACCTTATGTACAATTGGAATGATCTACAAAAAAACCTTTAATTGGTTGTAGGTGCATGCGTAAATATGTTGTTAATGGATGTAGGATTTGTTTTGGGTTTAATGGCATGGTGACAAGTTGATTTTATGCAAGACTAATTATTTATATTGGAAAACTAGTTAACTAGTCTTGTGGACTCTCTTTCATAATTACCATGATTAATTATTGTAATTTTGGTAATTAGGCCTTTAATTTACATGTAATTATATGTTATTAAGCCATTGGGATTGATAATCGATGGTTATTTGTTAAACATTTGGATTTGTGATAAGTGTCGTCATTTGCACACTAAGTGTTGTTATGTGTCGTAATTAACACCTTAATTACTAGTTAACTGTGAATAAGAATAATTAGCTTTTAGAAGTGGTTATCATATTTGATATGGATTTGATTGAAGGTTTCATGATGTTAGATGATGTTAAGAAACTTTCCCAGCCCTTGGATCGTTTGTTGGAATATTTACCGAATTCATTTTAATTATTGATAACTAAAGGGATGTTGTTGATATTAAATCACAAAAAATGAAATTAAATATTTGTTTGACTAATCCACTGTGCTAAAATTATCTAATTGTCATTAGAGAGTTGATGATGTGTCTCTGAGACCCTTTGATAACCCTAGAGACATTACACACTTCTTGCGGTTGATTGGCTCAACAACAAATCCCATCTTAAGAATATTTATTTAAGACCAATCTTTGAGAATATATGTACACTGCTTCATCTCTTTAATGATAGCACCTTCCATCATATATATATCAAGAACGAAACAAACATGTTGATTTAATTTCCAAACAAGGGATACATTTGACAGAGGATATTTCCCAACTTTGAGAGATTGATAAAGATTCCATCAAGTAACTTGACCCAGGACCACTAATGGGACACATTTTCCCATAAGGAAGGGCATGGTGTCTTTATATGGATGAGTATATCCTAATTATATAGGTTTGAAGGAATGATATTAACAGTTTTCTGATTGAAAATGTTATGGAAAGAGATTTAGCAGGATGTAGTATATCATATGAGATAGTTATGGCGATGATATTTTATATGGCTTATTAAGCAGATAAACAATATAATTTTAAAAAAATTCAATAAAATTATGAATTGTGATATTTTTTTCCCGAAAAAGGTTAAATGAATTTTATTATGTTCAGTGAAGTAACTAATTTTCATTTATATTACCCAACTTTCAAAACTAGTTTTGGAATTTCATATTTTATCTGCCTGTCAAATAGAAATTTGGCAATGGTTCTGTATATTTTATGTTTTATACAAAAATTTAGAGTGTCAACTTCTCTAAAAAATTTAGCATACAATTTTAGTGAAGGGGATTCCTTACTTATGCTCACTATTATAATCTTTTCTCTTATTATTTTGGCATTATCCTACTTTAAATGAGTACGTTGAAGAGGAAGACGGTGAAAAGAAAAAGAGTCATGTGGCAGAGGTAAAATGGTTAAATGAGTGTGAGTGTGATTGTGATTTTGGTACAAAAAATGATAAGTGGAATTTTGGCCTTCATTGTTCAACCTACCTTTATGGTTATTGTAGCCGTTAATTAAAATCATCATGACTCCAATGGATTGATCTTCTTATATTGGTCTTTCGGTATTGTAGATATATGAGGTGAGGCTGAGGAATATTATTATTAAAAAAAAGATCAAAATTAAGCACGTCACAACTTATCAAAGGGTTTTCAGCATGTTTCAGAAGTTTATGGTTGTCATAAAAAAATAGTATTTTTATTTTTGATATTTTCAAAAAAATCCATAAATTTTATTATAATTTTATAAAAAGGGTCAATTGTCCATCAAACATTAATTATGGTAGCTAGTAAGTTAGTGTAAGAGTATTTAGCCAACTCGTCTCTAATTTGTCAGCATTATGTACATAATCCAATGTCTTCCATTAATTATGCCACAAAACTCATTCGTAGGGCCTGGGTATTATACATTGTATATGCATCAACTTCATATAGATCGATACCATGATGTATAAGTTGACGTGGAGATGATGATATGGTAGGTCGTTTGGGTTTTGAATGGCATTGTTAGCTCACTTTAAGTGTAACTAAAGCAATGGTCTCTACATTCAATTTATGTCGCTTCCTTGTCTATAACATCAATTGAACCTTCAATGCATCTAGTTGAATTAGAAGGGAACATAGTTGCATTAGCATAGATCCATCTTAAACCCGCATTTATCAAGCATCGAGAGGGATCTAATTTCTTGAGGTGTAAATTTTTATTTTTTATTTTTTCACATAAAGGAAAAAAAGCACACATGAAGAAATTTGATCCCTCTCAATGTTTGATAGATCCACAGTTAGGATGGATCTATGTTGGTTTTAATTTTTAATTTTTAATTTTATTAGTCAAGATTCATTTTTTTAATTATTTTATTTTTATTTTTAGGTATCATTCACTGTTAACATCTCTCTCATACTAGGTTATAGAGCGTCTAGCTACTCTTAGTGCAATTAGTGTTTTTTATCGACCTATGTCATCTTAATAACTGCATTTGACAACCTCATTGATACAACAATATTTAATTATTTCACATCAATTTAACATGTTTAAATGGACAAGAAATCTCAAAGATTTAAACTGCTAGTTTGCAATAAAGGTAGTAATTATGTAGATGAAAAATGTATCCTAGGAAAATTGGTTTTCTAGCTTCTCTTATTCACATTACCTTGACCCTCAATCCTCATTGCAACTGTCGAGCCTGCCTAATTCACATAAATCCCATTGCTAATTTTCCAATGCCTAGCTTGTCTTTCTACTTTTTGTTATTTGTAGCGGTCTCTTATAGCTTTTGAGTGTTTAAATAATTTGTAATCTATGGAGTCTACCCCTTTTGCTTTTCTTTTACCTTTTTGAACTTTATGGTGTGGCTTATTTCTTTCTTAAAGATAAATTTGATCGAAAATATAATATTTTATTTAGCATTTTTGTATGAAATGTGTAGTTAATTTGCACGATTGACAAATGCTTTCTTCACTGTTTCCAAAACTTTTTTATGTGATATGTCATGATTTTGAAATGGAAAATGCCTATAATTCATGTTTTCATAATCCAATTAAGTGGCATTAGGGTATATAAAATTGTTATATTCCCATCGACTAAAACATGGAGATATTTTTAGATGAGATCCTCCTTGATTTTATTTCTTATATCGTTGCTCCTCATGTATAGTTATCCTTTATAATAAAAAAATTCCACATTTCCTCTTGATACCAAACAAATTTTTTATGTTAATTAAAAATAAAAACATAAACATTTATAATTCACAACAGAGTAAACTATTTAATCGACCATTTGCACCGATCGGACGACCTGGCTCGCGTGAGCGATCACATTCGGTGCAAATGGTCGGCATCACATGCTAATATATTTGTGAGGATTGTATTCTGATTTTCATTTATACCAATACGTTTATATATTTTTATATATGTGGGTTGGATGTTGTTGGTAGGAGGGCTATTCCATGAAGTGATAGAGGAAGAGCAGTGACTTTAACCAAAGGTAGTTGCTCATCCACGTGTCTTAAGATGATTGTGTACTTCAATTACTTATTAGTTCGGGTCCAAATCGTCATTTCAGTTTCCTTTTCTTTCGCTTGGCTTCTCTGGTATGATTTTAAGTTGCATCGAGATTAGTTGGGTGTTTCTTTGCTCCAAGTCGTGGCAAGAACTTGCAAAGTTCAGTCAGTCCAAGAAATTAATTGTATGGGTCTATTGTAATAAAAGTGGACTTGCTTTAAGCTTTTATGCATCTTTTTTATTTTTCATTTTCATTTTCATGTTATTTATATCTTTAATTTTTTTCATTTAGATTTATGTTGATAATTTTTATAGAAATATATAATAGTAAAACCATTTGTTCTTTTAAGTTTAATTTTTAGCATTGAGATTTTGTTTACTCTATTTGGTTTTTCCTATGGTATTTATTATAGTATTTAAAAGTTATGAAAAGTTTTATATCTATATATATAATTTGAGAAGGTTAGTTATCAAATATTTTCAAAAAAAAAATTCCTTGTAATGATTAGTTTTATTTTTTTAATTTTATTGCTTTTTTTTTATAGACAACTATACTAAAAATAAAAATTATAAAATAGAAAACTTCACAAAAAAAAAAATATTTGAAAAAAATCACAATAGAAAGAACTCAATGCTTAGACTTTGCCTCAATCAAAATATTTGATCCTTTTCACTAGGGATATAAAATCTGGGTCCCATTCTAGTCTTCTTCCACCTAGTCTGAAGGTTGATTGAAGTGTTGATTTAGAAACATAAAAATTTTGGAATCAATAGTTGGGTAAACAAAGAAAACCTTCAAGACCTTGAAAACAAAGATCAGTATGGCCCTAGTTTTAGCATTGCCAAAATTGTGGCAGACATTTGAGATTGAAATCGATGTAAGTGATTATGCCATGGGAGCAATGTTCTTACAAAAGAAGAAACCATGTTTTTACCATTCTGAGACCTTCGTTGGTGTAATAAGAAATTATCCTACTTATGAGAAAGAATTTTAATCCTTGGTTTAGAGTGTGAAGAAGTCGAAACAATATTTGATAGGAAAAAAAAAACATCCATAACATCATCAACTTGTGTAGTATCTCCCATCACAAACCAAGCTACAACAGAAATGTCATTTCAGTTGGAAGATATTTTTGCAACAATTCCATGTGGTCATTGGGTACAAGAAAGGTATACAAAACAAAGTTGTTGACATGTCACCTAGAACTTTTGTTAATGCATCTATCGTTTTACAACAGAGGTAGTTAGACAATGAAGTTTGCATTAAACAATATGTTAGAGATGCAGATTTTAAGGATGTATATAAAACATAAATCCATGGTACTAAAATAGAAGAATTGGATTATCCTGTACATGACAAATTTTTCTATTATCTTAGTAAATTGTGTATTCCACAATAGGAAAGAGTGCATGTATTTAGAAAAAACACATACTTCTTTAATTTTGGGTCATTTTGGTATAGTCAAAATAATAGCTTAGTTACAACACTATTGTTATTGGCCCCATATGAATGAAACTATGTCCAAATATATAAAAGGTTATGTGATGTGCACCACTAGAAAACCAAGTAACAAAAAAGTAGGTTTGTATATGCCACTTCATGTACCTTCTCATCCATGGGAAATTGTGTCTTTGGATTTTGTAGGGGGGTTCGCATATGTCCAGGAAAGTTAATGATTGTATATATATTTTTTGTGGACATATGTAGAAAAATTTGTAATTTAGTGCCTTGTAAGAAATAGGTAACATGATAAAGGACTTCTCATTTGTTCTTTAGAATGTTTGGATTCATTTTGGTTTTCCCACATCCATTGTATTCGATTAAGATTCCTACTTTATTAGGGAATTTAGGTCAAGTTTGTGGGAGATATTGGACACGGAGCCTCAGAAGAGCACTTCTTTTCATTAATAGACCAATGGAAAAACATAAGAGGTCAACAATAATGTTATGCTTTGAATCTATTGTAAGAAGCATCCTAAACTTTGGGATGAACAATTGTATTATGTACAACATGCCTATAACCATGCCATACATTATTCTACACAAAGGTCTCCTTTGGAGACATTTTTTATTATTTTTGTAAGTATCCTCTTGACTTCACTCTTGGTCAAGATTAAATGGCATATGGAATTAATGATGCAGACAAAGCCAAGAAATTCATCTAGAACATCCAAGTGGTTCATAAATTCAGACAGGAACAATTGGAAAAAATCCAAGCCATGTATACGGCTTGGCATGACAAGCATTGAGTTAATCATCACTTCCAAGTTGGTGATCAAGTTTAGCTACACATTAGCAAAGAACACCTTAAAGGTGAAGGTAAAACACTCAAGCCAATTAGGTATGGTCCATTGTGGGTCCATTTAAAATTTTAGAAAAGAATAGAAACAATGCTTTCCGGTTGGAGTTACCTACGATTTACCTATGAGTTACCTCCATATATCTAGATGCATTCTATGGTTAATGTTGAAAACTTGAAACTATATGATCCTTATATGATCATGGATTAATATGAGAATGTTCAAGTTTCTTCTATTGATGATCTTTCTCCTGAATATCTTGATGAGTTGCAAGACGATGTTATTCCTGATAGGAGGGTGAGAACTTCATGAAAAGGTGATATGGAGTAACTTCGTGTGGGTATAAAAGGAATGCATCCAAGTAAATATCAATGGATGGAAATTAAAAAAAAACAAGATCTACACCCTCACTTATTTTATGAATGAAACAAAACTTTTGGTGATCCAAAATCTTCTTATTTGGGAGGAGTGATTATGATTCCCACAACTAATCTAGGATTCACGTCCAAGTTGTTTACTCAAATCTTAAGTGATGTGGTGGAGGTTGATTTTAAAAATAGTTTTGAAAACTAATAATGTATTCTTCTAGCCAATCAATGTAAGACATGGTGACGCATTGGCATCTCCCTCACGAAATTGAGAAAGGCTCAAGTTTCTTCTTCTAAAAAATATCGTGGGAATATTTGAACAAATTTGAGTACATTAAAAACTTCATGAATATGGTTATGTTGGAGAAATTCTACTCACATCAAGATATTGTGAGTAGGTAGCCATTGATTGAAAACCCATTTTCTTGGAATAGGTCGTGGATTATATCATGTTGCATGTTCATGTCATGGATGAATTCAATGTATTCTTATTAACTAGTAGGGAGGGATCTATTGAATATAAGCAAGCCTAAAGCTCTTCTTATTGTAGGAATAAGTCATTGTTATCTTCCTAGATAACATCATAGATTATTTTGCATATTGTAGGCAATTATTTTGATGTAACACTACTATGAAAAAGAGCTTTAGTGAAGTGTGAAAAACATCACCATAAGCCCATTTGTGATGGTCAAAAGGGCCCCCATCACGAAAAACTGAGCGTTTCCAAAGACACCATTACCAAAATTAAAGGCTATGCAGTGATAGTGAAGGTATGTCACCAATAATCCTTATTGTTACATTCAATGACTATCGCCATTTCCAATGAAATTTAATTACTTTGGTGATGGGCATTTAATGAACCTCACTATTAATTCCTATAATGGTGGCATTCCATACAAGATCATCAACACTTATATTCATTTTGAAAAAAATTTAATGATGTGTGATAAAGGATTGTCTCCATTTCAATTCACGTTGAAAAATAATGTAACAGTTCTTGAAGGAACTCACCATTAATATTTTAATAATAGTAACAATCATAGAATTAAGTGTCACCATTAATTTTCACAGTGGTGGTAGTCACAATTAAATAATATATCACCATTAATTTCCACACAATGGTGATGATCTTTGGCATGCATTATTACCCATGGAGATGGATAGAAACATGTTTGCATGTATAAGAGCAAGGAAAAATCAACAAGCAATAAAAAAAAGTAGAAAACAAAGCAAACGATAGTAGAGATCATAATGGTGCAAAAGGGAAGATGGATAATGGAACAAAAGAAACGAGTAGCATCTAACTGTAGAAGTAAATGAAAAAATAGAAAAGAAAGATTATATATCATTCTTTCCCTAACCCAACCGAGGAGCTTAGATTTAATTCTCTATATTTGTCTAAATATCCTTAGTCTCCTCTCACAAAAATCAACTTGATTACTACTTGATAAAGCTATCCCTTGTTGTACTGCCCTCTTTAGGATTGCATGTGGGATGCCTAGTTAGCACCCTAGAAAATCTAGTTGGGGACACCTCCCATGGTTAGTCTATATTTCCTTAGGATATTTATTAGACCTTGAGAGAGAGAATGATTTATCCATGTGACACTTCAGAGTACATCTCTAAGGTTTTGCAGGTCTAGTAGTGGATATTAAATTGTGATGTAAGCACAACATCGTAGTATATTTTGGGGGACATTTGATTTATGTAACATCATTTCCACTCCCCATCTCTTTCATGTTTTGGGTTCAATCATCTTCAAAAGCATTTGGTTAAATTGTAAAGTTGTTGTAGGGTTGGTGCAATGGCATAAGGTGGGAGGTCAGGATGATTGGGATTTATCTTTCCAATCAATTTGAAGTTGGAGAGATCAAGGGGTTTGTATTGTGAAGGTATCGTGTTTTCAAGTGAGTAAACTAAGCATAAATGGAATTTTATTGTAGTAAGATCTAGGAGATGCTACGTTGTTATCATGGAAGGAACTTAATACTATTACTCAAGAGTATGGGATTATTATCACTAATTGTCTCTCAATCATGGAGTTGCATGCCATTATTCCAATTCTGATTTGTTTAAGTTGAACATACATATGCCAAGTCCTTTGTGTAGGGTATATGGGTGGTGTTTTGGTTGACCACTATTGTAGTATGAATTCCACCATTTGTACTCATCTCTTCATCATATATCTAACTACCTAGAGGAGCATTAGGTGCAATATTTGCACAATTTTTTGTCGATAAGCCAAATAATATTGCAGATATGATTTCTTAGAGAGAAAGTATTAAATCTGATTTCCTTTGAAGCTTGAAACAAAGCATAGGTCTACTATCAAGACTCACATAAAATGTTATACTCATATCACAGTTTGGGTAGTGATCTTAGGGCTTCTTTTCTACAAGATATCAAACAATGCACAAGCATCCAAATGGGTTAGAATATTTATGCATTATTAAACCATTGTTTATTCTCTATTTTTCTTCTACTTATAAAACATAAACTGAGAATTTCGCTAGCTAATCAGTCTCCTTTAAAGGTAGTCGTGAAGCAAAAGAAATAAAATATGCCAATGCCGCAAGAGGATGACTACCTTTTTAACAAGAGAGAGATCGAATAGGAATCTCAAAAGGTATTGGTTGACACTTTCAGTGAAAAAAAAATTAATGTTAAAATTTGTTTTGACTATCAGAAAAGAGTGAGGCGTTAGACTTCCAAAATAAATAAACTTTGGTTAACTTCCACACTTCTTATCACGAAACGAGACATTTAAAACCAGACTTCAACAATTTTTCAAAATTATCCCAAGGTTTGGAAATATAACCAATCAAATCTTGATTAGCAAAAATGCTTATAGCATGATTAACAAAAACGTTAATAGATATCAATATTTGCTTTGACTACAAGAAATAAACTAGTAGATCAAGAAATAAACTCGTAGATCAAGGAAGTGGTTAAACTCTGTTTATCTCCCACATTCATAATACCAAAACTTGGCAATGGAGTATCAAAGGAAAAAACGCAGTCAAAGGAGTATAAATCCAATCGTAGTCAAACAGAGGTTGACTCCCAGATTTGAAACAATAAAGAAAAATACAATTCGCAGGCAACAGAAGATCCATAATTTAGATCTAAAAACCAATGAGACCAATCGCAAGCAGTTAAGGATTCACCTCCCAAGTCTAATTATCTATATGGAATCGTAGTCCACCGGAGATCAACTTCCAGATCTGAAACAATAGACTAAAGTTCACTGGAAAAGAAGATCCATAATTTAGATCTAAAAACCAATGAGCCAAATCGCAGGAAAGTAAGTGGAAGTCACTATTTCCAAATAAAATCTGGATTTGAGATGACGTAAATTCATTTTTACCCTTCATCTCAGAGATCATGATTAACACATACATTTCCTTTATATAAAAAAAAATCAACTGCAGCAACACAAGATCTAGATCTAAGAGGATGTAGATCTGGTTACCCTTCGACGCAAACAAAGGAGAGGTCACGAAACAGAACTTAAAAAAAAAAAAAAATCGAACAATTTTAGAATGCAAAATAAAGACCAAAAGTAGCTACCGAATTGGTTTGAGAAGACCACAGACAGGAAATAGATCGCGACCGATTGATGTATAATGGCCTTTTTAGAGTATAACAGAAAATTTTCAACCAACAAAACCCTGAAATAAAAATGTATGATTTGCAATAATAATAGAATAAAGAGAGGGCCGAATGGAATTGTTGACGCCACTTAATTTCCAAACCAGGGAAAAAGAAAAATTGATGATGCCATACGTTCACATATGCAAGACCAGAAATTTCATAGCAAGTTATCAATAAGCAAATCTCTGCCGTGAAAACTAACAGTGCCTACCGTGAAACTAAAAGTGCTTGTCATTTATCAGATACCATTACTTATTATAGAAGTTATCATAGAGGAAGTCGAGTAAATCATAGTAGAAATTTGATGGCTTAGTAAAATCTCATTCCAGATACGATCAAAATGGCTCAAACGATAGTGATTATATGCATTTTGTTTCATATTAACTAAAAAATTTAATTATTCACAACATTTACTGCATTTCAAAAATAAGAATCATCAGAATCATCCCGATCAAGTAAACTCTAATTAACAATTGATTTCTTGACAATATCGATAATAATTTTCACAAGAATGTAGATTTACAGATCTATGTGTAAGCAAGACAAATTGGATCTACTTACGTGAATCCAGAGAAAAACACACTTGGAGAATCAACTCCTCCCAACCATAGGAGGCAACAACTCAATGGTTTGCTCCGCTCCACCCCCGAGCTGGATCACCAACATGCACCGGCAAAGCAAACAACTTCCTCCTGGTACTCAAACCTTGAGTCCGTAACAAGTTTTCACGATGGACTTATAAAAATAGAAAATTCTCAACACATGCACTTAACAATCATTTCCCCCATGCACAACACGACGTCCACCAGTGCACTCATATAAATAACTTTGCCCAGGTCTTATGCCATCCCAATCAAATCTCCAATCAGATCCTTAAATCTCTATGATTTAGGATCTTGTCTGGTTGTTCAGTTTTGTATTGGATTTGATTGGTATCAATCACTTTAGCTTTCTTACACATGTTCTTTAGTGCCATGGTTGGTGTCCCCTCATATAGTTGAGTTCTCCAAGTTTTATTTTATTTTTAATAAATAAATAAAAAGGTTTGTTGTGCAAATGTCATTTGAGTTTTGAGTTTCATAACTCATTACATAATAAAAATAATTTTCAAAACATGAAAATCGAAGCAATGCCATGGGGGTATTACAATCTTTCTCCACTTTAATTTACAACATCCTCCTAGGACCTTAACCCTTCTCCACCCCCTCTCAAGTATTAACCATCTCCACTTGAACTTCCAACATCTTCCTAGGCCTTTGACCCTTTCCCACCCCCTCTCAACTATTAACCATCCCCACCTGAACTTCCAACATCCTCCTAGGCCCTTGATCCTTCCACACCCTCTTTAAACTATTATCCATACATTTGATATATTACATATAGTGCTAGATTTTTAGCTCTACAAAACTCGTGCACGTTATAGAACTACATAATGCGTGCTTGATCCTTCCACACCCCCTTTAAACTATTATCCATACATTTGATATATTACATATAGTGCTAGAATTTACAAAACTCGTGCGCATTATAGAACTACATAATGCGTGCGTGTTTTATAGTTCTATAATGTGCACGCATTTTGGAGTTCTATAACGCGTGCACATTTTGTGGTTCTATAACGCACACGCATTTTCCAATTTTACAAGGGCGGGAGATGTAATTTGAATTTAAATATGTCAATTCACTTGCTCGCATGTCACCAATAGTCCTATGTGTATGGTTTGGATTTTGCTTAAGTAATTCCAAACATGTGCTATGATATATGATAAACCATAGCTAATTGGGCATTTCTTCTGTTTTCTGAAGAAGTCGTTGTTTAGGCACTTGTTACAGTATGCTACACACAATCATTTTTTGACGAAATCTTAAACATAAATAGCATTTTTCCTGCAGATTCTAAATATGTAATTTTTATTAAAAAATATTTTTTTCCTATTTTTTTTCAATTTCTATTGTGTCATAACTCCTTAACTCAAAAAACATGTTGTTAGTGTTTTTTCCATAACTTTTTCAATTATTAATCGTTTTAAAAAGAAATTATATGATGCACTAGAAGACACTCACCTCTACATTCTATAAAAAACTCATTTCATGAGTATTTCATTAAGACCTTCAAAGGATGCACCCACAAAAAACTTACCATTTTCGAGTAATGATCACTTAGATAATTATAAAAAAAATAAAAATTACTAATTTTATTTTCAAAAAATAGCATTGCACTAGTGCTATATGTTCTCTACATGCTTGCAAATTTTTGTATGGTGAAAGCATCATTTAGGCCTTCAAAGGCTGCACCCACAAAAAACATATACCTTATCATTTTCCTAAAAAATAATTATAATAAGTCATAAATGATATACAACAAACAAATCATTGTGCCAAAGAGGCACATTCTACATCCTAGTAGGGCGGAGATGTGTAACTCTTTTTGTTCTAGAGCAGACACGTGTCCTTTATAAAAAATAATAAAATATTATAAAAAATAACATGTGGGTTCAAATTAAATTGAAAACATTTACAACAACATATCTATAAAACTACACAAATTAGATAAATTAAAAAACTTCCTAAATATTTACACTCTAAAAAGGCATTTGCACCTCTAAAGATTTGATCTCTCTCAACCTTAAATTTTACACTCTAAAAAGTGTTTACACCTAGAGAAAAGGGTTTACCCCTAAAAACATTTGATCCCAGCTTGATAAATCTCCTTTTAAAATGGGTCTATACTAGTAGAAAACTACTACTAAAAACTCACAAAGATAAATCTTAAAAGCAAGTGCCCCACAAAAAAAAGATACAACTGAGAAGTGCCTTTAATATTTATAACCCGTTCTTTTTTTTTTTTCATAAAAAAAGATCTTATATATTTGATATATAATAAAGGTATCACCAGATAATTACATAATGACGACTTGTCAACAATTGTCCATAACATTACTCACATCTACTAACTGGAAAGTTTCTGACTTCTACCCATAACACCCTTTTTCCATAACACCCTGTCATCACCCATCAGGTATCTAACATGGCTAATTATGTAATTACCATTACCTAATACACCACAGATATGTTAACCCATTATGAACCATAGGATGTAACAATCTTATGCGTTCATGCAGTTATGCCAAAAAACTAATAAGAACCAAAAAATGTAAAAGCAGATGGATCACGTCCATCCCCACGGGCCACCAAAAAATGTCCAACCGGCCCCACTAAATCCTGCTTAGATAATAGATCAGCATCATAATTGATCTCCCTATATACATGCTGGATGCTGATCTCCAAGAACTGACTCTTCAGCTGCAAAATACGATCCATCCAATAGGTAAGGAGAACCGATTCCAAATGGATAATTCCTTTGAACCATTCTACAATAACCCTGGAGTCACCAGCAATTTGAATTGCATCTATGCCCAAAGATCTAGCAAAGTGAAGAATACTCCACAATGCAAGTAACTCAGACCGTGTGTTGGTACCAAATCCACAGTTCCACTTTATGTTAAATCTGCCCAGAAGAGGCGATATGAGTATAGCCCCTACTCCACACTTGGTACCACCATCCTGGGAGGCCCCATCAAAGAAGCCTAAAGACATGTCATGTAGAAAAGCTGGTTGCTGTATAATACGAGACTTTTGCATCCTGACCTGCTTGGGTCCCTCATTCCATATGTTCTGTACCTTATTGACAATCTGAAGCGGAGTAGTATTTACATTCCTGAAAATAAAGGAGTTTCTTTCCAGCCAGATAAATCTACACACGAGAAATGGAATAGTCCGTAGCTTTACATCACCAGTTATCCAATTTATGAAAGCATGTGTAATATGTAAACCATGCCAAATAAGATCTGTTTCAAATAAATGACCAATATGTTGCCAAACCTGTACAGAAAATGGGCAGTCAATCATCAAATGAGTGATACTTTCCTCAGCATCATGACATAACGAGCAAATTCCAGGACCCTCGAAGCCTTTTCTCTGGAGCATATTCCAAGTAAGAATACGTTCAGCCAACAATAACCAGGAGAATATCACTGTCTTTAGAGGAAGTCTCCAACGCCAAACCTCCTTAAACCATATAGGAATACATTCTGAGAATGTGGTAGTCACAGTAGATGAATATGCCAGTGCCGCATTGATAGTACCTGTTTTCACATTCTTACTCCAGAATAGAGAATCTTTACAATGTTTCAGACTTAAACCGGAGTTCCTAAGCTTGTATGTATAATCATTCCATTCAGTAGCCAGAGTTCCAGTAAGATTTAATTCCTAAGCATCCGCCCATCCCGTGAAGTTGTCATCATCATAATTATTTGCTGCCTGAGCCAAAAAATATACTCTTTTATCAAGCAAATGAGTCAAAAGTGGATCCGATAGCCTGAAATATCCAATCATTCCCAAAATAGGGTCTCTTCCCACCCTTATGCTCCACCCATCACCAGGACGCCACGCCAACCATTCTTTCAGTATAGGCATCGCCTTCAGTAGTTCCCTCCATATATTCGAGATGTTCCTCTGGTCGTACTCAAACAATCTGATCCATTCAGTAATCGGCCATCCCCGTATGTATTTGGCAGAGATCACCCGATGCCACAGGCATGGTACAAATATACACCGCCACAAGTTTTTTGCATTTAGTGCTCTTCCAAATTCACCGATGTCCTTTAGGCCCCATCCTCCACATTCTTTAGGCTTTGCCAATAAATCCCATCTTGCCAAGCAGATAGAAGTCTTATCACTGCACCCAGACCATATGAATCTCGTCAATCTGCTCTGTATCTGTTTAAGAATAGCTCTCGGAATCCAGGAAAGGGAGAACCAATATACAGGAATGCTTTCCAGGACTGATTTAGTCAAAATGAGTCTACCGCCAATAGATAAAAAACGATGTCCCCAATTACCAATGCGTGTCTCAATCCTCTTAAGCAGCCAAATCCAGTCCATGTTCTTATAGTCATTGGGCTTCAGAAAAAATCCCAGGTATCTAAATCCATGTTCAAGAGGCAGAATATCAAATGTAAAAAGTTGGTGTAGTACCTCCAACTCATCAGGTTCCCACTTTGAGTGATAAAATTGTGATTTGTTCGGACTAATGCTCATACCCGTAGCATCACAGAAAACATCAAGAGCTTTTTTGATAGCCTGCCATTCTCGATGGGAGCCCCCTCCAAACAATAGGATGTCGTCCACAAATAACGGATGTGTTATAAAAATACCAGCTGCCACCTCGATACCCACAATATCCCCATGCTCAGTTAATTCCTTTATCATCCTACTGAAACCTTCTGCAATAAGTAGAAATAATAACGGCGACATCGGGCATCCTTGTCGCAGGCCCCTGGATGCCGAGAAAAAAGGAGTGGGATTTCCATTGACCAGAATAGAAAAATTTGCTAAACTCACACATCCCATAATCCAATTTGTAGTGTGCAAGGGAATACCAATCTGCATGTTTCACAAGAACCCACAAAATACATAAAAAAAGTTACAAGAAAACAAGCACAAAGCCAAACTTTTAGACTGTAATACCTTTTTAGGTACTTTTAGACTGTAATACCTTGTTAGGTGCCTTTAATATTTGATAACCCACTCATGACCGAGTAGTATAAGAGACAACCAAAACTCAGTGTAGAAAAACATTACAGTTTTTATTACTCAAATCGTAATTTAGATTATTTAAATAGTTTTAAAATGTGTTAAAAAAAATTATTGTAATATAGCATGATTTAATTTACAAAAGTGAATTTCACCAGAATTAATAATCAAATTCACTGAAAATACTGGGCGATTTGGTTGGTCTTTTATCCTACATGAAAGCCAAACGTGAGCCAAACTTTTCGACTGCAATACTTTTTAAGGTACCCATCCATGTTTCATACGGATACAACCACAAAACCCAAACTTATCTGAGACATCAAACTCACAACATTAAATGGCAAAACTAACCTCCAAATGATGAGTCATCTTCTTTGTTTCTCTATTTTAACTCTACATCCATCCCTACCATATTCCACTTTCTTTCATTCTGCATTTATAAGTACCATATTCCACGTACATTATAAGCTCCTGTAGATATTAATGAGTGAAAGCAAGTTGAAAATCATATCAGGCCATAACAGTTGGTATACATCCCCATTGCTTGGCTCACAATGGCCATCTGTTTCAGTGCATTTAATGCTAATCCATGGATTTGAAGTAGCTTCACATCCAACCTTCATATTCCCAGAGCCTATTTAATGCCGACTCTTGGATTTTGAAATAGTTTCAGAATCAACCATCAACATCTCATTGGCAACATTAAATGTACTAGTGCCTAGTGTTCAGTATTGTTGATTTTTAGATTTTAAAATACTTTCAAATCCAATAATCAAACAGAAATTATTACTGATTCTTAGATTTTAAAATACTTTTAAATTCAATAATCAAACATAAATTACAGATTTTGTGGGTTAAATTTATCAAATTTAGACAGAAAATCACACTGAAAATCAAAATTGTCAACTTCATATTGATGATGATGATGATTAATGTCCACTGAGACCAAACTTTGGTCTATCAAGACCTGAAGAAACAAATTAATTAGTTTGTTTTAAAATGGTATTCCTATGCTCAAAAAGCTTGGTGACATGCACCCTCAGCTCACTATAATTTTGACAAGTTAAAAGGCTAGGAAGGTGGGTATTGCAACAAAGATTATGAAAGTGAGATGTAATTTGGGTGTACCCAGGACACTCTAAGAGGAAGTGATTTTCATCTTCAGGGTTCCTATTCTCACAGAGACCGCAGATCCTTTCTACCCATGGCGTTTTAAGAACTATGCAAAGAACTGTTTCACTATAAAACTCATGAAAGTTAGTTCTTATTTTGACCATATTAATTTTTTTATTTAATTTAATTAATACATACACTTATGTCAAATGCTAATCATCAGCTCCATATTAAATACACTTATGTCAAATGCTAATCGTCAGCTCCATATTAAATACACTTATGTCAAATGCTTATTGCTTGCAGTATCTGCTTCTTCCAGGTAAATGCGTACCTGCCTTGCACGTAGAGCTAGAGCTTTCTGTATGCATGGCATGATGGCACATGCTGATGTTATGAAACTTTTCAGTTACTGTAGTATTCTGTGAACCAGGATAGCAAATTCCAATGCACTGTCATGCACGTTCACCTATATATAAATGTGACAGATGGTTATAATGATATTCCCTTTTCAGGAGACGTTCCGTGTTAATGGCAGCCATCTCTGTGCCACAGGATGCTATGCATGTTTTTAGAACTGTGTGAGACTGTTTCCAAAAGCTTGATCCCGTGGGAGATCAGGAGGATACAGGAGGATAAGTCACAGACATTGGTCTCTATTTCCGGTGTGATACTGGTACGGGTACCTACAGAACGTGATATTCGTTTTAGGTCTTTGCCTTCACTACTGCCACCGCACGAAGCGCTTCTTCATTATTATTATCACGGGATCTTCCTGCGAATGTCTTTATTTTGAGTATTTTGAGGCAATATTCGAATCCTGATCGGACAAAGGGTTATGGCCGCCATGAATCTGAAACATGAAACAGCAGTAGTACTGTTACAGTGCATACTTTCACTGTAACCTTTCCGGACGAGTTCAGTCAGACAGATGCTATGAAGCTTATCGGTATCAGAGAGCTGACAAATAATCCACTCGCAGAGGCCCATTTTAACTGTTATGTTTTGACTTTTTTTTCACGATGAATCAATTAAATTGCAACTTGAGTTTTGAATTCGCAGCAGTAACCTAATTAGCGATGCTATAAAATGTGTTTGAAAACGTGTCCTCATTGGCCACCCTGTGTTTTTACCCTTCAAGTACGGTAATGTGAAACGATGGGCTGAAGAGCTTAAAGGACGGTTTACATGCAATTAAGCGGTTTTAGAGGTTTAGCAGCTAATGCCCAATTTACATGTATAAAAGTACTGTGCTTTATAGGCTTTGAATTTTGAGGAAATTATATTAAAGGGTTTGAATTTTGAGGACTTTCTGTTAGAGAGTTGGTTTTCATTTGCTCAAGAAGTCATCTTTCAAAAAAAACTCACCGATTTGGTAGGGTTTGAACTTCTTTCAAAAAAAACTCACCGATTTGGTAGGGTTTGAACTTCTTTCAAAAAAAACTCACCGATTTGGTAGGGTTTGAATTTTGAGTACCAAATTATATTGGGGATTTTTTTAAGGAATCTTTTTTCTACTTTTTGAATAAATTATTACTTAAAAAAGAGCCCAAGGGTTAGTTCAATTGGTAAGAGATTATTGGTTCGAGTCTTGAGTTCTTTGGGGTTAAGTTTTCTGGGAGGATGGCTTGCGGTTTCCCACCTCTACCACACATCCAATTATTGTTAGGTTTCCTGTGCATATTTTCATATGGAAAAAAAAAAATATTACTAAAAAGTGGGTTGTTTTAATAGTATAGTATTGCTAAAATGATAAAAGGTAAGTTGTTTTCGGTTGTGAATTTTTTAATGGTTCTGGAAGTGGAACACTATATCAGAGACTTTGTTTTCATCTTTTCATAAAATCATCTTTCAAAAAAAATTAAATAAATTATATTAAGGACTTGGTTTTGATAAACTCAGAAAATTAAATGATTGGATAAGTTTTGATTTTTGAAAAAAAAAATATAGTGAGTACTTTGTTTTCAACTACACAAGAGATCGTCTTTCACTTTTTGAATCAACCATTACTTAAAAAAAATAGTTGTTTTAATAATACAATGATTTGTTTTAAAAATTTACTATTGCTTATAAAAAAATTATTTTAACCGTGTGATTGTAATAGTTTTGAAAGTGAAATCTTTGTACTAGATAGTAGTTTGAATTATATAAAATTTATAAATATATGGTATTTTATTTTATTTTATAAATTACAAAATATTATATACTTATAATTTATTTAATAAATTTATAATTTAAAAAAAATTTAATATTAAAAGTTATATTTTTATTATTGAGATATAACTTTTATTAAAAGTATATATATTGGTTAAATTATTAGAGAGTTTAAAAAGAAGTCATGTAAATAATAGTAAAAATACTTTTTCTTTAGTAAAATCTTTTAGAAAATTATATTTTAAAAAGCAAAGAATGAAACTTTTATATTTTTCTCTTACATTTTTTCTTCTCACTTATCTCTTCATTATAAAAGTATACTCTAATGAAGTGAAAGGATAACAAAGTACATAAACCTTACATTAAACTCTAATGGGATGGGAAGAAAGCCTTCCCTTCAGCATGGTATCCAACCATTTTTGAGAGCCAGAGATACATTTTTTCTGCCTCTTTCTCCCCTCTTACCATGTTTGTCCTTTGTCCTCTTGTGCAAGGAGGAGAGGGAGGAGACACATCAAAAGGCTCAATGGATAAGTGTTTTTTCGTTGATGGAGCTACTTCCTCACCTTGATGCACTTCAAGACGATGTTCCAATATTCTGTCCTCGCAAGGATGTGTTTGAAAATATTCATCTGTCGAGATTGTCGCTCCTTCCTGGGCCTCTTCTTCAATTGGATTTGGACTACTTTATTGATTTTCCTAGTCCTGTGAATCTTGGAGGACTTCAAATATGTTATTGATTGTGCCATAATCTGAGAGCTTTTAACTTGTTGATTTGGTGTCAGTTAGTTATCTGTTGAAAGGAACCATGTTATTCTGAAGGAGACGTTTACTCCTTTTTTGGGTATCTCTTGATGTCAAAGTGTCCATATTCATCACACATATTGCATTTAAGGGGATTTTCTCATATTCGAGGGCTTGAAGGTGGTTCCAACCTTCTAGTCCAAGTCTAATTGCTTCTAGAAGCCCTTTTTCCAGATTTATTTCCACATAGATTTTAGCACAAGAGTAAATTCTTCCTTTTGGATTTGCGTTGTCTATGAATCATCCTAGCTTGTTCCCAATGTCTTGAAGGGATAATTTTTCCCATAAGAACATGGGTAAATTTAGTAATTTGACCCATACACTAGGAATTCTGGTTAGCTCAATTTCTAGGTCAAAATCTAAAAACCAGTGGACAAGAAACATGCCTTGGAACCGATAAACTTACGGGCCATATCTAAAAGACTTGTCCTTTTCCTCCTTGTTGTTGAATAGAAACATAAAGAAACCTATTCAACAAAATTAAATACATAGGGGATTTGAGTATTTGGAGTCCAATGCTCATGAACCCATTCGCTCATCGTGTAGGGATTGGACCATAGCATAGTAAATTTCCCTACCATAGCATTCTCATGGATAAGGAGGGTTCTATTTGCTAACTAGGAAGAAAGATCTATAGGTGGGACTTCATCTACTTTTTTTACAAAACGAGATGGACGACATCTTAGAGTCGAGGTTACAACTTTCACCAGATCTACAAAAGGACTAGCGGAATCCATCGTTCTACATGCCGTGGAATCCATTGTTTTGCACGTTGCTTAATGTTCAGCTCAAGTGCATGCTACTTGAGGTGGGTGAGAGACAAGATATGGTGATGTCTAGGGCATAAATAGTATGCAAGCCTTGGGCAACTCCTCCAATCCTCAGTTAAATCTATTGAGGAGACTATATAATAGTGATAATATTAAAAATTTAATTACATTTAAAAGTTTAAAGAGAAGTGGTGCACTAAAGAATTAGAGGGTAAGAGAAAATCAAGATATTACAAGGAGGTGATCAACACTAATTTAGAAGATCAAAAGTATTTATCTATTTTAACTAGCATAAAAGATGCTAGTAATTAAATACTCTCTCCTTCTTGTCCTCCAATGCATATAGAGCAAGGCAAGAGCCTAGTCAAGAGTGTGTCTAACTTCATTAGTTATCTCGAGATAAGGCTTTCTATTTCTATTGAACTTTATATATCTTATTATTCATACCTTATATCTTTTATATACTATTTCTTTTTATATACTATTTCTTTCATATTTCAAAGTTTCTCTTTATTATCTCCTTCATATATTATAAACAAAAATCTTATATCTTTTATATACTATTTCTTTCATATTTCAAAGGTTCTCTTTATTATCTACTTCATATATTATAAACAAAAATCAAGATTGTTAAAATATCAGTATAGATTCATTTTAACTATAGCTCTACCAAGCTTCCAGAGGGATCAAGTTCTCTTGAGATGCAAACTCTTTTTAATTTACAAAAATGTCTAATAAGTATTCCTAGTTGGAAATGGTCAACTTGCTTAAGTTGGAAATGGTCAACTTGCTTAAGTAATTTCAAAATAGGGTAAATATCAGTAAAAAAAATGAGGTGAGTAACATTAATAATTATTTAATCAAATAGATTTCCAAAAATTGTTTTACTTATCTTTCTAATGAGTAAACTAATCCATATAAATTTTTAAAATTTAGATTTCGAGAATAAATTGGAATTTGAAAATCATTTTACCATCAAATGAATATTTTAAACATTTATTCAAATGTTTTTGAGAAATGACTTGTTTTTCTTTATAACTAAAAATGAACATTTACATGTTAGGGTTAACCTTGACTAATGGTTTAAAGCACATGGTTCTAGTGCCCCGTGGTTTCTTGCTAGTTGTATTTTGCCAAAGTGATAAAGCACATGGTTCTAGTGGCCCGTGGTTTCTTGCTAGTTGTATTTTGCCAAAGTGAGAAGGAGAGATGATCTTAGCCTTGGCCCACCAACAATAAATCTATTATTGAAGTTTGGTTTTTCCCTATGAGATTTTATTAAATTTTGTATGTTATTGATTTTATAATATCTTTTAAAGTCAATTGAATTTACTACTTAGTTTGTAAGTATTGCCCTAATACACTTGTATATTTATATGAGTATAATATTTTTATTTTTTAAATTATAAGCCAACATGTTATAAGTGTTTTTGTTTTACTTTTTATTATTATTATTTTAATGAGCCAACAAGTGCCACTTACAGAGGGGACACATCTCACCCACCCATTTGAGCTATAGAAAGCGCCTCTCGGTGAAATCAACAAACTTACTAGCTCCATAATGAAATAAGGTGTTGAACAAACATCACGAGTCTTCAGTCTTGAGTGTTAGGTGTTGAAATAGGCTCGACCTCACAAGTCTTGAGTCGTCTGTTTACCACCTCTACCATCCATTAATGTGGAGAAGTATTGCTAAATTTTCCATGTATGTATCCATATGAAAAAAAACATCAAAATTGTTAAAATATCAACAAACTTACTCGCTACAGTGTGAAATAGGGTGTTGTGTTAAATAGCTCCCTTTATTAAATAACCCCTTTCCATATTAGGGAAACGACGGTCCTTCCGAAATTGACAGGAATCCATTTCCAACGCATATTACCGATGAAAATTAATTAAATTCAGGTTTGATACAAATATGTGTTGAGATTTCATAGATGCCCACGCTCTCAAGAATCGCGCAGTCACGCTCTGAGAGTACGCATAGTCCCGAAGCACAAAACATCATGTCGCAGTGCGCATTTCAATGTTTACAATTAGGTCAGGAATGCTGATAATTTCAATACCTAGTGTTTCTAATATATAATTAGGGCGACAAAAATTGTATGATCCGCCCTCCACCTTCCAAGAACGTGAAGGTTGAAGTGACCAACCATTCATAGTCTTGTAGTTGACTGCTGCCCTGCCCTGCCCTGCCCTGCCCTGCTTCTTTAATCTCTTTCTTTTTAAACAGTGTCTCATTCCTGTAGAACATCGCTGCATTTTAGCTGTCTCAGTGGCTACCTTTTTCTGATAAAATTGCTTTTCGTTCATAAATGGTCGCAGCAACAGTTCTTGGTAGAAAAATGGATGACGTATTTGCACAGCACTGCAGCAGGCACTTTACAGCCCGAGATCAGCTCATCTCTAAAGGTATAGTCAGAAAGAAGAACATGTATGTTTCTGTCATTAAACCTTTAACAAACATGTTTGTTTGTTTTCTGATTCTCATCGTTCAGAGGACTTAGTATTCCACTTATTATGCATATCAGAGAGTAGGAATCTGGCCGGGTGGGGTTGTGACATTACTGAAGACGAAGAAGAACTCATTATCAGAATGCATAAGCTCGTTGGCAACAGGTAACCAGGGCTAATTATCAAGAATATTCAGCATTCAAACTGATTATTAATATACTGAAACATTGGGTTTTTAATGTAGGTGGTCACTCATTGCTGGGCGCCTTCCTGGTCGAAAAGCTCAAGAGATTGAGAGATATTGGAAGGTGAGAAGCAATATAAGTACTGCTGCTGCTCCTCTGAAGCCTATACCAAGTCGCTTAACTACAAATCCATGGCTACAGCGCCCTCGAGAGGAAACAGCCTGTTCATACAACACTGTTTACACACAGAAGCTGCATTCTCAGGAAGAAGGGGAGGAATCCACGACGGAAGATACTTGGAAGAATGAGGATTATATGCATGTTGGCCGGCCTGTAAGTCCTGTTTTAAAGGCCAGTACTTGTTGGTGTTCATAAGATAAACACTTTGTCTTCAAATTTTGTTTTCTTGTTACAACAATATCTCTCCAGTACTGTGTCTGTACAAGTTCATGTATGGTCCACTACTGTGTCTGGACTCTGTACAAGCTCATGTATGGTCAATATATCAAAGACATGAATGGATGCAGTCTCATCATCAATATCTCTGTGATCTGTTCAGTTCTTCTGTTCTGTTTAATATTTTTCTACCCTATCCGCAATCTTGTTTCATTGGTTTTTAACAAGGAACTTATAAAATATAAGTATGAGTACTTGATCTTCACATAATCAGGTCTGATAATTTCAAGTCGGATAATCCAAACGATGTTAATGTCGAGACTGGTTAGTAGAATATAGACTTCAACGAGAAAGAATGGAAACTTCGATTGACTGTAATGGACAGCCTGCTACTCTATTAACATTAATGCTAATGCAACATGGTAGAAGTGGACGTTATAATCCAATTGAATTTTATGGTAAAATACTAAATTGTTTATCATAAAACAGTTTTGATACTATCAAATTATTATATAAAATATGTCAGAAATGAAATTTGTTTTCAAGTTCTATTACCCTATCTAACAGGCCAATTCTGTGGTGGACTGCTACTAGGGTAGGGACGCAATCCGATAAACAGGTTGTGAGGTTTCAAGGTTCGGCAGGGACCCAAGAATATGATATTTCCATGATCTCCAGAAGTTAACGTTAACTTAAAGTCGCCACCTCGATGTTGGTGCCTAGGATGGTAGGTAAATGATCAAGTACGTTAAATGACAACTAAAACGCTCCACTCGGTATTTTGGGCAAATTTTTTATAAAAATCTTTCAAAATTCTTTTTGGAAATTGCTATTTTAACAATTTTGCAATTTTTGGGTAACTCGCATGTTTTTGGAAATTGCTATTTTAACAATCTTGTAATTTCAATACTGGTAACTAGCATAACCATAAATAAATTGGTTGGTGAATGTTGAGAGGCATAACCAACTACTTAGTTTTGTGAAAATAGTTAGCTAACTAAAATTAATATAAGCACAAAATAAATATTATTTAATAAAAGAAAAAAACAAAAACTAATATGAAAAAACAAAAACAAATTTGTAACCTAAAGCTTATTTAAATCCTAATCAAGATGCATTTAAGCATTACAAGATAGGATGGCCATAAAATGAATCCCTATTATACACTTGTTACACTTGGGTTAATCTTGTTGATTTGCTTAAACAAGTCCAAAATCTAAGATAATATCTAAATACCTATCAACACAATTAAATAACCGATTTTAAAACTACCAACATTCCTCAAATTATAATTTAAAAAGTCCAAATTGCGATTTCAACCATAATTAATCTACCTGATTTTGGCGGGTCGAAAACTTTTTAGTTAACACTTATACTGTTTTGTAAATGATAAGTATTTGAACAAATAGATTAAGATGAAACGATTTTTAACCCAATTTAAATTGTATTTTAAACCATGATAAGTGTATATTTATTATTATTATAAACTTCTTTGAATGTTAAAGATTGATGAAGAAAACTCCCAGAATGCCATGGTTTGCATTGGCTTTGCCAATCACTAAATGCATACATGATGCTCCATAACATGTATATGTTTTTTTGGTCTAAGATAAATAAAGAATTGAGTTTTTTTTTAAATAAAAAATAAAGCATTATAGATGCTCTAGAGGTTTATGACTAAGAAGGAACTTCATCAATTGATCTTGCTAGTTGGGCATGACCATTAACCACAAGTATTATCCAGAATACGCTTCATCGAAACTTCCTGACTGAACCAAAGTAAGGCATCTTAGAGTTTTGCAAAATGTCAAGTGCTTGTTTCACCATAGGTGATGCTCCACCATCACCACCCAATCTTAGACAATGTTATGCCATTGCCTGCCACGAGCCAACAACACAACCGATTTCCCACCGTATGACGATGCTTTCGTCATCTAGTCTCAATCCTAGATGGTACCCGAATGTCATATCCTAGCTCTACCCAGCCACATACCATTGTTGCATCCATCCACGCTATTGTTTTAGCATGGTTTCCACACAAAGCATCACAGTGTCAATCGTGTCATCCTCCGTTGAGCCTGCTGCAAAGCACCTCGTTGGTTTGTCTTGTCCTACTCGACTCGACATCCCTTGGTCCTCCTAGCGTACGCATTAGTACACCATCTTGTTTGTCTCATGGCCAACAAACATAAGCCGACCACCAAGACTACCAAAATCATATGAACTCACCGTACACATACATCCTCTATCATACAATTTCCAATAGTGATCAACGTAACGTCATTGCAGAAAAGTAACAAGTTACTCTCAATTCAACATTCAACATTGAACACGGTTAAGTTTCTTTTAACTTTCCTTACTTAAAATTAATAATAAGTGATCAAACATTTCCACTTTCTTATTTATTTAAAATTTAAATATTTAATACCTAAATAAAACACAATACACAATCCACACAAATGAATCCAAGAACCCTGACATTTAACCAAACTGATAGAAAACACAAATCAATCAAAAGAGGAATGTGCCTCGCCACGTTTTAACCTTCGCATTGAAGCACTTATTGGGTGGGCTACTTACACTTATTTAGTATATTTAGATTTGACCTATACCTAATCTGTGATTTTCGACGCACTTATTAAGTGTGTTAGTGTAAGACACTTTGTTGGTATATTTAGATTTGACCAATATCTAATTTAGGGTTCTTGAGTAAAGATCCTAGAAACAATTATTGCACTAGTTGGTGATGTACAAGGACAAGTGCATGAACTAAGGCACAAGGTTAGTGCATGATTTGTCTACTTAGTTAGATGGAGGTTAAGTACCAAGAATATGACAATGGGTGCAGATATGATTATGTCAAATATTTCTGTGATCACACATGAATAAATGTTACAACCTCTTATAGACCCTAGAGCTAGTCACTTGTGTAATGTCTATATGGGAACCACGTGGCCTTTTAAATAAATTCATGCCAATTAGATGGATCATTGGTATAAGGTTTTCCATAGAGGTTTATTGCGCTTAATAAGGGAATTATACATAGAGTTTGTAATAGGTCAAATTATTTTAAACATGTGGGTCAATTTATCAACATGAAGTTGTTAAAGCATCGAAATCTAAATGTTCTATCAATACCTCCTAGATGTTAGCATCATCTTTCTATATTTCTAGGCAAGGGGTATTTTTGTCGAAACAATGATGTTTCTTTGTAAGTTAGGAGAGACCCTATTATGTCATGTCACATTCGTTGAGGTGACCGATTGGGACAGATAGGCATAAGGGGTTCGACATTTCAAGTAGTTCATTTGTCATTTTCATAAATGTTCGATCGATTGAATGTTGGATCATGTATTTTGTGTTTAATAAGAATTAGTATCTTAGTATCCATCAGGCAGGTTATTATGTGATGAGTAAGTTATTGATTTTATATTAGTTAGCTTTGATTTAAATTATTTTTCACATTTATTAATATTAAACTTTATAATTTATTTTTATATTTTCTTAAATTTATTTATTTAATATATTATTGATTCAATTTTTATTTTGCAATCATTATAATCTAATAGAAAATGATAATTTAATTAATTATTTAATTTTTATATATTTTTGAATTTATTTATTTAATATATTATTGGTTCAATTCTTATTTTGCAATCATTATAATACAATTGAAAATAACAATTTAATTAATTAATGTACTAACACTATAAATTAACATATAACACTTATCAAATTTTCTTGAAAACAAATTTAGTTTATTATTACTAGATATTTACACAATATTACTTATCTTCTCTCTATATGGACAATAAATAATAATTTTATATTTTTTAAATTTATTTATCTATCTCAATTCTTAGTTTGCAATCATTACAATTCAATTGAAAATGACAATTTAATTAATTTATTTATTTTTTATATTTTTTTAAATTTACTCATCTAATATGTTATTGGTTCAATTCTTATTTTGCAATCATTACAATACAATTAAAAATGACAATTTAATTAATTGAAGTACTAACACTATAAATTAAGATATAGCATGTGTCCAATTTTCTTGAAAACAAATTTAGTCTATTATTATTAGATATTTACACATTATTACTTATCTTCTTTCTATATGGACAATAAATATAATATGACATCATAATAACAAATAATTAATAAATATTTTTTAAGCGGTTTACAACTGGTATGTTTAAATCTTACTAATACATAGTAAACATTATAAATCTTAAATACATATTAATAGTTTTGAAATCGAGATGTTCCATTTTGAAATCTGCTTGAACTCATTACAAAATTTCTTCATCCATATTCATATTTATGGACAATCGAATTGATAGTTTTTTATGAGTAGTCAAAGACACTCAACACCAATGAAACTTGAACCAATTGATAGAGCATGTCATTTTCAACTTCTAGCTTTTTGTAGTTGAATGCCTTGGTAGGTCAAAGCTGTAATATTTATGCATACTTGATTTTTTGAGCTTCAATTTAGTTAGAAACTCTATTGTTCAACTAAGATATGGCTACTTGATTATTAGGTAGGAGTCTCTCATTCCTCCTCAATGCATGTTGCATGTTCATTGACCCAAGTTTCTCATCTTTTCCACTATTTGAGGATTTAATTAAACAGACATGGGGAGAGCCATGATCCTTGAAAGATGGATCACATATTTCAAAAAAGCTACCTAGGAACGCTGACACCACCACAACCAAGCACATTCCTAGATGAAAGTGTTTAAACCAAGACCTTGATTTCCCACCTATGTTTACATGGATCCTATTATACCATGTATTCATGAGCATGGTCTACCATAATGCAAGTCATCAATGTTGATGTATGGGGTCTCTGGTGAGTAAATACATATCACATCGACATGTAATAGTGTCACAACTTATCTTGGATTTAAACCTTCATAACTTAACTAAGTTTTCCTCTTATTTATGACTTAAAACTAAAGGACTATGGAATATGTGACAAAGAAGTAATCCCATCTTTTGCTCTTATTGTTATAACACTTAAAAGAATAGTCTTGTTCAGGTGAAAGTATTATATCAAGTCAAATCTCTTTGTTTCTCATTGATTTCTAAAATGATCTTGACTAGAAAGCAACATTTAGGAATTTAAGTATATCACATATGCCTTAGAATGATTTTTGAATCTCCTTTAACAAATATATTCGTAGTCTTTCTTTCCTCTAGATCTCTACTTGGTTATTGATGTCTTCTCCTAATCCCCAAGTAAAACTTGCTTCATAATTTCCCTAATACAATCCCCCACACCTCCCACTCAGAATATATATTCAATTTTTTTAATAAATAATATTAGTTTATAATAAAACCTATTAGAATATAAAATTATACATATTAGTAAATTTTAATAAATATTATTAATTACATCCACATCATTAGTTAATTCTCTCCATCAAGTAAGACATTGAGTGATAGATTAAAAAAAATACATAGTATATATATTATTTTATGTTGACAAGTTCATATATTTTCATTTTAACTATCCTTAAACTAAGCGATAGGGAATCGCTACCACATAGCACTTGTTTATTCTTGTTACGGTTGCTTTCATTTTCATTTTATATATGTACCTCACTAGCTTGACATATGTATGTTTGTACCCCTATTATTGGAGACTTGATTCTTGTTGCACATGACTAGGAATTATATATGTTGTTTATTACCTTTATTTTAAAAAAAAACTTTCATTTGAGGGTTAATCATGTGCATAGGTTAGGAGTAGGTTAGGTCATCATCAAAAGCCCCAAAATTAATAAGTTTATTATAACTTTATATATCTATGGCTATATAAAAATCTAGTTGACTGCTAAAAAATTAGGAGTCCAATCTTTATCTAAGAACATATTTTTTTAACATGAATTAAAAAATGTTTTTTTAATATTAAAATAAGTTTACACCTGTAATTGTAATAAAGGTTGGTGTAAGTTAATATTTTTTAGTGACATATATATATAATATGGAAAAACATCAATTTGTTAGTGAAGGGAATTATTCAAAACATATTTACAACTTATTAGAATTTGGTGTAGAAAAATGAAATGTAAGAAACCAAATTGATTTTCATAATATATAACTGTTAGTAATGGAAAATTTGTATAACTCACAAAAGATAATGTTTTTCTAAAATGATTATGGTACTTTTCTTCTAATTCTTCTTAATATAATTTGTTAATGACAAAATTTCTTGAAAAAAATTGTGACACTTGTAATACATATGTGTGTATGTGTGTTTGCACAAAGTTGATACTCAATTTTGTTGCAATAGCAACACACGAATACTAACATTGTAAAGACACGTGTATGTTCAAAAAAACATGTGTGCATTTCTTTTTGTAGAGGTTCAATAATTGGACAAGAATGCACACATGATCTAGAAAATAACGTGGATGGTTATTTTCTATATAAAAAATCGCTCTACTATTTTGGCCATAACTTTCTATCCAAGAACAAGTTTTTGAAGTTCTTTAGCTCGTTGGAAAGATATTGAAGAGATCTACGTCGTTATACTATGCTAATGTTATGCTCCTACATATATAATTTCTTATTTTTAAAAATAATATAAACTAAATGTTAGCAACCTCATTTTCCCCATTCTTCAATCGTTGTAGTCTTCATTCATTGTGGCAAATCATGTTAGAATAATCAACCCATAGTTACCCATATTTGACATTAATTAATCATTTTTGTCTTATTCCTAGATTCCTAGATTCCCTCTCTATACTAGTTGGCTTCCACATGTTCCTAGAGGTCAATACTTGCTAAACCGGGTCATGGAGCACTTTGGAATCATCCTGGAAACATATTTAACAAGTCTACTTTTATTCCTGGTTCCTAAAAGCGTAGATCTTCTTTTTCTAAAAGCTGCCTTGCTTTACGAAAGTTTTAACGCCTAAAGGAAAAGTTAGTCTAGGGGAACTTGCCTTGTTTTTGCCCACATCACCCTCCTTCCTTTTCTCCAAACAAAATCATGAATGCATTTTCTTTCCATCACTTATTAGCTTTCCCACTTGCTTTATCCAATTCGTGAGTATATTCATAGATTTGGAAATTCCTTTTTGCACCTATGGGGGATTTGACTTGATTTAGTAAGCCTGCTTTTTGACCTATTCAAATAGCAACCTAGTGTTTTTGAATATATCATGTAATTATATAGTCGAGCATCCTATTACTTCATATGGTTGCCTTATGTACACTTATTCAATACAGGATTAAGTTGTGCTCCAATTTCAGTCTCCTTTTGTATGAATTTTGCATGTTTGTTTAGCAACTTTGTGAGTGTAATTGATCTATCACTTGTGTTCAATTTCCACATGGTACTAGAGCCTTTGTAGATTGATTTCTCTTCTTCCAAATTGTTGTTGTAGGTTCGACATCACTGATTGGGAGCGCATTCTGCTGACTGAAGGGCAGAGGAGCTGAGATATGGACCAATCTCAAAGGATCATCTTGATTCCATTCAATTTCTTCAAATGGAAAGATGAGATGGAGATATTTTTGAGACCGAAAGGTCTCTACAGGGTTACGATGGCTACTGAGGCAGATCCCAATGCAGCTGCAAAGAAAATAAAATGGCACAACAGGAAGGATTAGGCCTATGGTATTTTGTGTCTGAGTACTTCAAGAGACCTCCTCTTTAATCTTGATTCATTGACATGTCCTAATGAGGTGTGGGAGAAGCTTGCAGAGAATTTTGGAAAGACAAATGAGATGAGAGGACATAAAATCGAGAATGAATTGATCTCCTTGAGTCCCAATAGCTTCAAATCATTGCAACTCTACTTTACCATATTTAAAACAATGTGGGATTGAAAAGAAGGAAGAGCAACTAGTTTTGACCATTCTCTCAAAACTTGGCCCTGACTATTCAGTGTTTGTTTTGACCTTCTATGCCACTAAATTGACAGCTCGAACCTGGAATATGCCTAAGCTTGTTGAGTTCATGGAATCCCTCACCTAGGAGAAAGATAAATTGGTGATGATGGGCACCATCAAACCTTCCAAAGACCAAGCTTTGGTTGTTGGAGATTTGAAGGTGGATTCAAAAAGAAAGAAAAAAGCCAAAATTCCACCTGAGAAAAAGGGAGACAAGTCAAAGTCTCAAGAGGAGCCCTCAGGCTCCAATAAGAACCCCCAGAAGAAGAAGAACAAAGGAGAAATGAGCAAGTGTGCATACTGCAGTAAGGGCTATCATCCTGAGAGCTTTTGTATTAAAAAAGCAAATTGATATGTTGACCCAAATCCTAGAGAAAAACAACATCTCCCTTCCTAATTGCTCAAAGAAGAGGGAAGGAGGATCAAATTTAGAAGACAAGGAGAGAGTACATGCTTTGGTTGTTGGCACCTCAAGCTCCCCTAGCTTCATCATTTATTCTAGAGCTTTTAGACATATGGTTTCGACAAGGGAGATCTTTTCCTCTCTTGACATGTCGAAAGGGCCACCAATAGTTTTGGGAGATAACTCTCTGAGTGACAGTATGGGAAAGGGTAGGATTGATCTTGACCGTGGTAATTTCAATAATGTGTTGTATGTTCTAGGTCTTGCCTCTAATCTTTTGTCATTGTATCATATGGATCACATTGGGTCTCCAAAGAAAGTCATCTTCTCCCCCAATGAAGTTGAAATCACAGAGATTTCGAATGGTAAAGTCATAGAACAAGGTGTTGTTGATCACACTTTGAAGGTATATAGGTTTTCCCATTTTCTACCCTACTGAAACCCCTCTGCTCTTCATACTCGTTCTAAAGAAGCAAGCAAGCTTTGGCATGAAATATTTGGTCATCTTAACTACAAGTATCTTTCTGATTTGAGTGACAAAGATATGGTCATAGGGTTACCAAAGATCAATTTTTCTAAGGGAGTTTGTCAAGGTTGTATCTTAGGAAAACACCCAGAGCACAAGTATGAGAGAGATAGTCATGAGAGAACCTTTGCACCCCTTGAGTTGATCCACAGTGACATTAATGGTCCATTCCCTCATATGTCCATGAGTCAAACCAAATATGCACTCACCTTCATAGATGACTTTTCCAGGTATTGTTGGGTTTACTTCCTAAAGCACAAGTTTGAATTTTTTGACCTTTTCAAAGTCTTTAGAGCCTTGGTTGAGAACCAGTCTGGGAGGAAACTCAAGATCCTCGGATCTAACAATGGTGGTGAGTATGTAAAGTCTGAGTTCATCTAATATTGCAAATATGCAGGTATCCATATGTAACATTCTATTCCTTACACACCACATCAAAATGGTGTTGCTGAGTGAAAGAACATATCACTAAAGGAGATGGAAACTTGCATGATGGAGGTGAAAACCTTGCTACCAATGTTTTGGGCCTAGGCTATAAAGTGTGCATCGTATATCTAGAATAGGGTGCCACATAAGCATCTTTATGGTATGACTCCTTTCGAATATTGGAGTGGGCACAAGCCATATGTGACACATTTCAGGATTTTTGGTTCAAAGGCTTGGCCTAGAATTCCAACTGAAAAAGAGGAAGGCTTTGTAACCCCAATCCAAGAGTGCCTATTTGTTGGGTATTATAAATATTCAAAAGGGTACAAGCTGATCAACTTGAGCACTAACAAATATTTCATTGAAAGGAGTGTTCAGTTTGAAGAAGAGCCTTTAGCAGCAGTTGAAGTTGGAGAGTCCTCTTCACCACCACAACCATTAATTGTAAGTGAAGAGACTGATGAGTTTGTTGATTCTAATATGTCTAATAATGATGAATTAATTACAGATCCTAACAGCCCTACAAGAACAAAGTGGGCAGAAAGTACCATTCATGTAGTTGGGGAACTAGCTTGAAATCCTAATGACACTAGGAGGATTAGATCTCAATTTGAGAGTGCCCATTGTATGAAAGATCCACTCTTTGCTGAGAAGTGTTATTTGATGATAGATTCTGATCCACAGACATATGAAGATGCAGGACATGATCCAAGATGGAAAACAACCGTGAAATAAGAATTCAACTTGCTCCAGAAGAACAACACATGGGAACCGGTTGATCCCCCCCCAAGGAGAAAGCTAGAGAAGTGTGAGTGGGTCTTTAAAACTAAGTTTTATGATGATGGTTCACCTTTGAAATATAAGGAAATATTGGTAGACAAGGGCTACTCTCAGGTACATGGTATTGATTACAATGAGACCTTTGCACCAGTGGAAAAGATGGACTTCATAAGGCTAGCTCTAGCCATGGTAGCTTCAAGGCAATGGGAGGTACATCACATGGATGTGAAGTGTGCCTTTCTAAATGGAGATATGAATGAAGAGATTTATATGTAGCAACTAGAAGGTTTTGTATCTAATCCATATTTAGTGTGCAGGTTAAAGAAATCATTGTATGGGCTCAAGCAAGCCCCCAGGGCTTGGTATGCCAAGATTGATGGCTTTCTGTTGTCATTGAGTTTTGTTCAATGCAAGTATGATCGTAATGTCTATTTGAAGATGATTCATGGTGATCCTAATGTCTATTTGAAGATGATTCATGGATATTTAATGATGATTGTTTTATATGTGGATGACCTATTGATCATAGGAAGTTGAAAGAAAGAGACTGCCTCCTTGAAGGATGCAATGAACCATGCCTTTTCTATGACATATTTGGGATTGTTGAGCCAATTATTGGGTCTCGAAATTTCTCAATCCCAACATGGAATCAAAGTTCATCAGTCAAAGTATGCTTCATATTTTCTCAACAAGCTCAGCATGAAATATTGCAATTCAAGCAAGACTCCATTCCTTTCAGGATTTAAGCTTGAGGAAGCAGGTTCTTCTCCTTCGGTAAATAATACACTATATATGTAGTTGATTGGGTGTTTTCTTTATATTACACATACTCGACCTGACTTATATTATGCAGTTAGTGTGGCTTCAAGATACACGGATCAACCTCCTGAGATCCATTGGAGAGCATCCAAGGGGATCCTAAACTTTGTTAAGGGAACAAGGACTCATGGGATTTTCTACAATGCAAAATCTGACTTAGAGCTAGTTGGATTTACCGACAGTGATTGGGCAAGTGACAACACAGATAGAAATTCTAGCTCAGGATATGTGTTCATGCTTGCAGAAGGACCAATCAGCTGGCCAGGTAAGAAACAGAGTGCCATAGCACTCTCATCTACAGAGGCAGAGTATAGTGGAGTTGTAAATGCAACTACTCAATGTTTGTGGTTGCAAGGGATACTTGGAGAATGTTGTTTCGAATCATAGTTTTCAACAGTCATCTATTGTGGTAATAAAAGCACCATTCGAATCTCCACTGATACAGTTCAAAGGCAAAGAACCAAGCACATTGAGATCCATATGCACTATATCAGGGAGCTTGTTCATGATGGTACCATTGCTCTACTCTAGTGCGCATCTTCAAAACAAGTAGCAGATATCTTCACAGAAGTATTATGTGAGAGGAACTTCAATAATCTCAAATCACTGATGGGGATTGCTGATCATGTGGTGAAGAATGATTGATAACAATATTTCCAAAATTTTGTTTCCTGTCCATGTTTAAGGGAGGATTTTCCCACTGGGTTTTTGCCTCTTTCCTTGGCTGTATGGACATGCAGTATGTAAAAGGGTTACTAAGCCTTGTTTCCAGGCCTATAATTTTATGATATTTACTCATAAAGTTAGACTTAAGAGGGGTGTTAGAATAATCAACCCATATTTACCCATATTTGACATTAATTAATCGTTTTTGTCTTATTTCAAGATTCCTAGATCCCCTCTCTATGCTTGTTGGCTTCCACATTTTCCTAGAAGTAAATACTTGCTAAACTGGGTCATGGAGCGCTTTAGAGTCATCCTGGAAACTATTTAGCAAGTCTTCTTTTATTCTTGGTTCCTAAAAGTGCAGATCTACTTTTTCTGAAAACTGCCTTGCTTTACTGCAGTTTTAAGACATAAAAGAAAAGCTAGTCTAGGGGAACTTGCCTTGTTTTTTGGCCACATCATCCTCCTTCCTTTTCTAAAAAAAAAAGCATGAATGAGTTTTATTTCCATCACTTATTATCATTCCCACTTGCTTTATCCAATTCATGAGTATCTTCATAAATTCGAAAAGTCCTTTTTGCACCTATGGGGGATTTGACTTGATTTAGTAAGCCTACTTTTTTACCAATTCGAATAAAAACCTAGTGCTTTCAAATATATCATGTAATTATATATTTGAGAAGCCTATTACTTCATATGGTTGGATTATGTACACTTATTCAATACAGGATTAATTTATGCTCCAATTTCAGTCTCCTTTTGTATGAATTTTGCATGTTTGATTAGCAATTTTGTGAGTGTAATTGATCTATCAATTGGGTTCAATTTCCACAAATCAAGTATATATTCGTCATGGCCACAAAATTCTCATCATAATCAAACATTGTCTCAAAGAGAGAGAGAGAGAGAGAGAGAGAGGTGGGGAGTTAGTGGTGGAAAGGGTGATAGAGAGAGACAAAGAGAGGGGGGTTAGAGGTAGGGGAGGGAGAGGGGGGGGTTTAGTGGTAGGAGTAGGAGAGATAGAGGGAGAAGGGTTAGGGGTAGGGGGAGTAAGAGGGGGGTTATGGGTAAAGAGAGACAGGGGGGGGGTTAGAGAGAGAAACAAAGAGATAGAGAGAAAGGGTTCTTAGGTGGTTGGGGTAGAGAGAGAGGGATGAGGAGGGGTAGGTGGAGTAGGGGGGAGAGAGGGGGGG